>OZ020307.1:18024458-18499802 GCA_963971305.1 Arcuatula senhousia
AAAACAGTGGCGTAGCTTCCATTGAGGCAATGAGGCAGTTGCCTCACTTTTTTTCGTAAAAAAAAATGATCTTAAACGTAAAAAACAAACTGAACCGATAAAGGAAGAGACAGATACAGTAAAGCTTTTTGTGCCAGGGGTCATTGAAGTCGAAGCGAATTCGTATGGCAAGCCAAAGTGGACAAAAGTCCATATTTATTAATATTAATAAATCATTTATTAATATTAATAAATCATTTATTAATATTAATAATTCATTTATTAATATTAATAAATATTTATTAATATTTATAATTCATTTATTAATATTAATAATTCGAATTTTTAATATTAATAAATCAAAATGGATTTATTAATATTAAAAAAGGATTTATTAATATTAAAAAAGGATTTATCTTTATTTTTAGACCCATATTTTGGTCCAAATAGGCCAAAGGTATATGGAAAGTCAATCTCATCTGTAGATAATACATAAGTCTTCTATAAAATATGGGTTAAATCTTAAGCTTTTAAAGAACTTTCTGGAAGAATACCGTATTTCCTCTAACAACCACTTAAAAATTTTGAATTTTCTGGAAAGAGGGGGGCTATTTATAATCAGCTCTCCAGGGCTCAAATAAACAGATTATTTTTTCTCACTAGTTATATAAAGTCTAGATATATTAAATATACTTTTGATAAAAGAAAAGTCTCCTTCTGATTTTTATGCAAAAAGTATAGGTTACAACTGCGCAAATGCAAACCTCTGCCACCGGTATTTTTTTTACCCTAAGATAAAGCGTGGAATAAAATACAGACAGCAACGTGATTGGTTGATATAAAATAATATTTAAATAGATGAATGAATAAGCTTATGTTAAATATCGGCAAAGAAATTCTTGTGCCAATCATGTGTCTACAGGGCGCTCGCATCTTTGAAAATTTTGGTATTGAAAATAAAATCGAAAAATCACCCCCCTTTTTTCAACCTAAAATTACGTTCATTAACGCCGCATAGACATAGGTTTTTTATTGGCTAAAAATAAACGTTTGGATGTTATCTGAAAGATTTTGACCCATAGAAAGTGAAAATCGGTCAATAACTATTTTTAAAAAAATTGGATACAAGGGTACCCCCTATGGAAAAATGCATTGTAAGCATTTGCGCAGTTGTATCCTATAGAAACTGTCCCTTTTTACGTTGCATTGTGTGTTATAAAGCTCTATTTGAATGAAACGTGATATATCGACGTGTAAATACAACATATGACATTTGGTCTATATTTAGATCGCAAAAACCGGTCTATAGTCTGTTTCTTAATTCTGTAATAGGAAAAAGGAGAAAATAGACGTAGGGACTCATAAAATATTAAATCTGTTGTTATTATTAATCAAAGATTGGTTGTTTGCATTTTTTTATTTTGCTTAGATGCATAGGTAATTGTTGAACGCCAGTAAGTACACAATAATGATTCAAACCAGGACAAAAATTTTAAAAAGCCCAAAGCGAAAATTGTGTCCATTTGTTCACAATGGGGGTGCATTAAAATTGTTAATTTGAAAAACTTTAAAAAATAATTCTCTGTTTAAAACTATTATAAAATTAATGTATAGATGCAGATGTAACACATTGCACGCAAAAACACAAACTTTTTGTGCTACAAGAAGGTTATAGTCTGTTTCAAAATGTCGCAATTTTTCTATTTTCCAAATATTTACAATATCTTTATTTTTAGACCCATATTTTGGTCCAAATAGGCCAAAGGTATATGGAAAGTCAATCTCATCTGTAGATAATACATAAGTCTTCTATAAAATATGGGTTAAATCTTAAGCTTTTAAAGAACTTTCTGGAAGAATACCGTATTTCCTCTAACAACCACTTAAAAATTTTGAATTTTCTGGAAAGAGGGGGGCTATTTATAATCAGCTCTCCAGGGCTCAAATAAACAGATTATTTTTTCTCACTAGTTATATAAAGTCTAGATATATTAAATATACTTTTGATAAAAGAAAAGTCTCCTTCTGATTTTTATGCAAAAAGTATAGGTTACAACTGCGCAAATGCAAACCTCTGCCACCGGTATTTTTTTTACCCTAAGATAAAGCGTGGAATAAAATACAGACAGCAACGTGATTGGTTGATATAAAATAATATTTAAATAGATGAATGAATAAGCTTATGTTAAATATCGGCAAAGAAATTCTTGTGCCAATCATGTGTCTACAGGGCGCTCGCATCTTTGAAAATTTTGGTATTGAAAATAAAATCGAAAAATCACCCCCCTTTTTTCAACCTAAAATTACGTTCATTAACGCCGCATAGACATAGGTTTTTTATTGGCTAAAAATAAACGTTTGGATGTTATCTGAAAGATTTTGACCCATAGAAAGTGAAAATCGGTCAATAACTATTTTTAAAAAAATTGGATACAAGGGTACCCCCTATGGAAAAATGCATTGTAAGCATTTGCGCAGTTGTATCCTATAGAAACTGTCCCTTTTTACGTTGCATTGTGTGTTATAAAGCTCTATTTGAATGAAACGTGATATATCGACGTGTAAATACAACATATGACATTTGGTCTATATTTAGATCGCAAAAACCGGTCTATAGTCTGTTTCTTAATTCTGTAATAGGAAAAAGGAGAAAATAGACGTAGGGACTCATAAAATATTAAATCTGTTGTTATTATTAATCAAAGATTGGTTGTTTGCATTTTTTTATTTTGCTTAGATGCATAGGTAATTGTTGAACGCCAGTAAGTACACAATAATGATTCAAACCAGGACAAAAATTTTAAAAAGCCCAAAGCGAAAATTGTGTCCATTTGTTCACAATGGGGGTGCATTAAAATTGTTAATTTGAAAAACTTTAAAAAATAATTCTCTGTTTAAAACTATTATAAAATTAATGTATAGATGCAGATGTAACACATTGCACGCAAAAACACAAACTTTTTGTGCTACAAGAAGGTTATAGTCTGTTTCAAAATGTCGCAATTTTTCTATTTTCCAAATATTTACAATATCTTTATTTTTAGACCCATATTTTGGTCCAAATAGGCCAAAGGTATATGGAAAGTCAATCTCATCTGTAGATAATACATAAGTCTTCTATAAAATATGGGTTAAATCTTAAGCTTTTAAAGAACTTTCTGGAAGAATACCGTATTTCCTCTAACAACCACTTAAAAATTTTGAATTTTCTGGAAAGAGGGGGGCTATTTATAATCAGCTCTCCAGGGCTCAAATAAACAGATTATTTTTTCTCACTAGTTATATAAAGTCTAGATATATTAAATATACTTTTGATAAAAGAAAAGTCTCCTTCTGATTTTTATGCAAAAAGTATAGGTTACAACTGCGCAAATGCAAACCTCTGCCACCGGTATTTTTTTTACCCTAAGATAAAGCGTGGAATAAAATACAGACAGCAACGTGATTGGTTGATATAAAATAATATTTAAATAGATGAATGAATAAGCTTATGTTAAATATCGGCAAAGAAATTCTTGTGCCAATCATGTGTCTACAGGGCGCTCGCATCTTTGAAAATTTTGGTATTGAAAATAAAATCGAAAAATCACCCCCCTTTTTTCAACCTAAAATTACGTTCATTAACGCCGCATAGACATAGGTTTTTTATTGGCTAAAAATAAACGTTTGGATGTTATCTGAAAGATTTTGACCCATAGAAAGTGAAAATCGGTCAATAACTATTTTTAAAAAAATTGGATACAAGGGTACCCCCTATGGAAAAATGCATTGTAAGCATTTGCGCAGTTGTATCCTATAGAAACTGTCCCTTTTTACGTTGCATTGTGTGTTATAAAGCTCTATTTGAATGAAACGTGATATATCGACGTGTAAATACAACATATGACATTTGGTCTATATTTAGATCGCAAAAACCGGTCTATAGTCTGTTTCTTAATTCTGTAATAGGAAAAAGGAGAAAATAGACGTAGGGACTCATAAAATATTAAATCTGTTGTTATTATTAATCAAAGATTGGTTGTTTGCATTTTTTTATTTTGCTTAGATGCATAGGTAATTGTTGAACGCCAGTAAGTACACAATAATGATTCAAACCAGGACAAAAATTTTAAAAAGCCCAAAGCGAAAATTGTGTCCATTTGTTCACAATGGGGGTGCATTAAAATTGTTAATTTGAAAAACTTTAAAAAATAATTCTCTGTTTAAAACTATTATAAAATTAATGTATAGATGCAGATGTAACACATTGCACGCAAAAACACAAACTTTTTGTGCTACAAGAAGGTTATAGTCTGTTTCAAAATGTCGCAATTTTTCTATTTTCCAAATATTTACAATATCTTTATTTTTAGACCCATATTTTGGTCCAAATAGGCCAAAGGTATATGGAAAGTCAATCTCATCTGTAGATAATACATAAGTCTTCTATAAAATATGGGTTAAATCTTAAGCTTTTAAAGAACTTTCTGGAAGAATACCGTATTTCCTCTAACAACCACTTAAAAATTTTGAATTTTCTGGAAAGAGGGGGGCTATTTATAATCAGCTCTCCAGGGCTCAAATAAACAGATTATTTTTTCTCACTAGTTATATAAAGTCTAGATATATTAAATATACTTTTGATAAAAGAAAAGTCTCCTTCTGATTTTTATGCAAAAAGTATAGGTTACAACTGCGCAAATGCAAACCTCTGCCACCGGTATTTTTTTTACCCTAAGATAAAGCGTGGAATAAAATACAGACAGCAACGTGATTGGTTGATATAAAATAATATTTAAATAGATGAATGAATAAGCTTATGTTAAATATCGGCAAAGAAATTCTTGTGCCAATCATGTGTCTACAGGGCGCTCGCATCTTTGAAAATTTTGGTATTGAAAATAAAATCGAAAAATCACCCCCCTTTTTTCAACCTAAAATTACGTTCATTAACGCCGCATAGACATAGGTTTTTTATTGGCTAAAAATAAACGTTTGGATGTTATCTGAAAGATTTTGACCCATAGAAAGTGAAAATCGGTCAATAACTATTTTTAAAAAAATTGGATACAAGGGTACCCCCTATGGAAAAATGCATTGTAAGCATTTGCGCAGTTGTATCCTATAGAAACTGTCCCTTTTTACGTTGCATTGTGTGTTATAAAGCTCTATTTGAATGAAACGTGATATATCGACGTGTAAATACAACATATGACATTTGGTCTATATTTAGATCGCAAAAACCGGTCTATAGTCTGTTTCTTAATTCTGTAATAGGAAAAAGGAGAAAATAGACGTAGGGACTCATAAAATATTAAATCTGTTGTTATTATTAATCAAAGATTGGTTGTTTGCATTTTTTTATTTTGCTTAGATGCATAGGTAATTGTTGAACGCCAGTAAGTACACAATAATGATTCAAACCAGGACAAAAATTTTAAAAAGCCCAAAGCGAAAATTGTGTCCATTTGTTCACAATGGGGGTGCATTAAAATTGTTAATTTGAAAAACTTTAAAAAATAATTCTCTGTTTAAAACTATTATAAAATTAATGTATAGATGCAGATGTAACACATTGCACGCAAAAACACAAACTTTTTGTGCTACAAGAAGGTTATAGTCTGTTTCAAAATGTCGCAATTTTTCTATTTTCCAAATATTTACAATATCTTTATTTTTAGACCCATATTTTGGTCCAAATAGGCCAAAGGTATATGGAAAGTCAATCTCATCTGTAGATAATACATAAGTCTTCTATAAAATATGGGTTAAATCTTAAGCTTTTAAAGAACTTTCTGGAAGAATACCGTATTTCCTCTAACAACCACTTAAAAATTTTGAATTTTCTGGAAAGAGGGGGGCTATTTATAATCAGCTCTCCAGGGCTCAAATAAACAGATTATTTTTTCTCACTAGTTATATAAAGTCTAGATATATTAAATATACTTTTGATAAAAGAAAAGTCTCCTTCTGATTTTTATGCAAAAAGTATAGGTTACAACTGCGCAAATGCAAACCTCTGCCACCGGTATTTTTTTTACCCTAAGATAAAGCGTGGAATAAAATACAGACAGCAACGTGATTGGTTGATATAAAATAATATTTAAATAGATGAATGAATAAGCTTATGTTAAATATCGGCAAAGAAATTCTTGTGCCAATCATGTGTCTACAGGGCGCTCGCATCTTTGAAAATTTTGGTATTGAAAATAAAATCGAAAAATCACCCCCCTTTTTTCAACCTAAAATTACGTTCATTAACGCCGCATAGACATAGGTTTTTTATTGGCTAAAAATAAACGTTTGGATGTTATCTGAAAGATTTTGACCCATAGAAAGTGAAAATCGGTCAATAACTATTTTTAAAAAAATTGGATACAAGGGTACCCCCTATGGAAAAATGCATTGTAAGCATTTGCGCAGTTGTATCCTATAGAAACTGTCCCTTTTTACGTTGCATTGTGTGTTATAAAGCTCTATTTGAATGAAACGTGATATATCGACGTGTAAATACAACATATGACATTTGGTCTATATTTAGATCGCAAAAACCGGTCTATAGTCTGTTTCTTAATTCTGTAATAGGAAAAAGGAGAAAATAGACGTAGGGACTCATAAAATATTAAATCTGTTGTTATTATTAATCAAAGATTGGTTGTTTGCATTTTTTTATTTTGCTTAGATGCATAGGTAATTGTTGAACGCCAGTAAGTACACAATAATGATTCAAACCAGGACAAAAATTTTAAAAAGCCCAAAGCGAAAATTGTGTCCATTTGTTCACAATGGGGGTGCATTAAAATTGTTAATTTGAAAAACTTTAAAAAATAATTCTCTGTTTAAAACTATTATAAAATTAATGTATAGATGCAGATGTAACACATTGCACGCAAAAACACAAACTTTTTGTGCTACAAGAAGGTTATAGTCTGTTTCAAAATGTCGCAATTTTTCTATTTTCCAAATATTTACAATATCTTTATTTTTAGACCCATATTTTGGTCCAAATAGGCCAAAGGTATATGGAAAGTCAATCTCATCTGTAGATAATACATAAGTCTTCTATAAAATATGGGTTAAATCTTAAGCTTTTAAAGAACTTTCTGGAAGAATACCGTATTTCCTCTAACAACCACTTAAAAATTTTGAATTTTCTGGAAAGAGGGGGGCTATTTATAATCAGCTCTCCAGGGCTCAAATAAACAGATTATTTTTTCTCACTAGTTATATAAAGTCTAGATATATTAAATATACTTTTGATAAAAGAAAAGTCTCCTTCTGATTTTTATGCAAAAAGTATAGGTTACAACTGCGCAAATGCAAACCTCTGCCACCGGTATTTTTTTTACCCTAAGATAAAGCGTGGAATAAAATACAGACAGCAACGTGATTGGTTGATATAAAATAATATTTAAATAGATGAATGAATAAGCTTATGTTAAATATCGGCAAAGAAATTCTTGTGCCAATCATGTGTCTACAGGGCGCTCGCATCTTTGAAAATTTTGGTATTGAAAATAAAATCGAAAAATCACCCCCCTTTTTTCAACCTAAAATTACGTTCATTAACGCCGCATAGACATAGGTTTTTTATTGGCTAAAAATAAACGTTTGGATGTTATCTGAAAGATTTTGACCCATAGAAAGTGAAAATCGGTCAATAACTATTTTTAAAAAAATTGGATACAAGGGTACCCCCTATGGAAAAATGCATTGTAAGCATTTGCGCAGTTGTATCCTATAGAAACTGTCCCTTTTTACGTTGCATTGTGTGTTATAAAGCTCTATTTGAATGAAACGTGATATATCGACGTGTAAATACAACATATGACATTTGGTCTATATTTAGATCGCAAAAACCGGTCTATAGTCTGTTTCTTAATTCTGTAATAGGAAAAAGGAGAAAATAGACGTAGGGACTCATAAAATATTAAATCTGTTGTTATTATTAATCAAAGATTGGTTGTTTGCATTTTTTTATTTTGCTTAGATGCATAGGTAATTGTTGAACGCCAGTAAGTACACAATAATGATTCAAACCAGGACAAAAATTTTAAAAAGCCCAAAGCGAAAATTGTGTCCATTTGTTCACAATGGGGGTGCATTAAAATTGTTAATTTGAAAAACTTTAAAAAATAATTCTCTGTTTAAAACTATTATAAAATTAATGTATAGATGCAGATGTAACACATTGCACGCAAAAACACAAACTTTTTGTGCTACAAGAAGGTTATAGTCTGTTTCAAAATGTCGCAATTTTTCTATTTTCCAAATATTTACAATATCTTTATTTTTAGACCCATATTTTGGTCCAAATAGGCCAAAGGTATATGGAAAGTCAATCTCATCTGTAGATAATACATAAGTCTTCTATAAAATATGGGTTAAATCTTAAGCTTTTAAAGAACTTTCTGGAAGAATACCGTATTTCCTCTAACAACCACTTAAAAATTTTGAATTTTCTGGAAAGAGGGGGGCTATTTATAATCAGCTCTCCAGGGCTCAAATAAACAGATTATTTTTTCTCACTAGTTATATAAAGTCTAGATATATTAAATATACTTTTGATAAAAGAAAAGTCTCCTTCTGATTTTTATGCAAAAAGTATAGGTTACAACTGCGCAAATGCAAACCTCTGCCACCGGTATTTTTTTTACCCTAAGATAAAGCGTGGAATAAAATACAGACAGCAACGTGATTGGTTGATATAAAATAATATTTAAATAGATGAATGAATAAGCTTATGTTAAATATCGGCAAAGAAATTCTTGTGCCAATCATGTGTCTACAGGGCGCTCGCATCTTTGAAAATTTTGGTATTGAAAATAAAATCGAAAAATCACCCCCCTTTTTTCAACCTAAAATTACGTTCATTAACGCCGCATAGACATAGGTTTTTTATTGGCTAAAAATAAACGTTTGGATGTTATCTGAAAGATTTTGACCCATAGAAAGTGAAAATCGGTCAATAACTATTTTTAAAAAAATTGGATACAAGGGTACCCCCTATGGAAAAATGCATTGTAAGCATTTGCGCAGTTGTATCCTATAGAAACTGTCCCTTTTTACGTTGCATTGTGTGTTATAAAGCTCTATTTGAATGAAACGTGATATATCGACGTGTAAATACAACATATGACATTTGGTCTATATTTAGATCGCAAAAACCGGTCTATAGTCTGTTTCTTAATTCTGTAATAGGAAAAAGGAGAAAATAGACGTAGGGACTCATAAAATATTAAATCTGTTGTTATTATTAATCAAAGATTGGTTGTTTGCATTTTTTTATTTTGCTTAGATGCATAGGTAATTGTTGAACGCCAGTAAGTACACAATAATGATTCAAACCAGGACAAAAATTTTAAAAAGCCCAAAGCGAAAATTGTGTCCATTTGTTCACAATGGGGGTGCATTAAAATTGTTAATTTGAAAAACTTTAAAAAATAATTCTCTGTTTAAAACTATTATAAAATTAATGTATAGATGCAGATGTAACACATTGCACGCAAAAACACAAACTTTTTGTGCTACAAGAAGGTTATAGTCTGTTTCAAAATGTCGCAATTTTTCTATTTTCCAAATATTTACAATATCTTTATTTTTAGACCCATATTTTGGTCCAAATAGGCCAAAGGTATATGGAAAGTCAATCTCATCTGTAGATAATACATAAGTCTTCTATAAAATATGGGTTAAATCTTAAGCTTTTAAAGAACTTTCTGGAAGAATACCGTATTTCCTCTAACAACCACTTAAAAATTTTGAATTTTCTGGAAAGAGGGGGGCTATTTATAATCAGCTCTCCAGGGCTCAAATAAACAGATTATTTTTTCTCACTAGTTATATAAAGTCTAGATATATTAAATATACTTTTGATAAAAGAAAAGTCTCCTTCTGATTTTTATGCAAAAAGTATAGGTTACAACTGCGCAAATGCAAACCTCTGCCACCGGTATTTTTTTTACCCTAAGATAAAGCGTGGAATAAAATACAGACAGCAACGTGATTGGTTGATATAAAATAATATTTAAATAGATGAATGAATAAGCTTATGTTAAATATCGGCAAAGAAATTCTTGTGCCAATCATGTGTCTACAGGGCGCTCGCATCTTTGAAAATTTTGGTATTGAAAATAAAATCGAAAAATCACCCCCCTTTTTTCAACCTAAAATTACGTTCATTAACGCCGCATAGACATAGGTTTTTTATTGGCTAAAAATAAACGTTTGGATGTTATCTGAAAGATTTTGACCCATAGAAAGTGAAAATCGGTCAATAACTATTTTTAAAAAAATTGGATACAAGGGTACCCCCTATGGAAAAATGCATTGTAAGCATTTGCGCAGTTGTATCCTATAGAAACTGTCCCTTTTTACGTTGCATTGTGTGTTATAAAGCTCTATTTGAATGAAACGTGATATATCGACGTGTAAATACAACATATGACATTTGGTCTATATTTAGATCGCAAAAACCGGTCTATAGTCTGTTTCTTAATTCTGTAATAGGAAAAAGGAGAAAATAGACGTAGGGACTCATAAAATATTAAATCTGTTGTTATTATTAATCAAAGATTGGTTGTTTGCATTTTTTTATTTTGCTTAGATGCATAGGTAATTGTTGAACGCCAGTAAGTACACAATAATGATTCAAACCAGGACAAAAATTTTAAAAAGCCCAAAGCGAAAATTGTGTCCATTTGTTCACAATGGGGGTGCATTAAAATTGTTAATTTGAAAAACTTTAAAAAATAATTCTCTGTTTAAAACTATTATAAAATTAATGTATAGATGCAGATGTAACACATTGCACGCAAAAACACAAACTTTTTGTGCTACAAGAAGGTTATAGTCTGTTTCAAAATGTCGCAATTTTTCTATTTTCCAAATATTTACAATATCTTTATTTTTAGACCCATATTTTGGTCCAAATAGGCCAAAGGTATATGGAAAGTCAATCTCATCTGTAGATAATACATAAGTCTTCTATAAAATATGGGTTAAATCTTAAGCTTTTAAAGAACTTTCTGGAAGAATACCGTATTTCCTCTAACAACCACTTAAAAATTTTGAATTTTCTGGAAAGAGGGGGGCTATTTATAATCAGCTCTCCAGGGCTCAAATAAACAGATTATTTTTTCTCACTAGTTATATAAAGTCTAGATATATTAAATATACTTTTGATAAAAGAAAAGTCTCCTTCTGATTTTTATGCAAAAAGTATAGGTTACAACTGCGCAAATGCAAACCTCTGCCACCGGTATTTTTTTTACCCTAAGATAAAGCGTGGAATAAAATACAGACAGCAACGTGATTGGTTGATATAAAATAATATTTAAATAGATGAATGAATAAGCTTATGTTAAATATCGGCAAAGAAATTCTTGTGCCAATCATGTGTCTACAGGGCGCTCGCATCTTTGAAAATTTTGGTATTGAAAATAAAATCGAAAAATCACCCCCCTTTTTTCAACCTAAAATTACGTTCATTAACGCCGCATAGACATAGGTTTTTTATTGGCTAAAAATAAACGTTTGGATGTTATCTGAAAGATTTTGACCCATAGAAAGTGAAAATCGGTCAATAACTATTTTTAAAAAAATTGGATACAAGGGTACCCCCTATGGAAAAATGCATTGTAAGCATTTGCGCAGTTGTATCCTATAGAAACTGTCCCTTTTTACGTTGCATTGTGTGTTATAAAGCTCTATTTGAATGAAACGTGATATATCGACGTGTAAATACAACATATGACATTTGGTCTATATTTAGATCGCAAAAACCGGTCTATAGTCTGTTTCTTAATTCTGTAATAGGAAAAAGGAGAAAATAGACGTAGGGACTCATAAAATATTAAATCTGTTGTTATTATTAATCAAAGATTGGTTGTTTGCATTTTTTTATTTTGCTTAGATGCATAGGTAATTGTTGAACGCCAGTAAGTACACAATAATGATTCAAACCAGGACAAAAATTTTAAAAAGCCCAAAGCGAAAATTGTGTCCATTTGTTCACAATGGGGGTGCATTAAAATTGTTAATTTGAAAAACTTTAAAAAATAATTCTCTGTTTAAAACTATTATAAAATTAATGTATAGATGCAGATGTAACACATTGCACGCAAAAACACAAACTTTTTGTGCTACAAGAAGGTTATAGTCTGTTTCAAAATGTCGCAATTTTTCTATTTTCCAAATATTTACAATATCTTTATTTTTAGACCCATATTTTGGTCCAAATAGGCCAAAGGTATATGGAAAGTCAATCTCATCTGTAGATAATACATAAGTCTTCTATAAAATATGGGTTAAATCTTAAGCTTTTAAAGAACTTTCTGGAAGAATACCGTATTTCCTCTAACAACCACTTAAAAATTTTGAATTTTCTGGAAAGAGGGGGGCTATTTATAATCAGCTCTCCAGGGCTCAAATAAACAGATTATTTTTTCTCACTAGTTATATAAAGTCTAGATATATTAAATATACTTTTGATAAAAGAAAAGTCTCCTTCTGATTTTTATGCAAAAAGTATAGGTTACAACTGCGCAAATGCAAACCTCTGCCACCGGTATTTTTTTTACCCTAAGATAAAGCGTGGAATAAAATACAGACAGCAACGTGATTGGTTGATATAAAATAATATTTAAATAGATGAATGAATAAGCTTATGTTAAATATCGGCAAAGAAATTCTTGTGCCAATCATGTGTCTACAGGGCGCTCGCATCTTTGAAAATTTTGGTATTGAAAATAAAATCGAAAAATCACCCCCCTTTTTTCAACCTAAAATTACGTTCATTAACGCCGCATAGACATAGGTTTTTTATTGGCTAAAAATAAACGTTTGGATGTTATCTGAAAGATTTTGACCCATAGAAAGTGAAAATCGGTCAATAACTATTTTTAAAAAAATTGGATACAAGGGTACCCCCTATGGAAAAATGCATTGTAAGCATTTGCGCAGTTGTATCCTATAGAAACTGTCCCTTTTTACGTTGCATTGTGTGTTATAAAGCTCTATTTGAATGAAACGTGATATATCGACGTGTAAATACAACATATGACATTTGGTCTATATTTAGATCGCAAAAACCGGTCTATAGTCTGTTTCTTAATTCTGTAATAGGAAAAAGGAGAAAATAGACGTAGGGACTCATAAAATATTAAATCTGTTGTTATTATTAATCAAAGATTGGTTGTTTGCATTTTTTTATTTTGCTTAGATGCATAGGTAATTGTTGAACGCCAGTAAGTACACAATAATGATTCAAACCAGGACAAAAATTTTAAAAAGCCCAAAGCGAAAATTGTGTCCATTTGTTCACAATGGGGGTGCATTAAAATTGTTAATTTGAAAAACTTTAAAAAATAATTCTCTGTTTAAAACTATTATAAAATTAATGTATAGATGCAGATGTAACACATTGCACGCAAAAACACAAACTTTTTGTGCTACAAGAAGGTTATAGTCTGTTTCAAAATGTCGCAATTTTTCTATTTTCCAAATATTTACAATATCTTTATTTTTAGACCCATATTTTGGTCCAAATAGGCCAAAGGTATATGGAAAGTCAATCTCATCTGTAGATAATACATAAGTCTTCTATAAAATATGGGTTAAATCTTAAGCTTTTAAAGAACTTTCTGGAAGAATACCGTATTTCCTCTAACAACCACTTAAAAATTTTGAATTTTCTGGAAAGAGGGGGGCTATTTATAATCAGCTCTCCAGGGCTCAAATAAACAGATTATTTTTTCTCACTAGTTATATAAAGTCTAGATATATTAAATATACTTTTGATAAAAGAAAAGTCTCCTTCTGATTTTTATGCAAAAAGTATAGGTTACAACTGCGCAAATGCAAACCTCTGCCACCGGTATTTTTTTTACCCTAAGATAAAGCGTGGAATAAAATACAGACAGCAACGTGATTGGTTGATATAAAATAATATTTAAATAGATGAATGAATAAGCTTATGTTAAATATCGGCAAAGAAATTCTTGTGCCAATCATGTGTCTACAGGGCGCTCGCATCTTTGAAAATTTTGGTATTGAAAATAAAATCGAAAAATCACCCCCCTTTTTTCAACCTAAAATTACGTTCATTAACGCCGCATAGACATAGGTTTTTTATTGGCTAAAAATAAACGTTTGGATGTTATCTGAAAGATTTTGACCCATAGAAAGTGAAAATCGGTCAATAACTATTTTTAAAAAAATTGGATACAAGGGTACCCCCTATGGAAAAATGCATTGTAAGCATTTGCGCAGTTGTATCCTATAGAAACTGTCCCTTTTTACGTTGCATTGTGTGTTATAAAGCTCTATTTGAATGAAACGTGATATATCGACGTGTAAATACAACATATGACATTTGGTCTATATTTAGATCGCAAAAACCGGTCTATAGTCTGTTTCTTAATTCTGTAATAGGAAAAAGGAGAAAATAGACGTAGGGACTCATAAAATATTAAATCTGTTGTTATTATTAATCAAAGATTGGTTGTTTGCATTTTTTTATTTTGCTTAGATGCATAGGTAATTGTTGAACGCCAGTAAGTACACAATAATGATTCAAACCAGGACAAAAATTTTAAAAAGCCCAAAGCGAAAATTGTGTCCATTTGTTCACAATGGGGGTGCATTAAAATTGTTAATTTGAAAAACTTTAAAAAATAATTCTCTGTTTAAAACTATTATAAAATTAATGTATAGATGCAGATGTAACACATTGCACGCAAAAACACAAACTTTTTGTGCTACAAGAAGGTTATAGTCTGTTTCAAAATGTCGCAATTTTTCTATTTTCCAAATATTTACAATATCTTTATTTTTAGACCCATATTTTGGTCCAAATAGGCCAAAGGTATATGGAAAGTCAATCTCATCTGTAGATAATACATAAGTCTTCTATAAAATATGGGTTAAATCTTAAGCTTTTAAAGAACTTTCTGGAAGAATACCGTATTTCCTCTAACAACCACTTAAAAATTTTGAATTTTCTGGAAAGAGGGGGGCTATTTATAATCAGCTCTCCAGGGCTCAAATAAACAGATTATTTTTTCTCACTAGTTATATAAAGTCTAGATATATTAAATATACTTTTGATAAAAGAAAAGTCTCCTTCTGATTTTTATGCAAAAAGTATAGGTTACAACTGCGCAAATGCAAACCTCTGCCACCGGTATTTTTTTTACCCTAAGATAAAGCGTGGAATAAAATACAGACAGCAACGTGATTGGTTGATATAAAATAATATTTAAATAGATGAATGAATAAGCTTATGTTAAATATCGGCAAAGAAATTCTTGTGCCAATCATGTGTCTACAGGGCGCTCGCATCTTTGAAAATTTTGGTATTGAAAATAAAATCGAAAAATCACCCCCCTTTTTTCAACCTAAAATTACGTTCATTAACGCCGCATAGACATAGGTTTTTTATTGGCTAAAAATAAACGTTTGGATGTTATCTGAAAGATTTTGACCCATAGAAAGTGAAAATCGGTCAATAACTATTTTTAAAAAAATTGGATACAAGGGTACCCCCTATGGAAAAATGCATTGTAAGCATTTGCGCAGTTGTATCCTATAGAAACTGTCCCTTTTTACGTTGCATTGTGTGTTATAAAGCTCTATTTGAATGAAACGTGATATATCGACGTGTAAATACAACATATGACATTTGGTCTATATTTAGATCGCAAAAACCGGTCTATAGTCTGTTTCTTAATTCTGTAATAGGAAAAAGGAGAAAATAGACGTAGGGACTCATAAAATATTAAATCTGTTGTTATTATTAATCAAAGATTGGTTGTTTGCATTTTTTTATTTTGCTTAGATGCATAGGTAATTGTTGAACGCCAGTAAGTACACAATAATGATTCAAACCAGGACAAAAATTTTAAAAAGCCCAAAGCGAAAATTGTGTCCATTTGTTCACAATGGGGGTGCATTAAAATTGTTAATTTGAAAAACTTTAAAAAATAATTCTCTGTTTAAAACTATTATAAAATTAATGTATAGATGCAGATGTAACACATTGCACGCAAAAACACAAACTTTTTGTGCTACAAGAAGGTTATAGTCTGTTTCAAAATGTCGCAATTTTTCTATTTTCCAAATATTTACAATATCTTTATTTTTAGACCCATATTTTGGTCCAAATAGGCCAAAGGTATATGGAAAGTCAATCTCATCTGTAGATAATACATAAGTCTTCTATAAAATATGGGTTAAATCTTAAGCTTTTAAAGAACTTTCTGGAAGAATACCGTATTTCCTCTAACAACCACTTAAAAATTTTGAATTTTCTGGAAAGAGGGGGGCTATTTATAATCAGCTCTCCAGGGCTCAAATAAACAGATTATTTTTTCTCACTAGTTATATAAAGTCTAGATATATTAAATATACTTTTGATAAAAGAAAAGTCTCCTTCTGATTTTTATGCAAAAAGTATAGGTTACAACTGCGCAAATGCAAACCTCTGCCACCGGTATTTTTTTTACCCTAAGATAAAGCGTGGAATAAAATACAGACAGCAACGTGATTGGTTGATATAAAATAATATTTAAATAGATGAATGAATAAGCTTATGTTAAATATCGGCAAAGAAATTCTTGTGCCAATCATGTGTCTACAGGGCGCTCGCATCTTTGAAAATTTTGGTATTGAAAATAAAATCGAAAAATCACCCCCCTTTTTTCAACCTAAAATTACGTTCATTAACGCCGCATAGACATAGGTTTTTTATTGGCTAAAAATAAACGTTTGGATGTTATCTGAAAGATTTTGACCCATAGAAAGTGAAAATCGGTCAATAACTATTTTTAAAAAAATTGGATACAAGGGTACCCCCTATGGAAAAATGCATTGTAAGCATTTGCGCAGTTGTATCCTATAGAAACTGTCCCTTTTTACGTTGCATTGTGTGTTATAAAGCTCTATTTGAATGAAACGTGATATATCGACGTGTAAATACAACATATGACATTTGGTCTATATTTAGATCGCAAAAACCGGTCTATAGTCTGTTTCTTAATTCTGTAATAGGAAAAAGGAGAAAATAGACGTAGGGACTCATAAAATATTAAATCTGTTGTTATTATTAATCAAAGATTGGTTGTTTGCATTTTTTTATTTTGCTTAGATGCATAGGTAATTGTTGAACGCCAGTAAGTACACAATAATGATTCAAACCAGGACAAAAATTTTAAAAAGCCCAAAGCGAAAATTGTGTCCATTTGTTCACAATGGGGGTGCATTAAAATTGTTAATTTGAAAAACTTTAAAAAATAATTCTCTGTTTAAAACTATTATAAAATTAATGTATAGATGCAGATGTAACACATTGCACGCAAAAACACAAACTTTTTGTGCTACAAGAAGGTTATAGTCTGTTTCAAAATGTCGCAATTTTTCTATTTTCCAAATATTTACAATATCTTTATTTTTAGACCCATATTTTGGTCCAAATAGGCCAAAGGTATATGGAAAGTCAATCTCATCTGTAGATAATACATAAGTCTTCTATAAAATATGGGTTAAATCTTAAGCTTTTAAAGAACTTTCTGGAAGAATACCGTATTTCCTCTAACAACCACTTAAAAATTTTGAATTTTCTGGAAAGAGGGGGGCTATTTATAATCAGCTCTCCAGGGCTCAAATAAACAGATTATTTTTTCTCACTAGTTATATAAAGTCTAGATATATTAAATATACTTTTGATAAAAGAAAAGTCTCCTTCTGATTTTTATGCAAAAAGTATAGGTTACAACTGCGCAAATGCAAACCTCTGCCACCGGTATTTTTTTTACCCTAAGATAAAGCGTGGAATAAAATACAGACAGCAACGTGATTGGTTGATATAAAATAATATTTAAATAGATGAATGAATAAGCTTATGTTAAATATCGGCAAAGAAATTCTTGTGCCAATCATGTGTCTACAGGGGGCTCGCATCTTTGAAAATTTTGGTATTGAAAATAAAATCGAAAAATCACCCCCCTTTTTTCAACCTAAAATTACGTTCATTAACGCCGCATAGACATAGGTTTTTTATTGGCTAAAAATAAACGTTTGGATGTTATCTGAAAGATTTTGACCCATAGAAAGTGAAAATCGGTCAATAACTATTTTTAAAAAAATTGGATACAAGGGTACCCCCTATGGAAAAATGCATTGTAAGCATTTGCGCAGTTGTATCCTATAGAAACTGTCCCTTTTTACGTTGCATTGTGTGTTATAAAGCTCTATTTGAATGAAACGTGATATATCGACGTGTAAATACAACATATGACATTTGGTCTATATTTAGATCGCAAAAACCGGTCTATAGTCTGTTTCTTAATTCTGTAATAGGAAAAAGGAGAAAATAGACGTAGGGACTCATAAAATATTAAATCTGTTGTTATTATTAATCAAAGATTGGTTGTTTGCATTTTTTTATTTTGCTTAGATGCATAGGTAATTGTTGAACGCCAGTAAGTACACAATAATGATTCAAACCAGGACAAAAATTTTAAAAAGCCCAAAGCGAAAATTGTGTCCATTTGTTCACAATGGGGGTGCATTAAAATTGTTAATTTGAAAAACTTTAAAAAATAATTCTCTGTTTAAAACTATTATAAAATTAATGTATAGATGCAGATGTAACACATTGCACGCAAAAACACAAACTTTTTGTGCTACAAGAAGGTTATAGTCTGTTTCAAAATGTCGCAATTTTTCTATTTTCCAAATATTTACAATATCTTTATTTTTAGACCCATATTTTGGTCCAAATAGGCCAAAGGTATATGGAAAGTCAATCTCATCTGTAGATAATACATAAGTCTTCTATAAAATATGGGTTAAATCTTAAGCTTTTAAAGAACTTTCTGGAAGAATACCGTATTTCCTCTAACAACCACTTAAAAATTTTGAATTTTCTGGAAAGAGGGGGGCTATTTATAATCAGCTCTCCAGGGCTCAAATAAACAGATTATTTTTTCTCACTAGTTATATAAAGTCTAGATATATTAAATATACTTTTGATAAAAGAAAAGTCTCCTTCTGATTTTTATGCAAAAAGTATAGGTTACAACTGCGCAAATGCAAACCTCTGCCACCGGTATTTTTTTTACCCTAAGATAAAGCGTGGAATAAAATACAGACAGCAACGTGATTGGTTGATATAAAATAATATTTAAATAGATGAATGAATAAGCTTATGTTAAATATCGGCAAAGAAATTCTTGTGCCAATCATGTGTCTACAGGGCGCTCGCATCTTTGAAAATTTTGGTATTGAAAATAAAATCGAAAAATCACCCCCCTTTTTTCAACCTAAAATTACGTTCATTAACGCCGCATAGACATAGGTTTTTTATTGGCTAAAAATAAACGTTTGGATGTTATCTGAAAGATTTTGACCCATAGAAAGTGAAAATCGGTCAATAACTATTTTTAAAAAAATTGGATACAAGGGTACCCCCTATGGAAAAATGCATTGTAAGCATTTGCGCAGTTGTATCCTATAGAAACTGTCCCTTTTTACGTTGCATTGTGTGTTATAAAGCTCTATTTGAATGAAACGTGATATATCGACGTGTAAATACAACATATGACATTTGGTCTATATTTAGATCGCAAAAACCGGTCTATAGTCTGTTTCTTAATTCTGTAATAGGAAAAAGGAGAAAATAGACGTAGGGACTCATAAAATATTAAATCTGTTGTTATTATTAATCAAAGATTGGTTGTTTGCATTTTTTTATTTTGCTTAGATGCATAGGTAATTGTTGAACGCCAGTAAGTACACAATAATGATTCAAACCAGGACAAAAATTTTAAAAAGCCCAAAGCGAAAATTGTGTCCATTTGTTCACAATGGGGGTGCATTAAAATTGTTAATTTGAAAAACTTTAAAAAATAATTCTCTGTTTAAAACTATTATAAAATTAATGTATAGATGCAGATGTAACACATTGCACGCAAAAACACAAACTTTTTGTGCTACAAGAAGGTTATAGTCTGTTTCAAAATGTCGCAATTTTTCTATTTTCCAAATATTTACAATATCTTTATTTTTAGACCCATATTTTGGTCCAAATAGGCCAAAGGTATATGGAAAGTCAATCTCATCTGTAGATAATACATAAGTCTTCTATAAAATATGGGTTAAATCTTAAGCTTTTAAAGAACTTTCTGGAAGAATACCGTATTTCCTCTAACAACCACTTAAAAATTTTGAATTTTCTGGAAAGAGGGGGGCTATTTATAATCAGCTCTCCAGGGCTCAAATAAACAGATTATTTTTTCTCACTAGTTATATAAAGTCTAGATATATTAAATATACTTTTGATAAAAGAAAAGTCTCCTTCTGATTTTTATGCAAAAAGTATAGGTTACAACTGCGCAAATGCAAACCTCTGCCACCGGTATTTTTTTTACCCTAAGATAAAGCGTGGAATAAAATACAGACAGCAACGTGATTGGTTGATATAAAATAATATTTAAATAGATGAATGAATAAGCTTATGTTAAATATCGGCAAAGAAATTCTTGTGCCAATCATGTGTCTACAGGGCGCTCGCATCTTTGAAAATTTTGGTATTGAAAATAAAATCGAAAAATCACCCCCCTTTTTTCAACCTAAAATTACGTTCATTAACGCCGCATAGACATAGGTTTTTTATTGGCTAAAAATAAACGTTTGGATGTTATCTGAAAGATTTTGACCCATAGAAAGTGAAAATCGGTCAATAACTATTTTTTTAAAAATTGGATACAAGGGTACCCCCTATGGAAAAATGCATTGTAAGCATTTGCGCAGTTGTATCCTATAGAAACTGTCCCTTTTTACGTTGCATTGTGTGTTATAAAGCTCTATTTGAATGAAACGTGATATATCGACGTGTAAATACAACATATGACATTTGGTCTATATTTAGATCGCAAAAACCGGTCTATAGTCTGTTTCTTAATTCTGTAATAGGAAAAAGGAGAAAATAGACGTAGGGACTCATAAAATATTAAATCTGTTGTTATTATTAATCAAAGATTGGTTGTTTGCATTTTTTTATTTTGCTTAGATGCATAGGTAATTGTTGAACGCCAGTAAGTACACAATAATGATTCAAACCAGGACAAAAATTTTAAAAAGCCCAAAGCGAAAATTGTGTCCATTTGTTCACAATGGGGGTGCATTAAAATTGTTAATTTGAAAAACTTTAAAAAATAATTCTCTGTTTAAAACTATTATAAAATTAATGTATAGATGCAGATGTAACACATTGCACGCAAAAACACAAACTTTTTGTGCTACAAGAAGGTTATAGTCTGTTTCAAAATGTCGCAATTTTTCTATTTTCCAAATATTTACAATATCTTTATTTTTAGACCCATATTTTGGTCCAAATAGGCCAAAGGTATATGGAAAGTCAATCTCATCTGTAGATAATACATAAGTCTTCTATAAAATATGGGTTAAATCTTAAGCTTTTAAAGAACTTTCTGGAAGAATACCGTATTTCCTCTAACAACCACTTAAAAATTTTGAATTTTCTGGAAAGAGGGGGGCTATTTATAATCAGCTCTCCAGGGCTCAAATAAACAGATTATTTTTTCTCACTAGTTATATAAAGTCTAGATATATTAAATATACTTTTGATAAAAGAAAAGTCTCCTTCTGATTTTTATGCAAAAAGTATAGAAACTGTCCCTTTTTACGTTGCATTGTGTGTTATAAAGCTCTATTTGAATGAAACGTGATATATCGACGTGTAAATACAACATATGACATTTGGTCTATATTTAGATCGCAAAAACCGGTCTATAGTCTGTTTCTTAATTCTGTAATAGGAAAAAGGAGAAAATAGACGTAGGGACTCATAAAATATTAAATCTGTTGTTATTATTAATCAAAGATTGGTTGTTTGCATTTTTTTATTTTGCTTAGATGCATAGGTAATTGTTGAACGCCAGTAAGTACACAATAATGATTCAAACCAGGACAAAAATTTTAAAAAGCCCAAAGCGAAAATTGTGTCCATTTGTTCACAATGGGGGTGCATTAAAATTGTTAATTTGAAAAACTTTAAAAAATAATTCTCTGTTTAAAACTATTATAAAATTAATGTATAGATGCAGATGTAACACATTGCACGCAAAAACACAAACTTTTTGTGCTACAAGAAGGTTATAGTCTGTTTCAAAATGTCGCAATTTTTCTATTTTCCAAATATTTACAATATCTTTATTTTTAGACCCATATTTTGGTCCAAATAGGCCAAAGGTATATGGAAAGTCAATCTCATCTGTAGATAATACATAAGTCTTCTATAAAATATGGGTTAAATCTTAAGCTTTTAAAGAACTTTCTGGAAGAATACCGTATTTCCTCTAACAACCACTTAAAAATTTTGAATTTTCTGGAAAGAGGGGGGCTATTTATAATCAGCTCTCCAGGGCTCAAATAAACAGATTATTTTTTCTCACTAGTTATATAAAGTCTAGATATATTAAATATACTTTTGATAAAAGAAAAGTCTCCTTCTGATTTTTATGCAAAAAGTATAGGTTACAACTGCGCAAATGCAAACCTCTGCCACCGGTATTTTTTTTACCCTAAGATAAAGCGTGGAATAAAATACAGACAGCAACGTGATTGGTTGATATAAAATAATATTTAAATAGATGAATGAATAAGCTTATGTTAAATATCGGCAAAGAAATTCTTGTGCCAATCATGTGTCTACAGGGCGCTCGCATCTTTGAAAATTTTGGTATTGAAAATAAAATCGAAAAATCACCCCCCTTTTTTCAACCTAAAATTACGTTCATTAACGCCGCATAGACATAGGTTTTTTATTGGCTAAAAATAAACGTTTGGATGTTATCTGAAAGATTTTGACCCATAGAAAGTGAAAATCGGTCAATAACTATTTTTAAAAAAATTGGATACAAGGGTACCCCCTATGGAAAAATGCATTGTAAGCATTTGCGCAGTTGTATCCTATAGAAACTGTCCCTTTTTACGTTGCATTGTGTGTTATAAAGCTCTATTTGAATGAAACGTGATATATCGACGTGTAAATACAACATATGACATTTGGTCTATATTTAGATCGCAAAAACCGGTCTATAGTCTGTTTCTTAATTCTGTAATAGGAAAAAGGAGAAAATAGACGTAGGGACTCATAAAATATTAAATCTGTTGTTATTATTAATCAAAGATTGGTTGTTTGCATTTTTTTATTTTGCTTAGATGCATAGGTAATTGTTGAACGCCAGTAAGTACACAATAATGATTCAAACCAGGACAAAAATTTTAAAAAGCCCAAAGCGAAAATTGTGTCCATTTGTTCACAATGGGGGTGCATTAAAATTGTTAATTTGAAAAACTTTAAAAAATAATTCTCTGTTTAAAACTATTATAAAATTAATGTATAGATGCAGATGTAACACATTGCACGCAAAAACACAAACTTTTTGTGCTACAAGAAGGTTATAGTCTGTTTCAAAATGTCGCAATTTTTCTATTTTCCAAATATTTACAATATCTTTATTTTTAGACCCATATTTTGGTCCAAATAGGCCAAAGGTATATGGAAAGTCAATCTCATCTGTAGATAATACATAAGTCTTCTATAAAATATGGGTTAAATCTTAAGCTTTTAAAGAACTTTCTGGAAGAATACCGTATTTCCTCTAACAACCACTTAAAAATTTTGAATTTTCTGGAAAGAGGGGGGCTATTTATAATCAGCTCTCCAGGGCTCAAATAAACAGATTATTTTTTCTCACTAGTTATATAAAGTCTAGATATATTAAATATACTTTTGATAAAAGAAAAGTCTCCTTCTGATTTTTATGCAAAAAGTATAGGTTACAACTGCGCAAATGCAAACCTCTGCCACCGGTATTTTTTTTACCCTAAGATAAAGCGTGGAATAAAATACAGACAGCAACGTGATTGGTTGATATAAAATAATATTTAAATAGATGAATGAATAAGCTTATGTTAAATATCGGCAAAGAAATTCTTGTGCCAATCATGTGTCTACAGGGCGCTCGCATCTTTGAAAATTTTGGTATTGAAAATAAAATCGAAAAATCACCCCCCTTTTTTCAACCTAAAATTACGTTCATTAACGCCGCATAGACATAGGTTTTTTATTGGCTAAAAATAAACGTTTGGATGTTATCTGAAAGATTTTGACCCATAGAAAGTGAAAATCGGTCAATAACTATTTTTAAAAAAATTGGATACAAGGGTACCCCCTATGGAAAAATGCATTGTAAGCATTTGCGCAGTTGTATCCTATAGAAACTGTCCCTTTTTACGTTGCATTGTGTGTTATAAAGCTCTATTTGAATGAAACGTGATATATCGACGTGTAAATACAACATATGACATTTGGTCTATATTTAGATCGCAAAAACCGGTCTATAGTCTGTTTCTTAATTCTGTAATAGGAAAAAGGAGAAAATAGACGTAGGGACTCATAAAATATTAAATCTGTTGTTATTATTAATCAAAGATTGGTTGTTTGCATTTTTTTATTTTGCTTAGATGCATAGGTAATTGTTGAACGCCAGTAAGTACACAATAATGATTCAAACCAGGACAAAAATTTTAAAAAGCCCAAAGCGAAAATTGTGTCCATTTGTTCACAATGGGGGTGCATTAAAATTGTTAATTTGAAAAACTTTAAAAAATAATTCTCTGTTTAAAACTATTATAAAATTAATGTATAGATGCAGATGTAACACATTGCACGCAAAAACACAAACTTTTTGTGCTACAAGAAGGTTATAGTCTGTTTCAAAATGTCGCAATTTTTCTATTTTCCAAATATTTACAATATCTTTATTTTTAGACCCATATTTTGGTCCAAATAGGCCAAAGGTATATGGAAAGTCAATCTCATCTGTAGATAATACATAAGTCTTCTATAAAATATGGGTTAAATCTTAAGCTTTTAAAGAACTTTCTGGAAGAATACCGTATTTCCTCTAACAACCACTTAAAAATTTTGAATTTTCTGGAAAGAGGGGGGCTATTTATAATCAGCTCTCCAGGGCTCAAATAAACAGATTATTTTTTCTCACTAGTTATATAAAGTCTAGATATATTAAATATACTTTTGATAAAAGAAAAGTCTCCTTCTGATTTTTATGCAAAAAGTATAGGTTACAACTGCGCAAATGCAAACCTCTGCCACCGGTATTTTTTTTACCCTAAGATAAAGCGTGGAATAAAATACAGACAGCAACGTGATTGGTTGATATAAAATAATATTTAAATAGATGAATGAATAAGCTTATGTTAAATATCGGCAAAGAAATTCTTGTGCCAATCATGTGTCTACAGGGCGCTCGCATCTTTGAAAATTTTGGTATTGAAAATAAAATCGAAAAATCACCCCCCTTTTTTCAACCTAAAATTACGTTCATTAACGCCGCATAGACATAGGTTTTTTATTGGCTAAAAATAAACGTTTGGATGTTATCTGAAAGATTTTGACCCATAGAAAGTGAAAATCGGTCAATAACTATTTTTAAAAAAATTGGATACAAGGGTACCCCCTATGGAAAAATGCATTGTAAGCATTTGCGCAGTTGTATCCTATAGAAACTGTCCCTTTTTACGTTGCATTGTGTGTTATAAAGCTCTATTTGAATGAAACGTGATATATCGACGTGTAAATACAACATATGACATTTGGTCTATATTTAGATCGCAAAAACCGGTCTATAGTCTGTTTCTTAATTCTGTAATAGGAAAAAGGAGAAAATAGACGTAGGGACTCATAAAATATTAAATCTGTTGTTATTATTAATCAAAGATTGGTTGTTTGCATTTTTTTATTTTGCTTAGATGCATAGGTAATTGTTGAACGCCAGTAAGTACACAATAATGATTCAAACCAGGACAAAAATTTTAAAAAGCCCAAAGCGAAAATTGTGTCCATTTGTTCACAATGGGGGTGCATTAAAATTGTTAATTTGAAAAACTTTAAAAAATAATTCTCTGTTTAAAACTATTATAAAATTAATGTATAGATGCAGATGTAACACATTGCACGCAAAAACACAAACTTTTTGTGCTACAAGAAGGTTATAGTCTGTTTCAAAATGTCGCAATTTTTCTATTTTCCAAATATTTACAATATCTTTATTTTTAGACCCATATTTTGGTCCAAATAGGCCAAAGGTATATGGAAAGTCAATCTCATCTGTAGATAATACATAAGTCTTCTATAAAATATGGGTTAAATCTTAAGCTTTTAAAGAACTTTCTGGAAGAATACCGTATTTCCTCTAACAACCACTTAAAAATTTTGAATTTTCTGGAAAGAGGGGGGCTATTTATAATCAGCTCTCCAGGGCTCAAATAAACAGATTATTTTTTCTCACTAGTTATATAAAGTCTAGATATATTAAATATACTTTTGATAAAAGAAAAGTCTCCTTCTGATTTTTATGCAAAAAGTATAGGTTACAACTGCGCAAATGCAAACCTCTGCCACCGGTATTTTTTTTACCCTAAGATAAAGCGTGGAATAAAATACAGACAGCAACGTGATTGGTTGATATAAAATAATATTTAAATAGATGAATGAATAAGCTTATGTTAAATATCGGCAAAGAAATTCTTGTGCCAATCATGTGTCTACAGGGCGCTCGCATCTTTGAAAATTTTGGTATTGAAAATAAAATCGAAAAATCACCCCCCTTTTTTCAACCTAAAATTACGTTCATTAACGCCGCATAGACATAGGTTTTTTATTGGCTAAAAATAAACGTTTGGATGTTATCTGAAAGATTTTGACCCATAGAAAGTGAAAATCGGTCAATAACTATTTTTAAAAAAATTGGATACAAGGGTACCCCCTATGGAAAAATGCATTGTAAGCATTTGCGCAGTTGTATCCTATAGAAACTGTCCCTTTTTACGTTGCATTGTGTGTTATAAAGCTCTATTTGAATGAAACGTGATATATCGACGTGTAAATACAACATATGACATTTGGTCTATATTTAGATCGCAAAAACCGGTCTATAGTCTGTTTCTTAATTCTGTAATAGGAAAAAGGAGAAAATAGACGTAGGGACTCATAAAATATTAAATCTGTTGTTATTATTAATCAAAGATTGGTTGTTTGCATTTTTTTATTTTGCTTAGATGCATAGGTAATTGTTGAACGCCAGTAAGTACACAATAATGATTCAAACCAGGACAAAAATTTTAAAAAGCCCAAAGCGAAAATTGTGTCCATTTGTTCACAATGGGGGTGCATTAAAATTGTTAATTTGAAAAACTTTAAAAAATAATTCTCTGTTTAAAACTATTATAAAATTAATGTATAGATGCAGATGTAACACATTGCACGCAAAAACACAAACTTTTTGTGCTACAAGAAGGTTATAGTCTGTTTCAAAATGTCGCAATTTTTCTATTTTCCAAATATTTACAATATCTTTATTTTTAGACCCATATTTTGGTCCAAATAGGCCAAAGGTATATGGAAAGTCAATCTCATCTGTAGATAATACATAAGTCTTCTATAAAATATGGGTTAAATCTTAAGCTTTTAAAGAACTTTCTGGAAGAATACCGTATTTCCTCTAACAACCACTTAAAAATTTTGAATTTTCTGGAAAGAGGGGGGCTATTTATAATCAGCTCTCCAGGGCTCAAATAAACAGATTATTTTTTCTCACTAGTTATATAAAGTCTAGATATATTAAATATACTTTTGATAAAAGAAAAGTCTCCTTCTGATTTTTATGCAAAAAGTATAGGTTACAACTGCGCAAATGCAAACCTCTGCCACCGGTATTTTTTTTACCCTAAGATAAAGCGTGGAATAAAATACAGACAGCAACGTGATTGGTTGATATAAAATAATATTTAAATAGATGAATGAATAAGCTTATGTTAAATATCGGCAAAGAAATTCTTGTGCCAATCATGTGTCTACAGGGCGCTCGCATCTTTGAAAATTTTGGTATTGAAAATAAAATCGAAAAATCACCCCCCTTTTTTCAACCTAAAATTACGTTCATTAACGCCGCATAGACATAGGTTTTTTATTGGCTAAAAATAAACGTTTGGATGTTATCTGAAAGATTTTGACCCATAGAAAGTGAAAATCGGTCAATAACTATTTTTAAAAAAATTGGATACAAGGGTACCCCCTATGGAAAAATGCATTGTAAGCATTTGCGCAGTTGTATCCTATAGAAACTGTCCCTTTTTACGTTGCATTGTGTGTTATAAAGCTCTATTTGAATGAAACGTGATATATCGACGTGTAAATACAACATATGACATTTGGTCTATATTTAGATCGCAAAAACCGGTCTATAGTCTGTTTCTTAATTCTGTAATAGGAAAAAGGAGAAAATAGACGTAGGGACTCATAAAATATTAAATCTGTTGTTATTATTAATCAAAGATTGGTTGTTTGCATTTTTTTATTTTGCTTAGATGCATAGGTAATTGTTGAACGCCAGTAAGTACACAATAATGATTCAAACCAGGACAAAAATTTTAAAAAGCCCAAAGCGAAAATTGTGTCCATTTGTTCACAATGGGGGTGCATTAAAATTGTTAATTTGAAAAACTTTAAAAAATAATTCTCTGTTTAAAACTATTATAAAATTAATGTATAGATGCAGATGTAACACATTGCACGCAAAAACACAAACTTTTTGTGCTACAAGAAGGTTATAGTCTGTTTCAAAATGTCGCAATTTTTCTATTTTCCAAATATTTACAATATCTTTATTTTTAGACCCATATTTTGGTCCAAATAGGCCAAAGGTATATGGAAAGTCAATCTCATCTGTAGATAATACATAAGTCTTCTATAAAATATGGGTTAAATCTTAAGCTTTTAAAGAACTTTCTGGAAGAATACCGTATTTCCTCTAACAACCACTTAAAAATTTTGAATTTTCTGGAAAGAGGGGGGCTATTTATAATCAGCTCTCCAGGGCTCAAATAAACAGATTATTTTTTCTCACTAGTTATATAAAGTCTAGATATATTAAATATACTTTTGATAAAAGAAAAGTCTCCTTCTGATTTTTATGCAAAAAGTATAGGTTACAACTGCGCAAATGCAAACCTCTGCCACCGGTATTTTTTTTACCCTAAGATAAAGCGTGGAATAAAATACAGACAGCAACGTGATTGGTTGATATAAAATAATATTTAAATAGATGAATGAATAAGCTTATGTTAAATATCGGCAAAGAAATTCTTGTGCCAATCATGTGTCTACAGGGCGCTCGCATCTTTGAAAATTTTGGTATTGAAAATAAAATCGAAAAATCACCCCCCTTTTTTCAACCTAAAATTACGTTCATTAACGCCGCATAGACATAGGTTTTTTATTGGCTAAAAATAAACGTTTGGATGTTATCTGAAAGATTTTGACCCATAGAAAGTGAAAATCGGTCAATAACTATTTTTAAAAAAATTGGATACAAGGGTACCCCCTATGGAAAAATGCATTGTAAGCATTTGCGCAGTTGTATCCTATAGAAACTGTCCCTTTTTACGTTGCATTGTGTGTTATAAAGCTCTATTTGAATGAAACGTGATATATCGACGTGTAAATACAACATATGACATTTGGTCTATATTTAGATCGCAAAAACCGGTCTATAGTCTGTTTCTTAATTCTGTAATAGGAAAAAGGAGAAAATAGACGTAGGGACTCATAAAATATTAAATCTGTTGTTATTATTAATCAAAGATTGGTTGTTTGCATTTTTTTATTTTGCTTAGATGCATAGGTAATTGTTGAACGCCAGTAAGTACACAATAATGATTCAAACCAGGACAAAAATTTTAAAAAGCCCAAAGCGAAAATTGTGTCCATTTGTTCACAATGGGGGTGCATTAAAATTGTTAATTTGAAAAACTTTAAAAAATAATTCTCTGTTTAAAACTATTATAAAATTAATGTATAGATGCAGATGTAACACATTGCACGCAAAAACACAAACTTTTTGTGCTACAAGAAGGTTATAGTCTGTTTCAAAATGTCGCAATTTTTCTATTTTCCAAATATTTACAATATCTTTATTTTTAGACCCATATTTTGGTCCAAATAGGCCAAAGGTATATGGAAAGTCAATCTCATCTGTAGATAATACATAAGTCTTCTATAAAATATGGGTTAAATCTTAAGCTTTTAAAGAACTTTCTGGAAGAATACCGTATTTCCTCTAACAACCACTTAAAAATTTTGAATTTTCTGGAAAGAGGGGGGCTATTTATAATCAGCTCTCCAGGGCTCAAATAAACAGATTATTTTTTCTCACTAGTTATATAAAGTCTAGATATATTAAATATACTTTTGATAAAAGAAAAGTCTCCTTCTGATTTTTATGCAAAAAGTATAGGTTACAACTGCGCAAATGCAAACCTCTGCCACCGGTATTTTTTTTACCCTAAGATAAAGCGTGGAATAAAATACAGACAGCAACGTGATTGGTTGATATAAAATAATATTTAAATAGATGAATGAATAAGCTTATGTTAAATATCGGCAAAGAAATTCTTGTGCCAATCATGTGTCTACAGGGCGCTCGCATCTTTGAAAATTTTGGTATTGAAAATAAAATCGAAAAATCACCCCCCTTTTTTCAACCTAAAATTACGTTCATTAACGCCGCATAGACATAGGTTTTTTATTGGCTAAAAATAAACGTTTGGATGTTATCTGAAAGATTTTGACCCATAGAAAGTGAAAATCGGTCAATAACTATTTTTAAAAAAATTGGATACAAGGGTACCCCCTATGGAAAAATGCATTGTAAGCATTTGCGCAGTTGTATCCTATAGAAACTGTCCCTTTTTACGTTGCATTGTGTGTTATAAAGCTCTATTTGAATGAAACGTGATATATCGACGTGTAAATACAACATATGACATTTGGTCTATATTTAGATCGCAAAAACCGGTCTATAGTCTGTTTCTTAATTCTGTAATAGGAAAAAGGAGAAAATAGACGTAGGGACTCATAAAATATTAAATCTGTTGTTATTATTAATCAAAGATTGGTTGTTTGCATTTTTTTATTTTGCTTAGATGCATAGGTAATTGTTGAACGCCAGTAAGTACACAATAATGATTCAAACCAGGACAAAAATTTTAAAAAGCCCAAAGCGAAAATTGTGTCCATTTGTTCACAATGGGGGTGCATTAAAATTGTTAATTTGAAAAACTTTAAAAAATAATTCTCTGTTTAAAACTATTATAAAATTAATGTATAGATGCAGATGTAACACATTGCACGCAAAAACACAAACTTTTTGTGCTACAAGAAGGTTATAGTCTGTTTCAAAATGTCGCAATTTTTCTATTTTCCAAATATTTACAATATCTTTATTTTTAGACCCATATTTTGGTCCAAATAGGCCAAAGGTATATGGAAAGTCAATCTCATCTGTAGATAATACATAAGTCTTCTATAAAATATGGGTTAAATCTTAAGCTTTTAAAGAACTTTCTGGAAGAATACCGTATTTCCTCTAACAACCACTTAAAAATTTTGAATTTTCTGGAAAGAGGGGGGCTATTTATAATCAGCTCTCCAGGGCTCAAATAAACAGATTATTTTTTCTCACTAGTTATATAAAGTCTAGATATATTAAATATACTTTTGATAAAAGAAAAGTCTCCTTCTGATTTTTATGCAAAAAGTATAGGTTACAACTGCGCAAATGCAAACCTCTGCCACCGGTATTTTTTTTACCCTAAGATAAAGCGTGGAATAAAATACAGACAGCAACGTGATTGGTTGATATAAAATAATATTTAAATAGATGAATGAATAAGCTTATGTTAAATATCGGCAAAGAAATTCTTGTGCCAATCATGTGTCTACAGGGCGCTCGCATCTTTGAAAATTTTGGTATTGAAAATAAAATCGAAAAATCACCCCCCTTTTTTCAACCTAAAATTACGTTCATTAACGCCGCATAGACATAGGTTTTTTATTGGCTAAAAATAAACGTTTGGATGTTATCTGAAAGATTTTGACCCATAGAAAGTGAAAATCGGTCAATAACTATTTTTAAAAAAATTGGATACAAGGGTACCCCCTATGGAAAAATGCATTGTAAGCATTTGCGCAGTTGTATCCTATAGAAACTGTCCCTTTTTACGTTGCATTGTGTGTTATAAAGCTCTATTTGAATGAAACGTGATATATCGACGTGTAAATACAACATATGACATTTGGTCTATATTTAGATCGCAAAAACCGGTCTATAGTCTGTTTCTTAATTCTGTAATAGGAAAAAGGAGAAAATAGACGTAGGGACTCATAAAATATTAAATCTGTTGTTATTATTAATCAAAGATTGGTTGTTTGCATTTTTTTATTTTGCTTAGATGCATAGGTAATTGTTGAACGCCAGTAAGTACACAATAATGATTCAAACCAGGACAAAAATTTTAAAAAGCCCAAAGCGAAAATTGTGTCCATTTGTTCACAATGGGGGTGCATTAAAATTGTTAATTTGAAAAACTTTAAAAAATAATTCTCTGTTTAAAACTATTATAAAATTAATGTATAGATGCAGATGTAACACATTGCACGCAAAAACACAAACTTTTTGTGCTACAAGAAGGTTATAGTCTGTTTCAAAATGTCGCAATTTTTCTATTTTCCAAATATTTACAATATCTTTATTTTTAGACCCATATTTTGGTCCAAATAGGCCAAAGGTATATGGAAAGTCAATCTCATCTGTAGATAATACATAAGTCTTCTATAAAATATGGGTTAAATCTTAAGCTTTTAAAGAACTTTCTGGAAGAATACCGTATTTCCTCTAACAACCACTTAAAAATTTTGAATTTTCTGGAAAGAGGGGGGCTATTTATAATCAGCTCTCCAGGGCTCAAATAAACAGATTATTTTTTCTCACTAGTTATATAAAGTCTAGATATATTAAATATACTTTTGATAAAAGAAAAGTCTCCTTCTGATTTTTATGCAAAAAGTATAGGTTACAACTGCGCAAATGCAAACCTCTGCCACCGGTATTTTTTTTACCCTAAGATAAAGCGTGGAATAAAATACAGACAGCAACGTGATTGGTTGATATAAAATAATATTTAAATAGATGAATGAATAAGCTTATGTTAAATATCGGCAAAGAAATTCTTGTGCCAATCATGTGTCTACAGGGCGCTCGCATCTTTGAAAATTTTGGTATTGAAAATAAAATCGAAAAATCACCCCCCTTTTTTCAACCTAAAATTACGTTCATTAACGCCGCATAGACATAGGTTTTTTATTGGCTAAAAATAAACGTTTGGATGTTATCTGAAAGATTTTGACCCATAGAAAGTGAAAATCGGTCAATAACTATTTTTAAAAAAATTGGATACAAGGGTACCCCCTATGGAAAAATGCATTGTAAGCATTTGCGCAGTTGTATCCTATAGAAACTGTCCCTTTTTACGTTGCATTGTGTGTTATAAAGCTCTATTTGAATGAAACGTGATATATCGACGTGTAAATACAACATATGACATTTGGTCTATATTTAGATCGCAAAAACCGGTCTATAGTCTGTTTCTTAATTCTGTAATAGGAAAAAGGAGAAAATAGACGTAGGGACTCATAAAATATTAAATCTGTTGTTATTATTAATCAAAGATTGGTTGTTTGCATTTTTTTATTTTGCTTAGATGCATAGGTAATTGTTGAACGCCAGTAAGTACACAATAATGATTCAAACCAGGACAAAAATTTTAAAAAGCCCAAAGCGAAAATTGTGTCCATTTGTTCACAATGGGGGTGCATTAAAATTGTTAATTTGAAAAACTTTAAAAAATAATTCTCTGTTTAAAACTATTATAAAATTAATGTATAGATGCAGATGTAACACATTGCACGCAAAAACACAAACTTTTTGTGCTACAAGAAGGTTATAGTCTGTTTCAAAATGTCGCAATTTTTCTATTTTCCAAATATTTACAATATCTTTATTTTTAGACCCATATTTTGGTCCAAATAGGCCAAAGGTATATGGAAAGTCAATCTCATCTGTAGATAATACATAAGTCTTCTATAAAATATGGGTTAAATCTTAAGCTTTTAAAGAACTTTCTGGAAGAATACCGTATTTCCTCTAACAACCACTTAAAAATTTTGAATTTTCTGGAAAGAGGGGGGCTATTTATAATCAGCTCTCCAGGGCTCAAATAAACAGATTATTTTTTCTCACTAGTTATATAAAGTCTAGATATATTAAATATACTTTTGATAAAAGAAAAGTCTCCTTCTGATTTTTATGCAAAAAGTATAGGTTACAACTGCGCAAATGCAAACCTCTGCCACCGGTATTTTTTTTACCCTAAGATAAAGCGTGGAATAAAATACAGACAGCAACGTGATTGGTTGATATAAAATAATATTTAAATAGATGAATGAATAAGCTTATGTTAAATATCGGCAAAGAAATTCTTGTGCCAATCATGTGTCTACAGGGCGCTCGCATCTTTGAAAATTTTGGTATTGAAAATAAAATCGAAAAATCACCCCCCTTTTTTCAACCTAAAATTACGTTCATTAACGCCGCATAGACATAGGTTTTTTATTGGCTAAAAATAAACGTTTGGATGTTATCTGAAAGATTTTGACCCATAGAAAGTGAAAATCGGTCAATAACTATTTTTAAAAAAATTGGATACAAGGGTACCCCCTATGGAAAAATGCATTGTAAGCATTTGCGCAGTTGTATCCTATAGAAACTGTCCCTTTTTACGTTGCATTGTGTGTTATAAAGCTCTATTTGAATGAAACGTGATATATCGACGTGTAAATACAACATATGACATTTGGTCTATATTTAGATCGCAAAAACCGGTCTATAGTCTGTTTCTTAATTCTGTAATAGGAAAAAGGAGAAAATAGACGTAGGGACTCATAAAATATTAAATCTGTTGTTATTATTAATCAAAGATTGGTTGTTTGCATTTTTTTATTTTGCTTAGATGCATAGGTAATTGTTGAACGCCAGTAAGTACACAATAATGATTCAAACCAGGACAAAAATTTTAAAAAGCCCAAAGCGAAAATTGTGTCCATTTGTTCACAATGGGGGTGCATTAAAATTGTTAATTTGAAAAACTTTAAAAAATAATTCTCTGTTTAAAACTATTATAAAATTAATGTATAGATGCAGATGTAACACATTGCACGCAAAAACACAAACTTTTTGTGCTACAAGAAGGTTATAGTCTGTTTCAAAATGTCGCAATTTTTCTATTTTCCAAATATTTACAATATCTTTATTTTTAGACCCATATTTTGGTCCAAATAGGCCAAAGGTATATGGAAAGTCAATCTCATCTGTAGATAATACATAAGTCTTCTATAAAATATGGGTTAAATCTTAAGCTTTTAAAGAACTTTCTGGAAGAATACCGTATTTCCTCTAACAACCACTTAAAAATTTTGAATTTTCTGGAAAGAGGGGGGCTATTTATAATCAGCTCTCCAGGGCTCAAATAAACAGATTATTTTTTCTCACTAGTTATATAAAGTCTAGATATATTAAATATACTTTTGATAAAAGAAAAGTCTCCTTCTGATTTTTATGCAAAAAGTATAGGTTACAACTGCGCAAATGCAAACCTCTGCCACCGGTATTTTTTTTACCCTAAGATAAAGCGTGGAATAAAATACAGACAGCAACGTGATTGGTTGATATAAAATAATATTTAAATAGATGAATGAATAAGCTTATGTTAAATATCGGCAAAGAAATTCTTGTGCCAATCATGTGTCTACAGGGCGCTCGCATCTTTGAAAATTTTGGTATTGAAAATAAAATCGAAAAATCACCCCCCTTTTTTCAACCTAAAATTACGTTCATTAACGCCGCATAGACATAGGTTTTTTATTGGCTAAAAATAAACGTTTGGATGTTATCTGAAAGATTTTGACCCATAGAAAGTGAAAATCGGTCAATAACTATTTTTAAAAAAATTGGATACAAGGGTACCCCCTATGGAAAAATGCATTGTAAGCATTTGCGCAGTTGTATCCTATAGAAACTGTCCCTTTTTACGTTGCATTGTGTGTTATAAAGCTCTATTTGAATGAAACGTGATATATCGACGTGTAAATACAACATATGACATTTGGTCTATATTTAGATCGCAAAAACCGGTCTATAGTCTGTTTCTTAATTCTGTAATAGGAAAAAGGAGAAAATAGACGTAGGGACTCATAAAATATTAAATCTGTTGTTATTATTAATCAAAGATTGGTTGTTTGCATTTTTTTATTTTGCTTAGATGCATAGGTAATTGTTGAACGCCAGTAAGTACACAATAATGATTCAAACCAGGACAAAAATTTTAAAAAGCCCAAAGCGAAAATTGTGTCCATTTGTTCACAATGGGGGTGCATTAAAATTGTTAATTTGAAAAACTTTAAAAAATAATTCTCTGTTTAAAACTATTATAAAATTAATGTATAGATGCAGATGTAACACATTGCACGCAAAAACACAAACTTTTTGTGCTACAAGAAGGTTATAGTCTGTTTCAAAATGTCGCAATTTTTCTATTTTCCAAATATTTACAATATCTTTATTTTTAGACCCATATTTTGGTCCAAATAGGCCAAAGGTATATGGAAAGTCAATCTCATCTGTAGATAATACATAAGTCTTCTATAAAATATGGGTTAAATCTTAAGCTTTTAAAGAACTTTCTGGAAGAATACCGTATTTCCTCTAACAACCACTTAAAAATTTTGAATTTTCTGGAAAGAGGGGGGCTATTTATAATCAGCTCTCCAGGGCTCAAATAAACAGATTATTTTTTCTCACTAGTTATATAAAGTCTAGATATATTAAATATACTTTTGATAAAAGAAAAGTCTCCTTCTGATTTTTATGCAAAAAGTATAGGTTACAACTGCGCAAATGCAAACCTCTGCCACCGGTATTTTTTTTACCCTAAGATAAAGCGTGGAATAAAATACAGACAGCAACGTGATTGGTTGATATAAAATAATATTTAAATAGATGAATGAATAAGCTTATGTTAAATATCGGCAAAGAAATTCTTGTGCCAATCATGTGTCTACAGGGCGCTCGCATCTTTGAAAATTTTGGTATTGAAAATAAAATCGAAAAATCACCCCCCTTTTTTCAACCTAAAATTACGTTCATTAACGCCGCATAGACATAGGTTTTTTATTGGCTAAAAATAAACGTTTGGATGTTATCTGAAAGATTTTGACCCATAGAAAGTGAAAATCGGTCAATAACTATTTTTAAAAAAATTGGATACAAGGGTACCCCCTATGGAAAAATGCATTGTAAGCATTTGCGCAGTTGTATCCTATAGAAACTGTCCCTTTTTACGTTGCATTGTGTGTTATAAAGCTCTATTTGAATGAAACGTGATATATCGACGTGTAAATACAACATATGACATTTGGTCTATATTTAGATCGCAAAAACCGGTCTATAGTCTGTTTCTTAATTCTGTAATAGGAAAAAGGAGAAAATAGACGTAGGGACTCATAAAATATTAAATCTGTTGTTATTATTAATCAAAGATTGGTTGTTTGCATTTTTTTATTTTGCTTAGATGCATAGGTAATTGTTGAACGCCAGTAAGTACACAATAATGATTCAAACCAGGACAAAAATTTTAAAAAGCCCAAAGCGAAAATTGTGTCCATTTGTTCACAATGGGGGTGCATTAAAATTGTTAATTTGAAAAACTTTAAAAAATAATTCTCTGTTTAAAACTATTATAAAATTAATGTATAGATGCAGATGTAACACATTGCACGCAAAAACACAAACTTTTTGTGCTACAAGAAGGTTATAGTCTGTTTCAAAATGTCGCAATTTTTCTATTTTCCAAATATTTACAATATCTTTATTTTTAGACCCATATTTTGGTCCAAATAGGCCAAAGGTATATGGAAAGTCAATCTCATCTGTAGATAATACATAAGTCTTCTATAAAATATGGGTTAAATCTTAAGCTTTTAAAGAACTTTCTGGAAGAATACCGTATTTCCTCTAACAACCACTTAAAAATTTTGAATTTTCTGGAAAGAGGGGGGCTATTTATAATCAGCTCTCCAGGGCTCAAATAAACAGATTATTTTTTCTCACTAGTTATATAAAGTCTAGATATATTAAATATACTTTTGATAAAAGAAAAGTCTCCTTCTGATTTTTATGCAAAAAGTATAGGTTACAACTGCGCAAATGCAAACCTCTGCCACCGGTATTTTTTTTACCCTAAGATAAAGCGTGGAATAAAATACAGACAGCAACGTGATTGGTTGATATAAAATAATATTTAAATAGATGAATGAATAAGCTTATGTTAAATATCGGCAAAGAAATTCTTGTGCCAATCATGTGTCTACAGGGCGCTCGCATCTTTGAAAATTTTGGTATTGAAAATAAAATCGAAAAATCACCCCCCTTTTTTCAACCTAAAATTACGTTCATTAACGCCGCATAGACATAGGTTTTTTATTGGCTAAAAATAAACGTTTGGATGTTATCTGAAAGATTTTGACCCATAGAAAGTGAAAATCGGTCAATAACTATTTTTAAAAAAATTGGATACAAGGGTACCCCCTATGGAAAAATGCATTGTAAGCATTTGCGCAGTTGTATCCTATAGAAACTGTCCCTTTTTACGTTGCATTGTGTGTTATAAAGCTCTATTTGAATGAAACGTGATATATCGACGTGTAAATACAACATATGACATTTGGTCTATATTTAGATCGCAAAAACCGGTCTATAGTCTGTTTCTTAATTCTGTAATAGGAAAAAGGAGAAAATAGACGTAGGGACTCATAAAATATTAAATCTGTTGTTATTATTAATCAAAGATTGGTTGTTTGCATTTTTTTATTTTGCTTAGATGCATAGGTAATTGTTGAACGCCAGTAAGTACACAATAATGATTCAAACCAGGACAAAAATTTTAAAAAGCCCAAAGCGAAAATTGTGTCCATTTGTTCACAATGGGGGTGCATTAAAATTGTTAATTTGAAAAACTTTAAAAAATAATTCTCTGTTTAAAACTATTATAAAATTAATGTATAGATGCAGATGTAACACATTGCACGCAAAAACACAAACTTTTTGTGCTACAAGAAGGTTATAGTCTGTTTCAAAATGTCGCAATTTTTCTATTTTCCAAATATTTACAATATCTTTATTTTTAGACCCATATTTTGGTCCAAATAGGCCAAAGGTATATGGAAAGTCAATCTCATCTGTAGATAATACATAAGTCTTCTATAAAATATGGGTTAAATCTTAAGCTTTTAAAGAACTTTCTGGAAGAATACCGTATTTCCTCTAACAACCACTTAAAAATTTTGAATTTTCTGGAAAGAGGGGGGCTATTTATAATCAGCTCTCCAGGGCTCAAATAAACAGATTATTTTTTCTCACTAGTTATATAAAGTCTAGATATATTAAATATACTTTTGATAAAAGAAAAGTCTCCTTCTGATTTTTATGCAAAAAGTATAGGTTACAACTGCGCAAATGCAAACCTCTGCCACCGGTATTTTTTTTACCCTAAGATAAAGCGTGGAATAAAATACAGACAGCAACGTGATTGGTTGATATAAAATAATATTTAAATAGATGAATGAATAAGCTTATGTTAAATATCGGCAAAGAAATTCTTGTGCCAATCATGTGTCTACAGGGCGCTCGCATCTTTGAAAATTTTGGTATTGAAAATAAAATCGAAAAATCACCCCCCTTTTTTCAACCTAAAATTACGTTCATTAACGCCGCATAGACATAGGTTTTTTATTGGCTAAAAATAAACGTTTGGATGTTATCTGAAAGATTTTGACCCATAGAAAGTGAAAATCGGTCAATAACTATTTTTAAAAAAATTGGATACAAGGGTACCCCCTATGGAAAAATGCATTGTAAGCATTTGCGCAGTTGTATCCTATAGAAACTGTCCCTTTTTACGTTGCATTGTGTGTTATAAAGCTCTATTTGAATGAAACGTGATATATCGACGTGTAAATACAACATATGACATTTGGTCTATATTTAGATCGCAAAAACCGGTCTATAGTCTGTTTCTTAATTCTGTAATAGGAAAAAGGAGAAAATAGACGTAGGGACTCATAAAATATTAAATCTGTTGTTATTATTAATCAAAGATTGGTTGTTTGCATTTTTTTATTTTGCTTAGATGCATAGGTAATTGTTGAACGCCAGTAAGTACACAATAATGATTCAAACCAGGACAAAAATTTTAAAAAGCCCAAAGCGAAAATTGTGTCCATTTGTTCACAATGGGGGTGCATTAAAATTGTTAATTTGAAAAACTTTAAAAAATAATTCTCTGTTTAAAACTATTATAAAATTAATGTATAGATGCAGATGTAACACATTGCACGCAAAAACACAAACTTTTTGTGCTACAAGAAGGTTATAGTCTGTTTCAAAATGTCGCAATTTTTCTATTTTCCAAATATTTACAATATCTTTATTTTTAGACCCATATTTTGGTCCAAATAGGCCAAAGGTATATGGAAAGTCAATCTCATCTGTAGATAATACATAAGTCTTCTATAAAATATGGGTTAAATCTTAAGCTTTTAAAGAACTTTCTGGAAGAATACCGTATTTCCTCTAACAACCACTTAAAAATTTTGAATTTTCTGGAAAGAGGGGGGCTATTTATAATCAGCTCTCCAGGGCTCAAATAAACAGATTATTTTTTCTCACTAGTTATATAAAGTCTAGATATATTAAATATACTTTTGATAAAAGAAAAGTCTCCTTCTGATTTTTATGCAAAAAGTATAGGTTACAACTGCGCAAATGCAAACCTCTGCCACCGGTATTTTTTTTACCCTAAGATAAAGCGTGGAATAAAATACAGACAGCAACGTGATTGGTTGATATAAAATAATATTTAAATAGATGAATGAATAAGCTTATGTTAAATATCGGCAAAGAAATTCTTGTGCCAATCATGTGTCTACAGGGCGCTCGCATCTTTGAAAATTTTGGTATTGAAAATAAAATCGAAAAATCACCCCCCTTTTTTCAACCTAAAATTACGTTCATTAACGCCGCATAGACATAGGTTTTTTATTGGCTAAAAATAAACGTTTGGATGTTATCTGAAAGATTTTGACCCATAGAAAGTGAAAATCGGTCAATAACTATTTTTAAAAAAATTGGATACAAGGGTACCCCCTATGGAAAAATGCATTGTAAGCATTTGCGCAGTTGTATCCATAAAATCGTGGGGTCACCGTTAATTTTCTGAAAATAAATTGGAAAAACTGAATTTTCCCTACACATTTCATACAAATTATCTCCCTTGGAAAAAGTACGGGAAATGTTATAAAATGAATATAACAGTTAGGTTTTGTTTCAAACTCATTTTTTCTTGAATAATTTATCATACTAACAATCTTCATACAGTTAAATAGCAATGTTTTTGCCTTTGCGTAAATTTGGTAACATGCTCAGAAAAGATGCTCAGTGTTATACCACTGTACTACCTTAATATTAAAAAATGAATTATTAATATTAAAAAAGGATTTATTAATATTAATAAATCAACGGTATTTATTAATATTAATAATTCATTTTTAAATATTAACAATTCATTTTTTAATATTAATAATTCATTTTTTAATATTAATAAATGATTTTTAAATATTAATAATTCACGGAATTATAAATATTAAAAAATGAATTATTAATATTAAAAAATGAATTATTAATATTAATAAATCAAGGTTTCAAGCGTTTCAAAGACAATTCAAACGATGTCTGAGATCACCCCTCTAGCAATGTTCTGTTCTGTTCTATAGATTCCTCCACTGATTGGAGAACCATTTAAATAATTAAATCTACACGTTTTTAAATCCCCAGGAATCGTTTCTTAAGATGTAACAGTCTAAATATTGACGAACGTTATATCCGTGGTATGGGAACTATAGCTATAGTGTATAAGTACAATAAATTTTGGAGATCTAAATGTCACTTCATTGTCCTTACATGTTCACCCTGAGTAGGATACACACTGACTGTTTTTGATGATTTAGGCAAAAGTTTGTCTCAGAATGGCGCTTCGCTGGGTGTGCAGGGCGTAGCAAAACCCTCTTGCAATGGATTCAATGCTATTGTAAGATGTCACTGGTAACTGTATAATTGGCAAGGCTATACAGTTTTATATTAGCTGGGTGAAAGACTCAGGATATGCCAATGGTCATTTATAACATCTTGTCCAAAACTGCTTTCTAGCACAGTATAGATAAAGTTGAGAAATCTAGGTCTAGTCTGGTCAAGTGAAGAACAAACCATGAAGAAGTGAGTTTGATCCTAAATGCCATTGTCACAGAGAGGGCAAACTCATGTCTCAATGGTTAAATGTATGGTGAGTAGACTGAAGCGTATAAACACCAAGCAGTAATCTCATTTAGGAGGTTTCGTGTGCCTTAAAACCGGGTTTAACCCACCATTGCTTTTGAAATGCCTGTACCAAGCTGTGTTGCCTGATACTTCAAATCCTTTTCCCATTTGTAAGTTTATTGCTCTGGTGGTTAGCTTTTTCCAGGCACCATTTGATGGTATATGTTACTGAGGAGGTAGGCCGTATCTATCAAGGATCATAAGTAGTAACATGAGTAAACCAACTATGTGAGGATGATGATTATATTGTTAGTTCATATTCAACAGTATCTTTGTTACGAATAATGTTTCCAAAGGTACATAATTACGGTGCGCTTTTCGATCTCGGCTGGCAGTGATAGGTAGTTTTCTGATTAAGGATGATTGATTTAACAGTACAACATATATTAATACAATGGGGAGTCAGTTGCGTACATTTTATTTATATCTATCTATATGGAAAGAAGGATAACTCTAATTGCCAAGTTCATGTATAAAAAAATGTGACAAAGAACTGGTGAAAACTAAGTTTTGTTTTTTTTTTTTTTTTTAAATAAGTTTCACTTAAGCAAATATTTAGCTCTCAATGCATAATATGTGGATAGCAATTCACATAATGTAGAGTTAAAATGAAGGCTATCGTTTGACATGAACCAAATAAGCAGATATTTGGGATAAATATGGGTTTTTTTTAATAGTTCATCCAGAAAGGTTTTTCTTTGATTATTATAAAGGGTACATTTAAATAAAAAATGTTCTTCGTCTTCAATCGAGTTCATTGAGCAAAACTGGCATGATTTCTCTGATCTTGGCAGTGTAATACTTTTCCCATGTTCATCAATTTTTCGCTCGTAACTGCCTCTCTCTATGCGGAGACAGTGATTGCTTATTCTAAATCTAGTTAAAATTACTCTCTTATCTCTGTTCTTAATATTGAGGTTATCTTCAAAAGTGAAAGCATATTTAAATTTAAAGTAGTTGCTTAATTTACTGTGATCATCTATTTTTAATAAGTCTCTTTGATTGCTCCAATATGTTAAAAAATCAGTTTTGATATTTTTTTTAAGTAAAATTTTGAATTTATTTTACTGAGTTTTTTACAAAGTGCTAAATTTAGCCCAAGTTTATCACTAAAAAATTTAATATTTTCATACCATGATTGATAAGCCATAGCTTTATCAGAGGAGCTTTCAATATAAGCATCACTTAAGAGATCAGTGGAGGAGTTTTCAAGGCGGTGCCAATACATTAACATTTGAATTACTATGTTAATATATAAAGGAAATCTACCTAGCTCTGATATAACTCCAATATTTGTGCAATTTTTTGAGACACTAAGAATATACTTGCAAAATTTAAGATTTAATTTATCAGGTTCCCAATCTTTGAAAAATTAGGATGGACTTGATGTCAGTCTCATTAAAATCAAACCTTCAATGTCGCTCCCCCCTTTTTTTGCTATGTCCGCTCGTTCAACGAGCGGACATAGCAAAAAAAAGGGGGGAGCGACATTGAAGGTTTGATTTTAATGAGACTGGACTTGATGTCCCTTGTGACGATTCTTACGCTCTCTAACCCGTAGATAAGTCTAAGAATGATACAAATAAGTATTATGTGTAGTGAGACTGTTAGACAAAGGCCATTGAGACTGTGTTACCCTGCACCCATGAGCATGTGATGAGTGAGTAGGATGTCTTTCTAGCTGTGCTGATACGTTCTTCGGCTACAAGTTTGTTGGTAAACTTTGATGTGTTGTCTCTTGTTATACCCAGATGAGTAGCTTTTTCCGAGGTTGGCACTACTGTTCCATTCATTGAAACTTCTTCAGCATTGGGTATACCAAAGTGTACAATTTACAATTGATGATTTAGTTGCACTTATGACATAATGCTTACGAATAGCATATTCTTTCTGGACAGACAACATGGCTTGCCACTCGTTAACATCGTTCGAAGATAGACATATATCATCAGCAACGGTGGTTGTCCCACAGTATATGACTAATAAAACTTCCCAGACTATGTTCTTTTAATGTGATTAGGAGTGGGTTGATATATTCTTTGTATGCAGACGGTGACCATCTACCTCCCTGTCTGATTCCTTGCTGTTCTTTAAATGATCTTGAGGTTTCACCTTGATAGAAGTCTGAAGTTTAATGCAAATTGTCTTGTCTTCAAACGGATAAACGATAATAGATGCTTCTCTAATTTTCATCCGATTTATCAACCTCTCAACAAGTTGTGAAAAAATATTTCTCACCTCTAGAGAGAAATTTGTTCTTTAGCAGCATAATTGCACGTGCAATTGATGAGCGACCTTTTGCAATTTCTTACCTTAAACCTTCTACAACTCAATTCTCGATGATTATGGAATTTCTAACATCTCGAGAAATAAATTTGATATTTTAATCGCTAGGCAAGCCTCGCCATTAAAATAATCAAATTTATTTCTCTTGATGTTAGAAATTCCATAATCAACTCGATCGCGTTGTAGAAGCTATATTTCTAGCATTATATCTTCACTGTTCCAAAACGTAGGACCACTCCATTGTCAGAGTCGACATGTACAAATCAGGTGATTGTACAACCGATAACATTATTATCACATTATACATGGAGCAGAATATGTCCAGGGAGAATCTCAAAGTAATAAGAAAATAACAAAACGTTTTGGGGACTATGATGGGAATGATTAATATTAAAAAATGATTTTTTAATATTAATAAATGATTTATTAATATTAATAAATGTCACCGATTTATTAATATTAATAAATGATTTTTTAATATTAATAATTCATTTATTAATATTAATAATTCATTTTCTAATATTAATAAATGAATTATTAATATTAATAAATCGGTGATTTATTAATATTAGAAAATGATTTATTAATATTAATAAATGAATTATTAATATTAATAAATGAATTATTAATATTAATAAATGAATTATTAATATTAGAAAATGATTTATTAATATTAATAAATGAATTATTAATATTAATAAATATGGACTTTTGTCCACTTTGGCTTGCCATAAATTCGTGCTTATCACTCAGTATTTACTCAGAGGGGAGTAAAACAAGGCGATGTTCTAAGTCCCCTGCTTTTTAACTTTTTCATAAATGACCTGGTAAATAAGCTTGACAACTGTTCAACAGATCCAGTGGTTGTTGGTGATATACCTTTAAATATTTTATTATACGCTGATGACATTGTTATACTGTCAAAGAGCCAAGAAGGCTTACAGAAAAGTCTTGATATTTTAAATGAATGTTGTATATCATGGAAATTACAAGTCAATACTGACAAATCAAAAATTATGGTATTTAATTCAAACGGTAAAACATTTTTAAAACATTTTACATTTAATGAAACACTGCTTGAAACTGTTACAAGTTATTGCTACTTGGGTATAACTTTAAAGTATAATGGAAACTTTTGCCTTGCTGTAGACAATCTTATGGAAAAGGCCAGAAAGGCATATTTTAAAATTAAGAAAACAATTGGTCTTAACAATGCATGTAAACTTTTAGAAAAACTTTTTGATAGTCTAGTTACCCCAATCCTTTTATATGGATGCGAAGTATGGGGTATTGACTTCAAATTTAAAGATTCAGATTCCTTTGAAAAATTACATATAAAATTCATAAAAGAAATCTTAGGAGTTCACTGCAGAGCATCAAATGATGCATGCCGTGCTGAACTCAACAGAGTACCACTAAAAAACAAGATAATATTTTCATCAATAAATTTTCTTCAACATATTATCTCATCTGAACACTCATTAATAAATAATGTATTTAAAAAGTCTCAAAATTCAAGCCCTTGGTTTAAAAAAATTAAAAATATTTTAGATGATCTTGGAATGTCATTTATAGCAAATGATTTAAACTTTTTAAAGAGCAATCTTAACCAAATTAAACAAAGAATAAACGACCAATGTTTTCAAAATCAACAATCTAATATAAATAAATCTGAAAAATTAGATTTCTTCAGAAAAGTCTACAGCACAGGCAAGAGGGCACCATACGTAGATATTCTGCAAAATAGAAATGATAGAGCTGCAGTATGTAAGATACGAATAAGCTCTCATACATTAATGATTGAAAGAGGAAGACATCTCCAAATTCCCAAAAATTTAAGACTATGTAATTTGTGTAATTCTGACCAGATTGAAGATGAAAATCTCTTTTTATTTTATTGTTCAAAATATAAACAATTAAGAGAAACATTTCATGATAAGTTATTAAACATTTTTCAAACCAAGAAGCATTTTTATTCCAAAAAGCTATATGACATTAACTTTCTCTTAAATAACACTTCATATACAATACTAAAATTAACTTCCTCTTTCATATCTGATGGATTAAATATGAGAAAAAACTAAGTTTATAATCTTTCTGTTTTATGCATATTATTATACTATAACTGTTATAAAGGTTATTGCAAACACAATGCTTATAAAATCAATAAATATTATATGTTGTCATATAAATATTACATATATATACAATAAGTAGACACATGTAATGACATACATATTAATTGTCAGGTTAAACATGTATTGTATTCTTTATATGTCACTTTATATAGGCCTTAACCATCTATTGTAGTTGAGTTTGAGCTAATAAAATTATTCTTATTCTTATTCTGTAATTTAAAATGACAGAAACCAAAAGATAAAAAATAAAATTCCATTTTTTTTGTCAGCTATAATCTTTATTAATCTTCTCAATTGTAGTACATTTCTATTCCCTTTTAAAAGTTCGTTTTATTATTTGGAAGTTTACATGTGCTCTTGCTTTCAAAGCTTTCAAGGATATAACAAATGATCATCATGTCAATCAAAATTGAAGAATTCAAGTTTATTAAAAAAAATGTAACGTCTAAAACACACAGGTCTTGGTTCTACTTTGCATCTACTACGATCCACCAACCTTATAAATAGTATATAGCTGTTATTATTTCATCGTTTGTTACTAAAAACATACTTCTGCAATTTTTTGCGCGGCTTTTAGTACCTTTTAGCTAATCGAAATTAAAATATACATTTCATAAAAGAAATCGTAGCCTAAGGATGTAAGCATGTTGAGCTAGGGATCAAAGGTCCATTCACCAGCACTATCGCGTTCAATCATTGTACTCACATAATACAAAGTTACTTTTTTCTTTGATAAAATCATTTGTCGGTAACAAGTTTCACTATGATACTTTTCTTGCTTTAAAATAACTTTATATTACAAGAAGAGAACCTACGGTCGACCCATCTGCAGATAAGTATATAGTTGAGTAGTGAATGAAATTGCTTAAACAAAGCTGTATCTAAATGAGAAAGTTTGTATTTTAACATCTCAGAACAAGTAACATCTAAATCTATGCGATCTCGGTATTTACAAGAAACAACAAATAGTAAAACAAAGTAACATTCTATCATACTCGTCCCGTGCGGAGCCTAGGTGACAAATAGGCCCGCAACAGAGCCTAGCTTGTTGTAAGAGGCGAAAAAGGGTCTTGGAATTCTGACATCGGGTTAGTGCTCATCCCATAGAGCGACCAAGTGTGTACCCTAGGTGGCTGAAATAGAAGGTCCTCGTCCGCGGGGATTGTCAGTTTTACCTTGACCGCTGACCATAGTGGACCAACGTGTGTGGAGAGTGCCATGCATGCTTCATACACGTGAAGATCTCTTTGTGGACCGTCAAGTATTGCACCAAATAGGCTGAATTTTTCGCCCCTACTCATCTCTTTCCATTTTCTGTGGAATTCGAAATGTACTAGTCCCACTAAACCCCATATTTCTCATCATCATTTCATGTTCATTTTATCACTCTCTTCATTTCATCGCCCTATGTAGTGTTGCATAAAACACCAACTCACTTGCGCTACCATACCTAGCAGGGACATGGCTTAAACACGAAACGCAGTTTATAAACTAGTCGACACAATACGAATGTCAAAGTTGTGAGCATCGGAATAAAAAAAAAAATAAGCAATGTCATTCAAATTTCGAATTGTCAGAAATTCATGACTATGAAGAGTATATATAAAACAAAAAAAATACTCAACTGCTATGGTGTTCGTGCTGCATTTATGGGTGCAATTTTTGGTCGAAAAAAGGGGGGTGCTTTTTTAATTGCCCATTATTTTGGGTAATAAAGAGCACATAGGTAACTTCATTTTTTTGCTAGTATTATTCGAGAAAAAAAAACAATGGAATTCATTTCTGTATTATTTTCTCCTACGCTTAATGTCAATGTAATATGTGTATGTTGGGTTAAAAAAATTACCGGTGAAACCGGTGGCCAGGATTTGCTAATGCGCACTTGTCACCAACATGCACAGGTTCATGAAGCTGAGAAAATTAAAACTAAAGAGATATGAATCTTCCTTTTAAAGATCAGATCTACCATGCAGACAGTAGGGAACAATTGATAAATCTGATTTTAATCAGATTGAAAGATAAGAAATTGGGTAAAACAAGCCCTCGGAGACAATATATAGTCTCTGGATAGATCTATCTATTTTTTTCCACACACGAGTCACATCTCAGTCCTTACAGCTGAACGGACGTGCTGATTAGTCCTCTCGTAACCGGTCATTGCCGCTGATAGCAGTGCACTTGATAACTGAATGGCACTTCTACAACAACTCTCGAATTGCAGTAGGACATGTTTTAATTAAGTACCGTTCCCGCCTAGTACTTGGATTTTGCCGCAATGCGACACCAGTACCCGGATACGGACTTCGGATTCAACGGATCTTGCCTCGTGCTCCAATTCAGTCCTCGCCAGTTGAGCTGTTTGGACATGGGGTGTACCTGTACTGGCGAGGTTATTCCTGTCCTGTTCCGAACTTGGACTTTCACCATCGTGCAACAGCAGTACGTTACAACGACATGGATTAACCAGACCAACCAGATATACCAATCCAGTCTTACTGAATCGCCACAGTCTACCCAGCGCACAGTTATCATCAACAGTTCCCGGTCTGCTAGACTAACCGACCTGGCCCTGAAAAGCGCCGTTGTTCGCCAGAAATTAGTTTTAGTTTAGTTTAAACATATTTTATTTGCAAATATACAAATATTGGATAGGACTCGAGTTATTCCAACTCACAAGGTCTTCTCCATACATTTTTACAACATACAAACAATTGTGGTACAGATAACGACAAGTGTAATACATACAATTTTGATTTACATAAGAACAAAACAAAAAACCGAAGAATGAAAAAGAGGAAAAAATAAAATTGATAATAATAGTACATGAAAAAGGGAAGAAATAAAAATGAAATCAATCAAAACTGAAACGACCAGAGTGCTTAATGAATTGCTGTATTGTCTCAAAGTTGGTTACATTTGCATTCGTGTCAAGGATATAACTCCCGAACAGAATTAAAGTAATTTTATCCTCTCCAGTGTCCGGAAGAATATCAATATATTGCCCTCGTTGCACAGTATACAAAGGACACTCAAGAAAGAAATGAATACTATCTTCAACTGGCCAACCACAAGAACATCTTTGGTCAGCAACTATGCCCACCCTGAACAGATCAGCCTTAAGTGTACTACTCATATGCCTTAGTCTGGTGTGTAAGATGTTGAGTTTTCTATTACCACAGCTATAGTACGATGGTGGTTGAATAATAGGGTTTTGGTTTTTCAATACCCTTTTAAAGTTATCTAGGGTCGGTATATTTCTAAGCCGTAGGTCAAGACTATTCCACAAGATAGTGGTAGATGGTATGAATGACCTAGAAAACATCTCAATACGGGTTTGAGGGTAAACATAATTTTCTTGGTTTCTAAGGTTATATCTGTTTGTATTTCCAACTATTGGAGTCATACAGTCAGATAAATAACCAGGGACTCTGCCGTTATGGATACGGTGAAACAAGCAGAGTTTTCGTCGTCTACGACGGTGAGCTAGTGTTTCCCACCCTGTTTCAAAGTATAGAGATTCAATGCTAGCATAACGAGGTAGGCCTGTTACAATTCTCGCAGCTTCATGGTGAATTTTATCTAATTTGCTGGCGCATTCTAATGTACACCCATCCCATAGTTCACAAGCATATTCTAATAGAGGCAATATGTAAGTGTGATAGATCTTACTCAAGTTTGATCTGCTCAGGGTGAATTTGAGGCTTCGCAGCACACCTAGCTGTCTTGATGCGTTCAAACATAAACTGTCAACATGGGCAGTCCATTTGCAGTTTGATGAAAGAATAACACCAAGATGCTTATGTCTATCTACTAACTCGACCTGCTGATTGTTAGATGTAATAATAGGTTCATGGGCTACGGTTTGGTTCGTAAAATATATGGCTTTCGTCTTGTTCGGATTAAAGTTTACCATCCAATCAATAGACCATTTATGTAACTTCTCTAGGTCTGAATTCAATGTATTCTGAATGGTTAGTTGAGACTTAGACGAGCATCCAAGTGAAGTGTCGTCTGCAAATAATCGCGTAAAACTATCTAAGTCGTCTGATATATCATTAATAAAAATCAAAAATAGCAGGGGTCCCAATACTGATCCTTGTGGTACACCTGCATTTATATACGATTCTGATGAAACCGAATTTTTTACAAAGACTCGTTGTCGTCTTTTACTTAGATAACTCTTAATCCATAGAAATACGTTTTCATCTATACCATAAGCTTTCAGCTTAACCAGAAGACCCTCATGCCAAACCCTATCAAATGCCTTCGATATGTCACAGAACACAACGCAAACATTATTTTTCCTATTTAGCGCTTCACATATGTTATGATAAATCTCAGTGAGTTGATGAACTGTACTATGTCCAGCCATGAACCCCGACTGATATCTATATATCATATTATTACTTATAAAGTAATTATAAAGATACTTATATACTACTCTCTCGAACACCTTTCCGACGCAACTTAACAGAGAAATCGGCCGATAATTTGACGGTTCAGCTTTGTCACCCTTCTTGAAACATGGCATTACCGATGCCAGCTTCCAGTAACTTGGAAATATACCCGTTGTTAACGATTTGTTGAACAATATGTGTAGTGGGGTTGATATGCTATCGGCTGAAAACTTCAGCATTTGATGACTTATGCTATCGTGGCCGGAAGCTTTACCCAACTTCAGAACTTGTAACACGTCAAGAACATCTTTCCTAGAAACTACAATGTTACTAAGCGATTGATCATTTCGCCGCGCAAAGGGTGGAACTTCCCGATTAGTGTCATCAATCGTGGAAATTGAACAAAAGTACCGATTAAGAAGTTCCGATTTTTCCTTATCGTCAACCACGAGCTCGTTATTTACATGATCGTATAATGCCGGTATATGGGTGAACGATCCCGACGATTTCATTATCTTTTTAACGAGACCCCAAAACGTCTTGGGACCCGAACTATTATTGAGCATATTATCAACATCTAGGAAAAATTGTTCTTTCGCATGTTTGATCATATTTGTTACCTTATTCCGCTGACGTTTGTAATTCTGAGCAGCTGTTTCTGTTTTTTTTGTCAATCGCTTTACTTCGTAACCTATCACGTTTTCTGATCTCTCGACGCAATTCGGAATTAAACCACGGCTTGTCGTTCGGGCGTATAGTTACCTCTTTTGATGGTATGAACTTCTTAAAAATCTCAATGATTTTACTCGAGAATTCCGTACACATCTGACTTACATTGTCACCCATGTCGTTAAAATACGCATCCCAGTCGATCTGGTCAATAGCTGCATTAATCGAGTTGAAATCGCCTTGTTGATATAGCCAAACGGTCCTTTTACTACATGAGTTGTCAGGCTTGCTCGGTATCCTCAGATGTACATTTGTAGCCCGGTGGTCACTGATGTATCTGTCAACATCAATAACATCAACAAGCTGCACATCACATTGTGAGGCTACTAGAATAGGATCGATAAGTGTTCCAATTCCATTCTGGTAACGCGTCGGTTCATCTACAACGTTCGGAATATCATAAATATTAATAATATCTTTTAGTACATGAGTGTTTTCCGCTAGTAAGTTCACGTTTAGATCGCCGGCGATAACGACATACGGTGTATAGTTTAGTGCTTGTTCAATAGATATCTGGAAGTGCTCCCAGAAATAAGGGTTTGCTACGCCCTGTGAACGGTAGACAGCACAAACCAACAACTTGTATCGCGGAAAGCAAACCTCGAGCCAAATCAGTTCTCCGTTCGGGAATTCCAAGTCATCGCGGTGTACAACTTGGAGTTCTTCTGAAACGTATACTATAACCCCGCCCCCGTGACAATTTCGGTCTTTACGAATGGGTTCGTTACTAAACCCAGAAATAAGAATATTATCGTTTGGTACGTCTATATCTAGATGAGTTTCCGTAAGACACAAAATCGATGCCCCGTGCGCCAGGCTTTCAACATACGATACTTTTTGTCTTAGACTTCTGATGTTAAGGTGCATTATCGAGAGCAGGTTATCAAGTTCGGGACCAGGATTTTCACTGACGTCATTGCTGAGTAGTATAAGAATCATCAAAATCAGTAAGTAACACGGATTCATTGTAAATGGTTGAGCTATGAACCTGTGACAAGCGAAGACAAGTGGTCGAATCGACATAAGGATTTCCAGTATATAATATAGCATAAAATAGGGATCATATCTGTATGTGAAAAAACTTTTCCTCCGGACAAGAGAGTAAGCTTTTCCATAGAACAAGCCTATCGCGGATCGATATATACCTAGCTCGTTAGCCATTTTCCAGAGCTAAATCATACAATGGATCCACGATACAGACCGATCCATGGCAAAGGGTAAACATTAAACAACTATAACAACACGAACAATTCACTTCAGCACTCAGGTTCATGTTCAGCGAGACAGAAAATAAAAAACAATTGTAAGAAGTAACAAAAGGTAAAAAGAAGACAGCTTTGAACATCTTTTTCGGTTTTTTTTTTTAGTTTTAAAGTTCGACTTTTGTCATTTCTAGGTCTAAAACAATACCAAAATCTTTTTTTTGTTTGCTGAAAAAACTATAAATAAATAAATAGATAGGAAACATTATTTGTAGCTTTGAAATTGATTCCTTATCTATATAGATGGATTACGTATATCTGAAAAAAAAAACCAAGTAATTTACAATAGAACACATATACATACAATATACATATTTTTCAATTATTGATACAACTGAACTTATAAATGCAATCGTGTCAATCATGATAATTATCTAAACCCAAAGCATGGACCATATATACATACTCTCATCACTGTTGCATTCCCGGATAATTATAGGTGTGGGTTTAATTCAATAATTTTTTTTTCTTCGAATTTTACTTCAATGCTTAATCTATTTGAGCTAAAAATATTTTGTGCTGTTGGCGGCCAAAATCTTGAGACTACAGGTAAGTAAGGTTATATAATGTATATGAAATACATAAATATTAAAAGGAAGATGGGGTAATAACGCCTTTTTGTTGTTGATTTATTTTTTTCATATATTTCAACTTCCATCAGATAAAAGATTAATATATTCAAATTTAAGATCTACACTTTTCAAAAATATATCCGATTTTAAATCATTATTCTTAGAAATTGAACCTGCTCAACAATTGCTTATTATTCTTTCTCCTGAAAATGAACTTTTACCACCTATATGGGCGTTTTTCAATAAAAGTGAGATTTTGGGCCCCAAAACATTTCGAAAAGAAAATTTAAATATGTGAACTTTTTTCTTGAAACCAAACTTTCAAATATTATTACAAACAAATTTTAAAATATGCAGTCTTAATGCTAACAATAACTTACTAAAAAATAAAATAAATATGAAACGCTATTAAAAAATGTCCACTACGAAATGGCTAATTTAGCTAAGATTGATAATAGGAAAAAAATGAATAGAAACCTATTTTACCTGTTGATTTGGCACTGAATTTGACAAAATTTATACATAAAATGTAATAACTTTACTTAACATTTTCTATTGCGTTTATTGTAGATTTTATTCGTCATTTATTATCAAAAATACTAAAAAATAAGAAAATCATACCCTTTCAAATACAAATATTCTTAAGTGGACCTTTTAAAATTAATTTTAACACAGCAGTAATATATGCTTTGAAGGGTTTGAAATGTTTCTTAATAGGTTCAAAAATAAATAATGTGTTAAGAATAAAAAAAATATTTCATTATTGCGTTGCGTAGTGGACAAGTTTCGTAGTGGACAAAATCGTTTCGTAGTGGACAATGCTGCATAACTTAAGATAGAGTTAAAATTATGAAATAATGATCTTGTGTACAAAATTGCATGAAAATGTGATTGAAAGTTCCTGAGAAATTAAAGGAAACTTAAAGTGTGACGGATGAAGGTAGTTTTTTGGTAAATTCCTCCAATATATGGTAAACAGAGGTGAAAAGAACACCTCCATAACAGGCTATATATATACATGGTATGTATTTATCTAAAATACTTTACTTAATAAAAGGGTAGACGGGCTGACCAAAAACTATACCAGTATACCTCGCAATAAAGTTGGCGGAGTGATGAAATATACAGGGTGTTTCTTATGAAAGACAGTCAACTACGAAACGATTTTGTCCACTATGAAACGATTTTGTCAATTACGAAACGATTTTGTCCATTACGAAACGTTATTGTGTTGTAGTTGACCATTTCGTAGTGGACATATTTGCCGAAAAATATGAAATTTTTAGTCACTTACAATACAATCGCAATTTTCTTTATTTATTCTATGAGGGCAACAACATATTTACAAAATCACCGAATCTGGAGAATTTTAAGCATTTGCATGGTTGTACAAATTTTCGTTTCCAAGTGGACAATTTCAAAAATACGGGGTATCCTTTAACTTACAAAATGCAAATATTTTTACAATTTTTCATTGACACCCCCGCCAGTGTAACATTTTGTTTTTAAGATGTATAATAAGTAGATTGACACATTTTTAGAAACACGGGTTGCAATTACAGGTTTATGTTGGTGACAAAAGTACAATCGTTTCGTAGTGGAAAAAAGTTTGGGGACACTTAAAAAAGTGAATTTTTACATAACAAAATGAAGACAAAGAGATAAAAAATGTTGCTATAATGTATCTCTAGTATCTCGTTATGACCAGAAATGATGTGTCATTTACACTTGGATCCAAAATGAGTCACATTTTAAGTGTACGCTATCTGTTTTTATTATGGGGACATGTAAAATAGGCCAATTTATACCCTTCAAATACAGAATTTTGATAGAAAACCTTCCAAAATTGTTTTTCGTGCTGTTGTATTTTGTATATTGGTTCACAACATATTCAACAAGGTAGAAATGACTCCCATATTTAGTCAGATCTTCACAGGATCTTTACAGGACAAGAATTTTTACTTTTATTGAAAAAAGCCCATATACGACTTTATAAAGCAGTCCTTGGAATTGCGAAGATAGGGTCCATATCGGTCAAAGTTCTCTTTCGAATATATGTTCTCACATTTGTATTGTTTCATATGTATTGTAATTTTGTCATAATTATGTTTGTTTTTATTTGCTTGACCCACATGGGTGAAATTTTGCAAAAAAAAAAAAAAAAAAGATTTATAAAGGTCATATGTAAGACTGAGCCCGTGTTGAGTTTTAGTTCACATTTTACAGTTATAGTCATGTGATGTCACTTGAATGAGACTTTATACTTGTTTTATGAAAGACAAATTGAAAGACCGGTTGAACGGCATTCCTATGTTTTTAAAACACATCGAGTGGTCCTTTAATCAATTATGGTCTAGTAAAAAAAATGGAAAGGACAAAAAGTTATTTTGATGATATAACATTTACATTTAATTTCCTTTGTAAGGAGAACACTTTCAGTGCGAATAATTTTCCAAAAGGATGAAACTGGATAATAATTTCATTGATGGATTTAGGGAAAGGTTGAGGTCAACTGGGGTCATGTTTGTTTATAATAAACAATAAACACGTGGATGGATAAAAATACAATCATTCTCTTTACCACAGGTTAGTTATTGTTTTACTATATAGTATGATATAATAACTAAGAGATACTGTTTTCAATCAAGTAAGTTTATTTAGTACATAAGATCATCTGGGATGCCCTCTGGAGTTTTTCCGAGAAGCCCATCAAGTTCGCACTGGTATTTGATAAGAGTTTTTGGTCCTTTTTCTGTTGTTTTTACAAAGATCCTACCATCGTTTGTCCAGAAGGAAGACAGTTCCTTGTTTTGTCGAGCCAGATTACAATGATAGATGATGGATTGTCTATATTTTGTCAGATCTTCTGTTATTATTATACCATCTCGGTTTCCTTTGAGATCTTTCTTTTTGCTGTATATGGAGTTTTTTACTTTCCAATTGCGGAAACGGCAGATAATCTGGGCCTTTCCCATTTGGTTGATATCTCCAATGATATGAGATCTAAATATATCATCCTCTGTAATTGTAACGCCTAGTTTTTGGGTACATATGTTCACTATTTTGCTATCAGTTTGTTGTAACTCGTGTGGTTTCAACGGAACGTTATGGAATCTCAGAGAATTACGTCGACCGTATTGTTCTAGCTCTTCAATCTGGTCTTCGAGTTGAAAGACATGTTCAGTGAGATCTCTGTTTTGACCGTCGAACTGCTCAACCGTTTCTCGTAAGCGTTTTATTTCATAATCTTGTTCGTGAAATTTTATTTCAACTTGCTCAAAAGTTTCAAAAAGTTTGCCTATTTTGCTATCTTGGGCTTGTAATTGCGTTTTGTAGTCAGCAACTGCATTGTTAACTGCAGATTGTACTATTGGCCCAATTATTTGTGAAACGGTTTCTTTAATGACGTCCGACATTTTGTCAACTATGGTGTCTGCGAAGGTCGGGCTCGAAAGGACTTCTTTTAAGGCAGAGTTGATTAAGTCCGTAACATTATATATTTTTCCTTGTGTTTTAAATACAACTGGTTCACACACCAACTCAGACTGGTCAGTGCGACTCAGGTCCGGGGACGAAACGGCCCGACCTGAGGGGGTGCCAGGACTATCAATGTTTTGGCTTAACGCTTGTCTTTTACGTGGGTTTCGAGAGTCATTATTCTGGTGGTCGGGCTTTTGAGGTATACCGTTCGGTATTGATGACATGGTTAGACTTTCTAAATGTTTAAAGATTAAAGCCTAAAAGTTTACAGTTTGTTTACAAGATTTACAAATGGCGGCGTGTTCGAATTCGATTAGGGTTTCGTTCAGATACACTAATTCTGTTTCTATTAATTAGGGCTGGTTTACAGTAATTTCAATATGCACAATGTTCATTTCCATCGCTTTTACACATGTTTGCGGTGCCAGGCATTGACTATATCATATATATCTCCGAACTTTCTTGGGAGCTCAGCTCTAGATGTTTACACTTGCCGCCATCTTTATTCCATGAATTTTTTAGAAATTAGTTAAAAAATCTTAGTAATGTATCCTGCTCCTTCCTGCCACCTAGCCGGGCCAGGCACCAGTGTAAACGCACTTATACCACCAGGTGCCGTCGCTGCAGACCCTGATGGGTATAGTCACGACGTTTAACTTCCACAGACAGTCAGTCTATCTATTATCTATAACAGTGTTGTCGCTGTTAAAAACGCTAGTATAAAACCCAGGCGCGGAAATAGACCTTTATAGCTACAGCTCTTTTGTGTATCTTTGATTGGGCGGAGCTATAATATGGTCCCATGCATATAAACTCGTAACGGAGCAATGCCGAAAACGGGCATAATTTTATTCATTAAACGTTATATTTGGTACTAAAATGTTGCTAATGTTACATTAACGACGAAATAAGCGGATCTTTTTTTATATTGTTATGAATCACAATTTACGGCCAAACTACAAAAAGACACAAACAAACACCACCTTATTGACATTTTTAACAATACTTACAGATACTTAGACGACATCCTTGCCCTTAACAACCCCAATTTCTCTAAATTTATAAATAATATCTATCCTAAAGAATTAACCCTTAATAAATCTAACTCGACCGTCGATAGATGTCCATTTTTGGATTTAGAATTAAGCATTTTCAATTGAAAATTGCACACTAAAGTCTATGATAAACGTGAGGACTTTTCTTTCCCAATTGTAAACTTTCCTTTTCTTGAAGGTGATGTACCTCTAGCTCCATCTTACGGAGTGTTCATTTCACAGCTAGTCAGATATGCTTGAATTTGCAGTGGTGTTTCTGATTTTAATGACAAAAACCGTTTCAATACAGAAAAATTGCTAAAACAAGGTCATCGATACCACAAATAAGTCAAATCTGACTAAATTCGTTCATAAATATGGGTATCTTATTGAAAAATTTAACTGTACAAGTCGTTTTTTCATTGTAAATGGAATATCACATCCCGAATTCTATGAAAATGTAGTTTATAAGGCACGTAAATTCAAAAACAATCCTCTTGACATGGTAATTTGGCTTAAAAACTTACTAAAGAAAGGATACAAGTTGGAAGTTATAGTAAAATCTTTAAATTTGGTGTTTTTTGGTAGAAATATTGATAATTTGATAGTAACTCTAAAACATTAATCTTTTACTCTTTGACTATTGTATTGTTTCGAAGCATTACAGCGATCAAATATGTCGGTTTTGTATGATGATATAACAATAAATCATTAGTTGTTTGAAGTGTTATGTTGGATTTAAAATCGATCGATATGTTTGATTTTTTTACATCAGTCGATAAATGCTTCTTAGTTAGCTGTCAGTAACTGCGAGTGCTCTCAACGTTTCGTTGTTCTCGTAAAGTACTCTTGTCTCAGGTTCTCTCTTGGTGAATTGAACTTTTATCGATTTGATTTTTAAAGTGTGTTATTTTTTGTGCTTTGTACAAGATAAACAATAGAGGGAAGGTTGGGCCCCAAAAAAACTAGTTTAACCCCGCCACATTTTATATGTGCCTGTCCTAAGCCAGGAATCCTTGTCTAAGCTTTTGTTTGTCCTTGTCTACTATCTGTTTTTTTTTATGTCCAAAAATGGATCTTTCTTTGATATTCTAGGGATTTGTTTGAATCTTATGTATTGTATTTTTAGTCTTGGGCCAATGCAAGACGGCGAACAGTGACCTCTGGTCATGTTGAAGACTGCTGGCTGTTTTCCATTGTGATTTTTTAAATTGCGTTTCTTAAATGTTGGTTGTGTCGCGTACACTTATTCCACATCTCTTTATCGTCGAATTCAGTTTAATCTTTTTGACATTTTGCACAATTTTGAAGATTTTCGGAATGATATCAACCTTTGATGACTTTTGATCGAAGTTCAGGATCAAAATATTGAAAATGTAATTTTATTAAACAAATTAATGCATATCCGTGGTTTGAAATTAAAGTTTTCACGACCTTGTGTGTACAGAGCCAATTTTGAGCTTTCAAGACTGTGAGTTTTCAATTTGCTCCATTAGGAGTTATGGGGCCGCATTGTACGAAACAAGCTCCGTACAAAGGAGCAACATTATTGTAGCTAAAACATATGATAATTACTGTAATTTTATTGATATTGTTAGAAGGCCACCCCAAACCTTCACTGGTCAAAGGAAACCCTTAAGAAATCTTCAAAACGGTCGAACTGTTGATTCTTTATTTCTATAATAACTTTGCATTTAAAGAAAGTTGAAATTTTCTTAATTTTGAACATATTTACAGATAAATGTGTACATTTCTTGTGAAAGACTCACATTAAGTCATATTATAAATATCTTAGGTTGTATTACATGTGTATAAATAAAGGTAATAACAAAATTACCGAACTTGGAGAATCAATCTCAAATGTCCATAAGACGAGACAAAACAAGGAAGACATACCGGAAAAATTGAAGATCGCAATGGTCCTGACTTGGTACAGGCATTTCAAAAGAAATGGTGGGTTAAACCAGGTTTTAAGGTGCGCCAAACCTCCCTCTTCAATTGCGATCTTTGGGTCCGGTAGTTACACAAAACACCATAGGTTTGTCAGCTGCTAAGGTGATCATCTCAGTAAAATGATACATACCCTTGTAGCTAAAGCCTTGACAGTTACAAACAATATTCTTGTTATCATTTGTAAACAATTTTTTAAATAATCTCGTTATGAAACAAATGAAGTTTAAAATTTGTATAAAATACTTTTTTTCTCAAATAAAACGGATGCGTCTGGCTATAAACCGAAACATTTCTAGGCCTGAGGCCGCAAACTATATTGGTGCAATTAAAAGAACACTGCTGCGGGTCTCGGTAAGAAAACGACCTGTAGAATCACCTCAGCGGCAACTGGTTTAATTGTCCGATCCTACCCCCCCCCTTTTTTTTCAATAATCCTTGGTGCTCGATTTCTTCCACCGCATCATCACCTTTTCATGTTCTCTGGTATAGCCTAATTTGTGCTACTTTGGAGTAAAGCGACAAATAACAAGTACTATAAGTAACAACTGACCCTTAATTTCTTTTAACAGTTTCATTAGAAATCAATTGAGCGGTTTAATTATTACAAACAGTTTAGCTTAACAGAGAGGCAGGTATTTAAATATACCTCTTAAAATCTTTGTTTGTTGTTTGGAGTAGAATGAATTTTCTTCGCTTGCGAGCCTATGGCGAGGCTATTAAAGGATTCCAAACGTCACAGAGCACTGTGCATTTTTTTACAGATTTGTCTTGTGTCTTTTAACAAGACTTTCCTATGGTATAGATAATCAAGTTTCATGAAAATTTATGAATATGCCCTTGCTGTCGTTGGTCATCAATATGACTTTTATGCAACAGTTAAATAAAAGTGATCATTTGGGGTACCACCACGTGAGACATCTTTCTCTCTGATTCAGTGGCAACATTTTAGATGCAAGGTTACATGACATTTGTTAAATATGTGCCTGTCTAAAGCCATGAATCTCGGTCTGTCAAGGCTTGTGTTTGTTTCCATCGTCCTTATGTGCTAGGTTTTCTATGCCTAGAAGGGGTTCTTTCAAGGCCTTGACATTTTTGAGGCCGCGGTTTTTTGTATCGTATGCATTGCATTTTAAACTTGGGCAAATAACACTGCTGGCTGCATGTTTTCCATTGTGGATTTTGATTCCATTGATATATGTAGGTTTTGTCGCATACACTTATTCCACATCTAAATACCTTCTATGAAACAAATTGTAAGATTCTTTTGCCAATATTCATAAAGAGAACTGAATTTAAAGACACGAATTCTCTATTCCTCGTGTAACTTTTTCGATCTCCTGAAGAAGAAGAAAACATCAGTCTTGTTTCTAAACAATGAAGATGAAGAAATTTGGAATAAGTGTACTTGACACAACCATGACAACCTACATAAATCATCGGCAATTCAAAAATATACAATAAAAAAAGAACAGTCTGTAGCCTTTTATGTGGCTACTGGTCACTGCTTTCAGTTTTACAATTGGTCCTAGACTCTTCTGGACAAAGACCTACTTTAAACGTTAAGAGTTTAAACAAAGCTTTGCTTTGGAAAGGTACATCGGCAAATCCGGAAAAAAATCTTACCTCAGATGTTACAAATATGTTGTCAAGCAGAAAATGAAGAAACGTGCAAACAAATAAATATATTTAGCAAAATGCGTATAATTATATACTATAGTAAGAAACAGCAGAGGTACCAATTAGGTATCCTAATTTCAAAAGTCCGAATGGGCAAAGACAAAACCCGTAAACACGAACGAGAAAAGCACCATAAAAAACGAAACAAAAATACAAAATAACTAAATATATAGCAATCGACAACGCGGGTGATCTTAGATGTCCCGGAAGAGAAAGGGATATATAAAATTATAAGCTGTTTTGTTGTTTTAACAATTATAGATTTATAATGAAAGCCGGAAAAGAAAACTGAAAATGAGAAAATGTTATGAAATTCTATTCTGGAAAAATAGAAAAATAAATAGAATTCCGATTACTTTTACATAAATAACACTGACAAAATGATAGTCTTCATGTTCAGGGACCTCAATTATCATTGTTAAATTAGCCTGACCTTATAAATCTTTAGATCTTCAGTGATGACATGAGCCGACAGTTCACAGTAGCCTCATTTGATATATTCAACAATAACGAATAAAATAAAGTATACTGACATGTTAATAAATTTAAGTTTCAATTTACTCATACCAAATGGATCTTAGACACCAATGCTCTATAACATGGAACTAGAGTACTCTAATTCCTTGTCAATATCAATCATCCATCTAACTCACAATTAAGCGCCTCAGTGCTAACGCGATAAAAAATCTAACTCACAAGCACCTGCTAGCGCGATAAAAAAATCGAATATTTAAGCTTCCCTTCAAAGTGCAATCATGTGGATTTTCACAGTCAAGAAGACCCCCCCCCCCCCACCCCCACCCCCCCCCCCAAAGGGAAGAAAAAAAGACGCCCATAAAAGTCGAATATTGATACGTCTCCTTTACCGTACATTGATCACGTTTTAGTCTCGATTTCGGAGCGACACAAGCGGCCAAAGCAGACGATTCACTTCCGCATATGAATGGAGACAAGAGAAGATGGAAATAATTAATCGCAATAAGTCAGAGGTATTCGGAAAGGTAAGGAAAGTCAAGCTTTACCTTAAAGGAGCAATAATTCACTTGTTTCCTTAGCACAAAATGCTGTCAATGTCAACTCTTTATTGAAACGCAAACAGATAAATTACAAGCTCAAATGCATTCAGAGGCTGGTTTTGAATTGTTAATTAGTCATTATTTATACTCTCATAAAGCGAGTTTATAAAGAATTAAGAATCAAATGTGTTTTTATATGTTAATAATGATAAGCTTTAACAGACCAGTGACATATATTCATGTCAATTATCAACTGAAAAATAATAACAAGTGGGATAGGGAAAGGATTGGCACATGCAAAGGAAGTTTATGACATGATATGATCTTGATATTTTTTCTCAATTTTATGGTTTGATTAAGCAGATAAACAAGTTCAGTTCAGACTTTGGTTTGTAAACACATTACATTGATATACTGAAAGTATATTTCGGTACTTTCTGTATAGGTAAGATATATCATGCTTTAAAATTTTGAAAAGTACCGCTATGTACATGTACACTTGTCAACAGTGAAAGTAAGCTTAATGCAAATCCACTGTTTGACATTCATATGTTGTATGACATCCTCATGCAGTTCCTAGTCTGTGGTAAATGAAAGAGATATTTCAAGCATGAGAATCTGAAAACACCACAGAGCTTGGGTTGGTGCCAGAAAACCCTTGTTACATGTAAGGACCTACACACTACATGTAGGTCAAATTTAGAGGTTTCACAAACTATGTCTTTATTGTGTTTTTATTTGAAATTCTGGGAGGAGACTTTGAGCCAACCATGCGGTTGTTTGATGTCTTTTCTTTTATTTTTTACTGAAAACCTTAACCATGTTTACATGCATATACATTTTTTTTGGTCCCCAGCTGCAAGAAGAAGGGGGGACATAGAAATACCAGTAGTCTGTCTGGTTGTGTAGTAACACACTTTTGTAAGTCCTCTCACACCTACAATTCATATGTTTGTAAAAAGAGTACATGTAGGTTTCGTTAGAATCAAAATTGGCCCAAAACTTCAACTTGGAGTAAACTTTCTAAAATTATTGCCAAATATGTTTTGAAATGCTGGAATTTACGGTATAACAAATACTAGCTTTAGAGTATTCAGGATATTGAAGAAAACTGGTCTAGCAATGGTATAATTTTATGAAATTTATGGATTTTTGCCAATTTTATACTATTTTTGGTAAGAAATCTATTAAATTAACGTAAAGTGCATGTGTTGATAACAATTTTGGGATGAGATACTTATTTATGAAAGACAAATTGATGGAAAAAGAATAAATGTTGTCAACAGAAGTGCTCTATTCTAATTTCAAGAAAAATCTCCATAAACCCTCAAAGTTTTCAGCACGTTTATGACAGTATAATACCATAAATTATACAATAATTGCATTGAAAATAACTACAAACAGGAGAGCTAACTCATGAAAAAAGGCAAGAAAAGCAAAAGATTTTATAACTGATTAAGATGAAATATTCCCAAGTATTTATTGGGCCAAATAAAGAAAATGTATTTTTCTTGTTTCCCTTCCGCTGCTAGTTTTTCATGCCAACCATAGACTTTTTATTGCCATCTTGATTAGGCACCATTAAACTTGAAATTTACTCCCCTTTAAATGAAGGTAAAACAATAAAATATATTTTTTTAAAGTCTACCTACAGATCCCTTTTTAGCTCACCTTGCCACATGTGAGCTTATGCCATCACTATGCGTCTGTCGTCCTCCTTTGTCTGTCGTCCGTTGTCCGTTAACAATTTAAAAAATCTTCTTCTCTTAAACAACTGAACCAATTTAACTGAAACTTTGCAGGAATGATATATGACATGTTGGCAACAAGCGATCTTCATTTTAAAATGATTCGATAAAAAACATGGCTGTTGTTACTAAAAATAGAACATAGGGTAAAATCACTTTAAATAGCTTATAACTCAGCAACCATAACAGATAGAAAAAAATCCGAAGGATCTTAGGCTCTTCAGAATCAAAATCTCTACAAAAGTCTTCAGTGGGTCGAAGTTGTCAGATGACCTTTGATAGGGGTTATGGCCCTTTTAAGGTAAAAAATAGTGTTTTTTCATGTTTTTGGCCTATATAATGAAAACTATTGCAGATTGAAAAGCTGTTGCTTGCTTAAATGTTCAGCTCATTTTGCTCATAGGGTCGAAGTTGTCAGATGACCCCTTATAAGGGTAACAGCCCCTCAAAGACAAAAAATAGTGTTTTTGGCCTATAGAATGAAAAGTATTGCAGATAGAGAAAACCTGTTGCTTGCTCAAATGTTCAGCTCATTTAGTTCTAGAAAAGTCTTCATAGGGTTGAAGTTGGCAGATGACTCCTTATAGGGGTTACAGCCCATTAAAGGCAAAAAATTGTGTTTTTTGCATAAAGAATGAAAAGTATTGCAGATAAAGAAAACCTGTTGCTTGCTTAAATGTTCAGCTCATTTAGCTCTTCTAAAGTCTCCTTAGGGTCGAAGTTGTCAGATGACCCCTTATAGGGGTTACAGCCCCTGAAAGGCAATAAATAGTGTTTTTGGCCTATAGAATGAAAATAATTGCAGATAGAGAAAACCTGTCGCTCTCTTAAATGTTCAGTTCATTTAGCTCTTCTAAAGTCTCCATTGAGTTGAAGTTGTCAGATGACCCCTTATAGGGATTACAGCCCCTTAAAAGGTGAATAATAGTGTTTTTTGCTTATTTAGAATGAAAACCATTGCAGAAAGAGAAAAGCTGTTTTCTTGCTTAAACATTCAGCTCATTTAGCTATACAAAAGTCTTCATAGGGTTAACATTAAGAGCAGGTGAGCGATTGTTTTTCTGGGTATGAAACCAGAAACACATTTTTTTGCCTTATAACATATTGAAAAATTTGTTTCTCAACAAAAAAAATTAGACGAGGCAAAGTTTACCAAGAATCATCATTACTATAAACATGATGGATCCTTGGCCAAATTTGTATTTGGGGGCCATGTGACTATTTTTCTTGAAGTTATGCCCCTTTGACCATTAAGATATGATTTTTAACAACCCATTGGGACCTTGTGACCACACTAATGCCTTAAAACTCTCTAATTTTAGTATAATGCAACTATCAATGTGGAATTATAATGCACCTTTCACCATTAAATTTTGGTCCTGGTCCACCCATGGGAACTATGAAAGTGCTCTTACACCCTTAATTTTCAATGAATGATTGGGAAATTTACACATGAATTCATACAGGTAATTGTTTGCATTACAACTAACAACTATGTTTGTGGACGGCACATCAATGTACCCCTTTCTACATTTAACTTTCAAGACACTAGCAGGAAGGAGACTTGTGACAACTGTTGAAGTTTTTTCAATAAATCTTTGGCATTGCTAGCTGGGTTGATCACTATATGAACCAATCATAGTCAAAATAAATTTTACACATGCTACCATTGAAGGAACTACCTTATTAACCACTTGTGACTTTCTGAGAAATACAAATTTGTGATTGGACAATTTTAGATCGTAACTAGTCATGCTAGTAACAGGTGTGTTATGACACGACATCAAATAAAAGTTGTAGTCAAATTTTATTTTAAAGTTTGTCATTTGTTATAGAAATAGATGGTGAAGGTTTTTATTTCAACCACCTTAAATATTTTTTTAACAAAAATCTGTAAAATTAAAGAATGGTGACTGACATTTTTCCAACTGGAAGTAGGTGAGTGACAGACCTGAAATCTTATCCCTCAGTATTTGACCCAATGCTGATGCTGTATTTCAAATATTAAGAGACTTTTTTAAGTAGTTACTGAGAAAACTGTTATGAAATTTATTCCTCACCTGCATGCCGCCCGACATTCACAATTTTATATCTGGGATTTTTCACGCATTAAAATCTGACAAAAATTAAGATTTATATGATAATGGTAGAAATGTCAATATTTTTGTAGTACTATGGGCTGAGTTTTCCTTCAATGTTCGGTTTAACAGATTTGTTTTCCCGAACTTTCAGTGTCTTTTAACGCTTTTTTTCTTTGAACATTTTGTACGTCATTAAGCACACACGTGACCCAAAAGAAAAGCTAGTTTTATTTTATTTTCGACCATAGATTGTTTCAATTCATAGCTTGTAAAATATTTGAACTTCAGAAGCATCACAGGTTAAACCTGTCTCATATTACTAAATACCATTAAAGGCCTTAATTTATACGTATGTAGATATCTTCTTTTTAAAAAGAAAGTTTTTTAGCTGTTTTCTTACTTGGTCTAAATGGTCTGACCTTGTTCTGACAGCTCATTCATTGTCTTCATGTACAATACATGTATGAATGGACTAGGTATAACAACAAAAAATTTTAAGTATTCATTTTATAAAATTTAAAGGCTTTTTTTTTAAATTGACTACTTGTATACTGGTAACTTCCTTGTTGTTTAAAGTGGTAAATAAAAATTGAATCCTTGGATTTAAAAATTTCAGGTAGTAAGTTTGGGAAATTATGTCAACATATTTACAGAAACAGATATAAACTTAAGATAAAGGTATTCAATGGTAAAATGTGGAAGTTGCAAAATAACAAGTCATTCAAGATATCCTTCCTGTTACATACAATAGAGGTTTGAACTGTTTAAACTTTCAACAATTTTATAGGGCTCATAATTAGAAGTGGTAAAGAAAATCAATGCAACCTTAAACATTTGAAATGGAAATATTTTAAGTTCACAATTTCAATCTAAAATTCATTGTTTAGATAATAATTTTGAAATAATGGTTTTAATCAACATATTATTGATTACATTGAAAAAATTGGATTTGACAAATCGGCATATCAAAAGCCTACATACATGTATAATATACATCATGATGAAGTATTTTAGTGGTCTGTAAGTTGAATCCCCCCATTTAATAATTTTAAGATCCACCGATGTCAGATTTATATAATATACAGGGCCATCGCCAGGTTTCTAGCAAGGTGGTGCGGAGGGGGTTACCCTCCCAGTTGGAGAAAATTTTCTAAAATTGAACCCATTTTGATGGTGTATAATGCATTCATAGAGATTTTTTCATTATATATTTTTTTCAAAAGGGGGTATATGATTGCACCCAACGCCCCCCCCCCTTTCTGACAGCCTTGTTATATGAAGTCGTTTTAAATAATCACAAGAGTTTGTCATTCTTTGGCACATGAAAACCAGGGTTTAGCCCACTGGATCAGTTCTATTGAGCTTGATGATATGATTGTTACAGTTACAATGTATTGTATTAGGATTCTTCTAACAATGGCAGTAAGTAATAACCTGCCGAGGGACACCTGTCGGGGTAATATAAATTACCAATAAATTCTACTCATTTCTCTAAGTAGTCATGATAAATCTTATTTTAGTGTTTATTATGGGTAATCTAACATTTAATTGATTGATGGTATATTACCATGCATAATTTTATTTTATTAACCATTAGGATTTGTATGCCCCTGACTTAATAGAAGTACTGTGAAAGTGGCATCAATTTTCGTGGGTTGGGAATAAAATGCATATTCATGGATTCATAAACTTGCGGTTTTCAGAATTTTTTTAGAAATTACGCACCATTTCATATTTGTTTGTAATTATCAGTAAACGTCTTGGTTTGTCTGACCCTCCACAAAACCGTAAATAATGATACTTAGTATTATATTTGAAAAGCCTTAGCAAATTGTATTGGGTCGGCCAGACCTGACCAGCAAAAAACAGGCAATTTACAATGGACATATCAAGTTCGCTTAGCAGTCAATTTCTGTAAGGTTTGACAAGCCAAGAATAAGTTTCACTAGGACTGTTTGTATCAGTTTGTTTCCCCACTCTATCAGCAAAGTAAGTTTGATTATGGTGGTCAAAATTTGTTTTCTACATTGTTACACCTTATCAACTTTCAAAGGCCATGTGAGCTTATGCCATCACTATGCGTCCGTCGTCAATCGTCTGTCGTCTGTCGTCCGTTAGCAATTTCTGAAACCACTTAACCAATTTGCAGGAATGATATATGACATGTTGGCAACAAACGATCCTCATTTTGAAATGATTTGATAAAAAACATGGCTGCTGTTACTTAAAAAAAGAACATAGGGTAAAACCACTTAAAATGGCTTATAACTCAGCAACCAAAGCAGATAGAAAAAATCTGAAGGATTTAGGCTCTTCAGAATTAAAAGCTTTACAAAAGTCTCCATTGAGTCGAAGTTGTCAGATGACTTCTTAAAGGGTTTATGGCCCTTTAAAGGTCATAAATAGCCTTTTTTCATGTTTCTGGCTTATAGAATGAAAACTATTGCAGATAGAGAAAAGCTGTTGCTTGCTTAAATGTTCGGCTCATTTACCTCTACAAAAATCTCCATAGGGTCAAAGTTGTCAGATGACTCCTTTTAGGGGTTACAGCCCCTTAAAGGCGAAAAGTAGTGTTTTTTGGCCTATAAAATGAAAACTATTGCTGATAGATAAATGCTGTTGCTTGCTTAAGTGTTCAGCTCAATTAGCTCTACAAAAGTTGTCATAGAGTTGAAGTTGTCAGATAACCCCTTATAGGGGTAACAGCCCCTTAAAGGCGAAAAATAGTGTTTTTGGTCTTTAGGATGAAAACTATTGCAGATAGAGAAAAGCTGTTGCTTGCTTAAATGTTCAGCTCATTTAGCTCTACAAAAGTTTTCATGAGGTCAAAGTTGTCAGATGACCCCTTTTAGGGGTTACAGCCCCTTAAAGGTGAAAAATATTGTTTTTGGTCTATAAAATGAAAACTATTGAAGATAGAGAAAAACTGTTGCCCGCTTAAATGTTCAGCTCATTTACCTCTACAAAAGTTGTCACAGGGTTGAAGATGTCAGATGACCCCTTATAGGGTAACAGCCCCTTAAAGGCGAAAAATAGTGTTTTTGGCCTATAGAATGAAAACTATTGCAGATAGAGAAAAGCTGTTGCTTGCTTAAATGTTCAGCTTATTTAGCTCTACAAAAGTCTTCATAAGGTCAAAGTTGTCAGATGACCCCTTTTAGGGGTTACAGCCCCTTACAGGCAAAAAATAGTGTTTTTGGCCTATAAAATTAAAACTATTGCAGATAGAGAAAAGCTGTTGCTTGCTTAAATGTTCAGCTCAGTTAGCTCTACTAAAGTTGTCATAGGGTTGAAGTTGTCAGATGACCCTTTATAGGGGTTAAAGCCCTTTAAAGGCGAAAAATAGTGTTTTTGGCCTGTAGAATGAGAACTACATGTATTATAGGGAATAGCTGTTGCTTGCTTAAATGTTCAGCTCATTTAGCTCTACAAAAGTCTTGATAGAGTCAAAGTTGTCAGATGACCCCTTATAAGGATTACAGCCCCTAAATAAACATGTTTTCATAATTTTGGCTTATATAATGAAAACTATAGCAGATTAAGAAAAGTGGTTGCTTCCTTAAATGTTCAGCTCATTAAGCTGTTAACAAAAGTCTCAATAGAGTCAAAGTGTTCACATGGCCCTTAAAATAACATTTAGCATGTTTTGGGCTTACAGAATGAAAACTATTGCTGAAAGAGAAAAGCTGTTGCTTGCTTAAGTGTTCAGCTTATTCAGCTCTACAAAGTTCTTCATAGGGTTGACATCAATACCAGGTGAGCGATTCAGGCTCCTGGGAGCCTTTTGGTTTTTTTTCAATTGAAAATATTTGCAGGTGCCTAGATATTTTTTACTGCATGGTTATACATTTATAGCGACAAAAATGGTGGGAAATATTCCTTACTTTTCCATTGTACTTTAATTTTTCACACAGATGATACATGTATAATGTACAGGTATTATTCACACAAGCCCATTTTGAATAGCCATTGTTTAACCACCCACTTAGGAAATGTGTCATAATTCATCTGATTCATCTACTGTACATGTATATACTGACTACTTAGAAATTACGTTTAGCAGCCCTTTTTTCCTGTTTTCCTGCTTATTTTTCAGATCTCAAAAATTGACCAGTCTCAGGTGCCAGAAGCTGTACTAAATAAATACTATTAGAGTCACTATAATCTCACTCTGAATGAGATTATGAGCTCATCCTACAGTAAACCACCCTTTATAAATCAGGCCCACACACAGGGGATGATGCAGCGGCTACAAATCGCTGGGGATTTTTTGTTAAATTGTTGCTGCAACCCCAGTTGCACATCCTTAATTTTCTTAAAGTCCTATGGAATGCACCCCCTTCCAGGAAAATTGTTGTACAGGGTTGTAAACCCATGTCTTTTGCCGAGAATGTTCCATTTGACTGGTAGTAGAGGATCCCTGATGCCTGATGTCTTCTTCACTTCACAATTTTGTATATATACTTGTTTTAGACGGGAGTGATATAGGACCCCTATCCCCTTTTTATTCCTTTATGAGTTGTTGACCTTTCATAAGATAAGGCAATCATTCCTTGTTTACATTTGGAAGATATCCACAGCTTATGACACCGATTCTCAAATCAAGCTAGAAAACGACATTGGCAATCAAATCTGCTGCCTTTGAATAAATTCTAGATTTATCTTCATTTCCTCACTAGACATTCAATAAACTGAAGGGGATATAGATTTCGTTTTAGCCTGTTTCTATAGAAAACATGTCCGAACTGTTTATAGTTACTGTAAAGACGTCAGGTCTAAAAAAAGGGCCACCTTTTTTGTATTTAAGAATTAGAAATTGACGTATGTTGATACATATCAGAACATGTGACGTGATACCACTGGCTATTATTATTGTTCATTGATTGTATTGCATTTCAAATTGATCTTATAAAAATGCCAACAACGATGAACAAACCACAGAATTATCAATCCATTGATTGGATATATCTTAGGCTAAAGAGTTGGAATATGTGTTGCCTGTCTGTAGACATAGCTAATATTTGATGTGAATGAAGTTTTCTGAAAAAGGGTCGGACCTAATAGTGTAAACATGTATATTTCTATAGAATATACTCTTCAAGCCACGAAACCTATTAGAGGTCATGACCTAGTGGCAAAGGATATAAATTTGTTGTTTTTTGATGGATTTAAGTAAATTGAAATGTATTTAAGCCCCACCATCTAAAATAGAGCAGAATGGGGCTAATAGTGTCCAGATCAATTTACCTGTCTGTCCATCTGTCTCACCTGTGGTAGAACCTTTAGGTTTGATGAAGTAACTTTTCAATGAAGGAAATAAAATACTATTGTGAAACATTGTATATCTATACATCAGGGCATGAACAAACTAAAACCTTCTTAGAATTGTAACTCCACCATCAGCTTCACAGTTCAGGGATTGTTGAAAATAAGACTGGTTGGGAGTTGTGGCAGCAAGTCTTTTTTTAACAAATAACAAATAATAATTAGAAATTCAGAAATTTTTAAACAGAAGGTCCAAACAGTACCAATAAGTCCAATGAATCAGAAGGTGTCATGTCAATTTTACAGAAAATAAAAAAAACCCAAAATTTACATAATAAATTCCAAGAATTTTTCATCCTCATCTGTCACCTCCCCTCTGGATCAACAAGCAAAATAATAAAAAGATAACAATAATTGTATTTATTTTATTAGAACTGAATAGTTTTATGCAAGTTCAAATACCTTAAAGCACGTGTCTTACAGAACAGAACCCAATAATCATTTATTTTTATTGCAATGCTAAAAACAGATCTATAATTTTAGCCTTTTAATAGGTAGAAAAGGTGTAACTCAGCATTAAGTATTGATCTGATACTAATGTGCAGCCTAACTATGTAATTTACAGTTATTTTATGAAGAAATTGAGGAATAATTATCCATACTTTAATATGTCATTAAATTGTTTCCTATAAGTAGTTAAATTAGTACAAAAGATTGAATATGATTGGTTATTATCTCATCACGAAAATACCGCTGAGGTGATTAGATGGGCTAAAAGGTAAGATGGAACAAATTGTCTCTCGTAAGATATTACTAAGAAAACCTTTAGCTTAAAAGATCTTTAAATCCAAAGGTTCTTTTATTCCTTGTCACAAGGTAAGATTATGTTTGAAATTTGGGAAACATCTTTTGGTGACTGAGTTTTTTTTTTAATAGACAGGTGTCTGGTTTATACAGGTAAAAAAATTATAGAAATAAAAAGAAGGGATTTGCAAACCAGTTTGGAATAGGCAGTTTTTTTTCTGTTTATTCAGGCTTTGGTGGCTTCTTCAGAAGAGGGTTTTAATTGTTTGATTCCATTTCCTTATAAAAGTTTTCATGTAAAATTGGTTGAACCACCCACTCCTTTTTCTGTCCAATAAGAAGTCTAAAGGCAGAAAAAACCTTTTAAAAATCTGAATTGGGCCTTTATTTATTTAATTATTTTGAGCAAATCAGTCATCTTTCCAATGTTTGTGGTTTTCTATTGCTATAGTCTGCAAAATCAGAAAAAATCATCAAAGGATGGAACTGCAGCTAGGTTTCATTCACCTCTTCCAGCCTCCTGAAACTTACTAAACACTAGAATACTGACAAAGTCAGAAAGGGCCCCGCGGCAAAATATCTAAGTGTTTTCAAAATCATACGAACTTTAATTATAACCACTAAGGCATGTTCCATGGAATGCATCTGAAACTTCAGAGCTGTATTGTTAATAGCCTTTGAGTTTTATTGTTCAAAAATTCCTATTCTCAAAATCTATGATTTTCGATAAAAAAATAAAGTTTTTTCCATAAACATTTAACAGATTTGCATGAAATTTTAATATGCAAATCAGGACATGCTACTTAGCAGCTGTACAAAGTTTCAGGACTGTATTGTTAACAGATTTTGAGTTTTAGTGTTCACAAAGTCCAATTCTCAAAATCTGTGATTTTTTATAAAAAATGAAGTTTTTTCCAAAAATATTAATCAGATTTGCACGAAATTTTTATATGCAAATCAGGACATGCTACTTAGCAGCTGAACAAAGTTTCAGACCTGTTTTGTTAACAGTTTTTGAGTTTTAGTGTTCACAAAGTCCAATTCTCAAAATCTGTGATTTTCGATAAAAAATGAAGTTTTTTCCAAAAATATTAATCAGATTTGCACGAAATTTTAATATGCACATCATGACATGCTACTCAGCAGCTGTGCAAAGTTTCAGACCTGTTTTGTTAACAGTTTTTGAGTTTTAGTGTTCACAAAGTCCAATTCTCAAAATCTGTGATTTTCGATAAAAAATGAGGTTTTGTCCAAAAATATTAATCAGATTTGCACGAAATTTTAATATGCACATCATGACATGATACTTAGCAGCTGTGCAAAGTTTCAGGACTGTGGTGTTAATAGTTTTTGAGTTTTAGTGTTCACAAGAATTGTTGACGGACGGACAGACGGACGGACGGACGAACATTTGATACATTCTGGGACTTATCAATTGTGGGACTTTTGAAAAACATTGTGGGACTTTCTATAATTTTTCCTGAGAATGCTACATTGTGGGATTTGGTATTATGGGACTTAATATGGACATATTTACTTGTGGGACTTACTATGTCCATATTATTTTGTGGGACTTAATATGTCCATATGAACTTGTGGGACTTTATAGGTCCATATTATCTTGTGGGACTTACTATGTCCATATTAACTTGTGGGACTTAATATGTCCATATTAACTTGTGGGACTTACTATGTCCATATTATCTTGTGGGACTTAATATGTCCATATGAACTTGTGGGACTTACTATGTCCATATTCTATTCCTAATCATAACAATTATTTCTTAATGGTACTTTTATTTTGTTTAATAATTCATGTGATTTTGATTTGCTTAAAGTGGGCACCTTGATTGGTACAAATGAACTTTGTTGTTGTTGTTGTTGATATCAACTTGTGGGACTTAATATAGACATATTAACTTGTGGGACTTAATATAGACTTAATATAGACATATTAACTTGTGGGACTTAATATGGTCATATTATTTTGTGGGACTTAATATAGACATATTAACTTGTGGGACTTAATATAGACATATCAACTTGTGGGACTTAATATGGACATATTAACTTGTGGGACTAAATATGGACATATTAACATGTGGGACTTGATATGGACATATTAACTTATGGGACTTAATATGGACATATTAACTTTTGGGACTTAATATAAACTTGTGGGACCTAATATGGACATATTAATTTGTGGGACTTAACATGGACATATTAACTTGTGGGGCTTAATTTTTATTGCAATGATGGATTTTATATATGAAATAAATAAACTGTTAACACAAAGACATGTCTGGCCTGTCCCAGCTGGACACAGTATAAAATGAAGTTAAATAAAAATGCAAATGTTATAAGTGACAACAGTACTGGCAATTACTCAAGAAATTGATCTGTGTTGATGCAAATGCAACAGTATACCAAATATCAATGGTGTACCATTACTTGTTCACATAAAACAGACTCAGATAAACATTAACATTTAGCCAATTGAGTATAAAATCTCAAAGTCAGTAGACTGTGACTGCAGGAGCATATAGATGAAATCCTCTTGAAATTGATCTGTACTGACGTTAATACAACTGCATACCAAATATCAATGGTTTACTACAACTGCTTCATGTTAAACAGACATAAGAAAAAACATTAAAATTAAGCCAAATCAGTATAAAATCTCAAAGTCACTAGACCGTGACTTCAGGGGCATACAGACAAAATTCCCTTAAAATTGATCTGCACTGATGCTAATGAAACTGCATACTAAGTATCAATGATGTAACATAACTGCTTCATAGAAAAAAGGTTAACATTGGCCAAATCAGTATAAAATTGCAGAGTCAGTAGACTGTGACTGCAGGAGCATACAAATGAAATGCTTTAAAAACTGATCTATACTAATGCTATTGCACCTGCATACCAAATTTCAATGATGTACCATAAGTTGGTCACATAACACAGACTTAAGCAAAAACTTTAACAATTGTGGACGCCGCCACTTTAACTTGAATCACCATCCCTTAGTCTAAACTTTTGCAACATTCATCACCGGCGAGACAAAAATGAGGTGCATACAGTCATGACAGTGTTCAAAATAAATAAATAAGTGGAACAGTTGTCTGGTACACTTCATTTTTTTTAAATACCATTTTAAAAGTCAGTACTCAGTAGCAGTCGTTATGAATTACTCAGATCAATGTATTCTGTATAACATTTCCATTACTTGTATACTTGCCAGCGGCCACCCAGCAGAGCAAATAATTATTCAATTTTCTTCATTTAAATTAGGAAAAAGGAAAAAACAATAAAGAAATGTTTAAACTTGATAACCATAGAAACTTCTTTCAAATACCAAATTTAATTTTGGCAAATGGTGTCATAAATTCTATTGTTGGTTCTTATTGTGACAGTTTTATAGTTTGTTGAAATTGTTAACAGTTACACTTTTACATATTGCTTCTTTTTCAATTATTGCATTCATTGAATTTGTATATAAATCTGCAGCATAGATTACTTAAAATAACATTGTCTTCATTTTGTAATAGGTATTGTTTCTTTGATAGTTAATCTGGCCACTCCAGGGTTTTGACTTCCAAAAGCACATGTACTATCTTGAATGATATATTTTTCATTTCCTATTTTACTTGTTTTACTCATACAGTCATTGACAGTGTGGAATGAATAAATTTAAAAAGAGACTTAAAGAAGAAACCAGTATTTTATTACTAATAATAGCATGATTTTCAAGCATCTGAAATACAAGTAATGAAACTTTTTGATTAGCCATTGTCAAGTAATATTGAGTATATTCAGTAAACCATGAAGTCTAAGTTTCTGACACGCCAGAAAATTCAGTAATTTCTTTTATAACACAAGAGTTGACACTAAAGTATGTCTCGCCTGTCGGCACCATCACAGAACTCATTGAAGGTCTAGCGGGCCTTTGGAAAAGTTAAGGTCAAGGCCATGTGACAGGTGACAGAATTCCGTTTAACCATCACAAAAATGTCTGAAGTGTGTTCTAGATGCCATAGTTATTGAGAAACAATGAAAAAAGACCAACATTAACTAAGTCATTCAACCATGAAAATGGGGTCAAAGTCACATTACATGGTGACTTCAGTTGTGTATACCATAATTCCCAAATATCAGATGCCTATAGCTATAATATTATACTTTTCACTTAACTCATTTTCCACCCAAAAATCATCTGAGTTCACAAAGTCACTGAACCATGAAAATGGGGTCATGTTCACACAACATGGTGTCAGTTGTGTAGACCAAAACCCTGAATGTCTGTATACCAAATATCAGATGCCTAGCTATTATACTTTTAACTTAATTTATTTTCCACAAAAGTTTTGATTGTTCCAAAAAATCTAAGTCGACAGAGTCACTGAACCATGTAAACTGTGTCAAGGTCACAGGACATGGTTTCAGTTGCATAGACCATAGCTCCAGGTGACTGTATACCAGATATCAGATGCCTAGCTATTATACTTTTCACTTAATTCACTTTCCACAAAAGTCTTACAAAGAGTTTTTTGGCCCCAAAATCATCTAAGTCCATATAGTCACTGAACCATGAAAATGGGTCAAGGTCAAACGGCATGGCACCAGTTGTATAGACCATAGCCCTAAATGTATTTATACCAGATATCAGATGCCTCACTATTATACTTTTCACTTAATTCATTTTCCACAAAAGTCTTACAAAGAAGTTTTTTTGCCCCCAAAATAATCTTAGTTCACAGAGTCAGTGAACCATGAAAATGGGGGCCAAGGTCAAATGTCATGGCACCGGTTGCATAGACCATAACATAAAGTGTCTGTATACCAGCTATGAGATGCCTAGCTATTATAGTTTTCACTTAATTCATTTTCCACAAAAGTCTTACAAATTATTTTAGCCCAAAAAAACATTTAAGTTCACAGAATCAGTGAACCATGAAATTGGGGTCAAGGTCAAATGGCATGGTGCCAGTTGTGTAGACCATAACCTGTACTGTCTGTATACCAAATATCAGATGCCTAGCTACTATACTTTTCTTGTAATTCATTTTCCACAAAAGTCTTACAAAGGGGTTTTTTGGCCCGAAAAAACATCTAAGTTCACAGAGTCGCTGAAGCATGAAATTGGGGTCAAGGTCAAACGGCGTGGTGCCAGTTGTGTAGACCATAACCTGTACTGTCTGTATACCAAATATCAGATGCCTAGCTACTATACTTTTCTTGTAATTCATTTTCCACAAAAGTCTTACAAAAAAGTTTACGCCGTCACTGCCGCCGCCGCCGCCGGAAATCAATACCTATGTCTCGCCTTCAGCAACTAAAGTCGCAGGCGAGACAATAAAACCATTTACATAAATACAAGCTTATATCTAGTCAAAATGATTATCACAACAAAATCAATTTATTAACTACCTTTCCCTGCTTTCTTAAAATTGCAAAAATCTTTAGTAGGATAAGCACACAAATTGGCCCCCATAATTTGGCATATTTTGCTTATTGGGAATAGCTCATCACACTTGATTGATTTTGCATTTAAAAAGATGAGTTTCGATTTTTAGAAAATACACTAAATTGCTTAATTATGCAAAAGTGAACATATATATAAAACATAAAACATTAAACATAAAACACAAAACACTTTGAGGTTACATGAACTGTAGGGAAATTTTTTTTTGTTTTTTTGTATGGTCTGTCTTAGAAGGGCAAGTCCTAGTCCTTATTGTTCTTTGAAGTAATTTTTCTTTAGTTGATCAATTTCACCAGTCGACCATCTACATCTATTTGTACTCTTATCTTTAATTTTAGCAGGATGCTCATCTTCCTCTTCCTCATCACTGTTATCTCCATTGTCTTCTTAGCTTTTAATGTCAGGGTCCTTCTTTCTTCATTTTCTGGATGACATCCTACTTATCATTAACTTCTTTATTATCCCCTCTGCCCTTAATGCTCTTTAATATCAAATCTAAAAAGTATCAATTAAGAAATACATCAGGTGATTTGCTGACTTTTTTTGTTACTTACATCATCTAAACAATGTTTTAAATATATGTATGATTTGATTCCATGATTGAAAAAAAGTAATAAAATTCGTGAAAATTGAATTTGTAATAAAATAAAAGACTTAAAATTTTTGGGATTTTTTTTTATTTATAAAGAAGTTATTTGGAGTTTTCTAATTCCTGAAAAAGTCCATTGACATCACTAAGCTAGCAACTGGTGCATTTACAACTCTCAAAATTACTTACCATTTAATTCACTATCATCCAATCCTTTCTCTTTCACTTTGGGTGACAAATTCATGTCCTTAAGATACATGAGTTTTAACCCTCTCAATAAATGTTGACCTTTGCCTGTAATGATTTGAATGGACAGCCTGGGTGTGACCTAAAGGGTCACAGGCCCACTGGATTTCAGTATCATTCATATTGAGCACCTTTAAAAAAAAAAGAAATTTAATTAAAATACATGAAAAAAAACATAATGTCATATAAATGCAATAAATATAATTATTATACTTCAGTAGATTTTTTCTATATAAAATGCAGGTAAACATTTTAACTATTACATCTTGAATTTGGTAAAAGTACTACATGTACATGTGTATTTCCCTAGGGTTATAGTAAAAACTATTTCCCTATGGTAATAGTACCGTAATACTATTTCACGGGGTTTTTGTATGATTGGCAGTAGGCATGGCTGGAGTATAACTGTATACAAGGTAAAGATTGAGCAGTAGGCGTGGCTTTAGTTAAGTTGTTTACCGATTCAGGATAATAAAACAATTGTTTACTGGTCATTCGGAAAACAGTACATACGCGCCTCGTGAAATAGTAAGTACATGTACCTCGTGGAAACAAATGTACTGTTTCCCTCATGATCAGTCAACAATTGTATAATATAAGGTCTAGCTATGACCTTGAACTCTCCCACTGACAGTTAATTGTAATTTACTTGCCAGAATCCTGACCTTAAGCATTTTACTCTATATCGCTATATATCCAATACATGCACTGTACAAATTTTGTCAAAAATTTCCTTGCCAAACGAATTTTTAATGGCATTCATCCAGACAAGACAAAAGGTAATTTTATCCTGACTTTGTCTTAGAACATTGTTGCTTTGTGTTGATACTGAACCCTTTGAGTGTAATGACAGGGAAATAATAAAACCTGGTTCAACGCATCATTTCTGTTCAAATGCCTGTAGCAAATCAAGACCATTACAATCTCCAACTTATTCAGTATGTTTTTCCTTGTTTTGTATTGTCTATCTGGATGATTGAGATTTGTCATGACAGTTCAGTTATTTTGTAATTACCTTCATATATAATAGACTAAGAAAATAATAAATGTAATAAATGATCACTATAAAACTGCATTGATGTAGCTTTTAAAGATATATTTGAGAGAAAGAAAAAGTAAAATGACCAACCTGTGAGAGGGTTGCAGTATACTTCCGTAGCAATACACTTGTAATCTGGTCTGGGCTTTCTTGTCCTACTTTTGCTGAAACTTGCTTTAAAGAGTCCTAATTCTTGCTGCTGTTATTCCTTGAAAAAGAAAATCATTCTTAACTACTAAACTGGATGCATTTTAAAAATAGAGGTGCCATGAAGCCTGAATTGATCACCTGGTACACTTTTAATCTAATCTGTTGTGAAGATTTTCAAAGTTGCAATCTCAAATACAAATTAAAAATCCACAGTACTTAAGGGGTCCTAACACCAACATAGCTAGGTCATTGAACGGATCCTTTGTTGACAAAGACCTGTCTAATCATTCTGCAAAACATAACCTTATGTGGCAAATTTTTGCTAAATACTATGGTAATTGAAATATTTTCAAAAGATGACCAATGTTCTATTTTTTGCAACAGTGCTTATATTTTTTGGCTAATCAAAATCCAAATGGTAATTTTGTGCAACATCCTATGGATTCCCAATGATGCCCGGGGCACCAATAAGGCCCCAACATTAAGTGAGTTGACCTAAAAGCAATTCCAGGAAAAGCAGATTTTAACCGTTTTTTGTTGTTTTTTTTTATTATTATTGATTTGTATGTGAGAAAATTATATTTTATATCAATATTTTTATCAAGGAAAGTGAGCTATCCTAAAGCGTTTATTTAGCCTTTTTGGATAAGGTTAGTACTGTGCAGTTTCAGAACAGATTTTTTGGCACCAAAAGACAATTTTTTTTGGTTATGTTTGTTGGTGTTAAATGCTGTTTCAATGGCCAGGGTCATATGAGGCGGTCAGTTTTAATGGAGGAGGAAGCCTTTTCTACCCAAGTAAACCACCAAAAGTGTGTGAGTGTTAGTTTTTAACATCTTTTATCTATGCATCTGGGTTATGTAGGGCAGTCAGTTTTAATGGGGAGGAAACCGAAGTACACAGAGGAAACCACCCTCCTTGTGCAGGTAACTGACAAACCTCATTAACCACGATTTCACAGATACTCACCTTGTGTTTGAAACAGCCATTTTGTGTCTGTAACAGAAGCTTTGAACCTATTTTCAGCATCTGCCATAAATCATCCAACAAGGGCATTAAATCTGTTTGTAACTTCACTGGAACTGAAAACCCTCTCTGAAATGATAATAAAATATTTTTGAGATCTATAAGTCCCTTTTTATTTTCCTTTATAATAAAACTGATAAAAAGAAAAAAGTCACACAAAACATAAACAATGCTAAAAACCCATAAAACAAGACCTTAATTTGCCAAAGTAACACAAAATACAAAACAAAATCAAAACAAAAGACTGAAGTACCACAAAACTATACTAAGACCTATATGTCTCATAAAACCAGTCCATACCTTTGCTCAAAGTCACACAAAAAATACCAAAATCTTAAGGCCAAAGTCCCACAAACAACCCAAAACAGAATACCAAGATCATAGTCCCACAAACCACCAAAAACAGAATACCAAGAAAAAAGTCCCCCAAACCACAAAACAGATTACCAAGAAAAAAGTCCCACAAACCACCAAAAACAGAAAACCAAGATTATAGTCCCACAAACCACAAAAAATAGAATACCAAGATCATAGTCCCACAAACTACCTAAAACAGAAGACAAAGATCAAAAAGTCCCACAAACCACAAAAAGCAGAAAACCAAGATCAAAAAGTTCCACTAACAACCGACAACAATGCCAATTTAGTAAAATTCTTGTTAATCTAATTAGAAAATTGTTGTCATAAAAAATGGACTTCCAAGAATGATGACTGTAATAGAAAGTATATGAAGAACTCAGCACTTATTAAAAGAAGGTTAAAATTCTCTTTTTTTTATCACAAATAATGAGATTCCTCCTTTATTTATAATTTTAGGCTTGTGAGATTTTGATTATCCAACAAGAACACATTTTTATTCCTTGTGGCCTTCAATGCTATAGATAGTAAAACTAATTAAAAGTCTCACAAATCCAAGACCAAGGTCCCATAAAATAAAAGGTCCCACAAAACAAACCAAAAATCTCAAAACTTCTAAAATAGTCGTTTTTATCTTTTTTTCTAAATTTCAATTTTGACTTCTATAGATAGTTAAAGTCAAACAAACTTAGACCAAGGTCCCATAAAAAAGTCCCACAAAACAAAAATAAAATCTTTAAACTTCTAAAAATATTTTTCTAATTTTCATTTCAACTTCTATAGGCAGTAAAAGTCTCACAAACTAAGAATGAGGTCCCATAAAAAAAAGGTCCCACAAAACAAGAATAAGATCTCAAAACTTCTAAGCATAAAGATTTTATCTTTTTTTCTAATTTTCATTTTTGACTTCTATAGACAGCAAAAGTCTCACAAACTATGACTCATTAAGGTCCCATAAAATCAAATAACTCACAAAGGAAAAAGAAAATCTCAAAACTTCTAAGCATATATCTTTTTATATCTTTTTTTCTTATTTTCATTTTTGACTTCTATAGGCAGTACAAGTCTCACAAAGTAAGACATGTGGTCCCATAAAAAACTGAAAGTCCCACAAAACAAAAATAAAATCTCAAAACTTCTAAGCATCTTCTTTTCTAGTTTTCATCTTTAACTTCTATAGGCAGTAAAAGTCTCACAAACTAAGACCAAAGTCCCATAAAATAAAAAGTCCCACAAAACAAAAATAAAATCTCAAAACTTCTAAGCATCTTCTTTTCTAGTTTTCATTTTTAACTTCTATAGGCAGTAAAAGTCTCACGATATAAGACCAAGGTCCCATAAAATCGAAAGTCCCACAAAACAAAACAAAATCTCAAAACTTCTAAGCATCTTTTTTTCTAATTTTCATTTTTAACTTCTATAGGCAGTAAAAGTCTCACAAACTAAGACCAAGGTCCCATAAAATTGAAAGTCCCATAAAACAAAAATAAAATTTTAAAATATCTAAGAAATTGCCATATACATGTAGTTATCTTTTTTTCTAATTTTCATTTTTGACTTCTATAGGCAGTAAAAGTCTCACAAAGTAAGACCTGTGGTCCCATAAAATAAAAAGTCCCACAAAACAAAAATAAAATCTCAAAACTTCTAAGCATCTTTTTTTTCTAATTTTCATTTTTAACTTCCATAGGCAGTAAAAGTCTCACAAACTAAGACCAAGGTCCCATAAAATCGAAAGTCCCACAAAACAAAAATAAAATCTCAAAACTTCTAAGCATCTTTTTTTTTTCTAATTTTCATTTTTAACTTCTATAGGCAGTAAAAGTCTCACAAACTAAGATCAAGGTCCCATAAAACTGAAAGTCCCACAAAACAAAAATAAAATTTTAAAATATCTAAGAAATTGCCATATACATGTAGTTATCTTTTTTTCTAATTTTCAATTTTTGACCTCTATAGGCAGTAAAAGTCTCACAAAGTAAGACCTGTGGTCCCATAAAATAAAAAGTCCCACAAAACAAAAATAAAATCTCAAAACTTCTAAGCATCTTTTTTTCTAATTTTCATTTTTAACTTCTATAGGCAGTAAAAGTCTCACAAACTAAGACCAAGGTCCCATATAACTGAAAGTCCCACAAAACAAAAATAAAATGTTAAAATATCTAAGAAATTGCCATATACATGTAGTTATCTTGTTTTCTAATTTTCATTTTTAACTTCAATAGACATGATAGATAGTAAAAGTCTCACAAACTAAGACCAAGGTCCCATAAAATCAAAGGTCCCACAAAACAAGAATATGATCCCAAAACTTCTAAGCATAATATAGCTGCTATCTAGTCATAATTATCAAACACCAAAATTGCATTAGAATTTACCTTTTTTAAAACTACAAGTAACCCTTGCTTTTTACTGTTTAACATACCATCATTTTATTCTTAAGCATATAACAAAATGTCTTTGGTTATATTCATGCATTTTCTTGAGAGAAAAAAATCCCACTAACTGAAGGAAACCATTAGAATGTAAGCATTACAGCAGTAAAAACCCCTAAACATATAAGCAAACACATCAATATTACTAAAAGCAAATTCTTCTTCCATGTCTTTTTTTATTTACTTGTAAACATTTGGACAAAAGTCCCATTAAGATTAAAAATACTTTTTATCAACTTTAAAACCACATGCAATATTTCCATTGCAATATCTTCTCCATTAAAATTCTAACTTACCTCACTTGCATGTTGATCTGCAACATCCATTAGAAATAATTCATCTGGACATAAAATGGCAGAGATTTCAAAGTGATCCAAGTTCAGCTTTCAACAAAGGAAAAAATCCGAGTGGTCCGAATGGATTTCAAATAAAAATTTTATGGTCTTGTCCATGGTTTGTGGTAACTGTCCATACAGTCCATCAATAAATGTCTATCAATGCTATTCTTATGTTTGAGAGACTTTACTTGTAATAATGATCACATGATAAGGAAATATGCAAATAAGGTATTATTTCTTCATTTTTTTGTGGGACTTTTTATGAAGTCCCACAATGTAAAAAAAGTCCCATAATGTATGAAATGTACAGACGGACGGACGGACAGACGGACAAAGTGAAAACTATAGGGCGTCCGCATCTTCGATGCGGGGCCCTAAAAACACTCATTGTAGTCTTTGGTCTGAAACCCCCCTAGAGTGAACCCCTCTCTGTTTTCAGAAATTTCTGGTCATTTGATTTAATGTTGAGCAGGTCAGTGCTTTCAGAATCTTCAACCAATTAAATGCCTCTGTGACCTTATGCACATGCAATCTATGTTTAATTAGTTTAAAGCAAATAAGAAAGAAAATGTGAAAAAAATTAAAAAGTCGCACTTTGATTTAGCAATATGTAGAAGAAATGACTGTTTTAGGTCGGATGTCATTATAGATACATTAAGGTCCATTGACCTTTATCTTCATGCCTGTTGAAACCATTGGAAAATCTGCTTATAAATGTATGAATTATTGGTGATTAATTTGATTCTAATGGAATATTTGTGGAATCTTTGTGTTACATTTGATGTTGAAATAAATGTAAAAAAACATCATTAAACTGTTCACAATGAATGTATAATATAAATGGAAATTCTAAGTTTTTAAAGGTAGAGTGAAATTAAATTATACTGTTGTAGCACAAACTAATGTCATAAAAACTATGAATGGGTTTGAGGCTTTCTTATTGATTTATTGCAACATTGCTTTTAGAAGAGGATAATCTTTAACTTAATATTTCTGTATTTTCTGGATTCTTGGAAAGGGTCAGTTTGGTCTATTAGGTTTTGAGTTATCTTTTTGAGTTGATGATTTCATACATAATTGTGTACATTATTTTTTTTTTTATTTCCTGTCATTCATGTGTTAGTTAATGCTTTGTATTGTACAGTGAAACATCTTGTTTATATATTTTTTATTTTGCATTGTGTTTTTTTTTGCAAGATACGTACATGTGAAGTCTGAAAGATGCTGTATTTCCACAGAAGCTATCAATTTACTTGAACTAAATTTTATAGCTTACTTGCTTTAACATTTTGATCACTTTCCTCAAACTTAACAAGCATTTTCTGTAAACAATGAGTGTGTGATGAAGAATGCTAAGCTGTTTGTTAACCTTAATTGTAGCGTTGTGCTCTTGCTTTTATAAACTATCAGACTTATATATTGTACTTTTATCTAAGATATTGCATTTAACAAAAAAGGGACTTCCCCAACTGTATGTGATTAAGTTTGTCAGTTACCTGCCCGAGGTCGATGGTTTCCTCCGGGTACTATGGTTTCCTCCACCATTAAATACTGACCGCCCTACATGGCCCAGGTGTGTCGATAAAGGGCGTTAAACACCAACACACACACACACACACACACACTTTATCTAAGATAGCATAAAACCCTGAGAAGTAATGATGTGGAAATGAGCTTAACTCTTGCTGAAAGGTTTTTTAGTATCAGACATAATAAGTCATTGTTCTATTTATATGCATGATTATTTGCCGAAATGAAACAGTCGGATTAGTGTCCAAGCCATATTTTGACCATGCCATATAAAGAACTCACATGCTCATGAGAGGGCCTGATGTGGCAATTAACCAAGGCCATATCAACTTTCCTGTGGCATTCACTCCACCCTTTCAACAAACAGGAAAGGTCATGTTCAGATTAAGTTGGTAATGACAGTCAAACAAAAATACTAATTATAGAAAAAAATTGCAAACTCTTAATTCTGTTTCACGTACTATGTAAACGACTAGAATTAAGCCTGAGTAGGCTTTCTTGATCATTTTAAGGTACAAGTATGTCATCATCCACCAGAGAAGGCTTCATCTTGTTGCATGATCCATTATTGACTAAGACAAATCCTAGAACTTTCTTTGCTTTCTGATTTTATGAAATATCATCATTCTGAAATTCTGAGAAGTGACTGGAAGGGGTGTGATAAATAACCTGAAGCAGAAAGCTAAATTATCAGCCACAGAAGATGAAAACAAAGCTTTATAAATCACAGAACATAAAACCTTGAATAAATATTTCTTGAAGTTCCTTTATGAACAACAATTTTATTGTAAAGTAAAAAAAATCTTTTGTTTACTATAGATAAAATGATAATACAATATATAACAGTTTTTATAAAGTGTGAATTTTTTGCAAAACTTTTACCGGGTACTGTTTTATGTACAATGTTCATGTGTTTTAACCAGGTTTAGATAAATTAATCTAGGGCACTTTTAAAATCTTGTAAAAAATGATATGAGAAATAGATCTTCCAATATCAGGTCTCAAATAATTACTTCTGGACCATTGCCTTGACCTCACATATGGAGTCAAATTATTTTAAAGGAGCTGATATGAAATGTCCATACATATTTCTTATTACTACAACTTAATTTTGAATGCTGTAAAACTAAGTTAAAGATATTACATAAACCTTCAATTGAAAATTATATAAAAGTTTATCTTGTGTTATCACCATTGGTTTTAAACCATCTTATTAAAGAAAATTTCCTCCCTAAGAATTTCAACACCATTTAAATATTTGTATGGTCCTTTTGTTTGACAGTTCATGTGGCCAGCCTTATCTGGTATGAGCTTCAAATCCTCTTCATTTAATTAACATAAGCTTGACTGGATGTTGACCATCAGATTCTTGTGGTAAGACAAAAAATCCTTCTATAGATTTTTCCACATTCATTTAATCAATGGGATAAGAGAAATGTTTTTAATTAATAATGTAGCAAATCTTACAAGTTATTAAGCTTTTATTAGCCATGCAATGTTGGTTTTGCTTGATTATTAAGCAGTTCCAATCCAATATCTACATGTGAAGTTTTCATTCAAGTTTATCTATTTTAGAAGCATTTTTTCTCACACTGGTCTTTTATGTGATGAAATTTGTTCAATACATTGATTTGTAATATGTTATGTGTCTTTGATAGATTTACAGCTTTTTTTTTCATGGATATAGCTTTGGGAATAGCACAGATTTGATTTGATGAGTAGCTTTGTTTCATTTTTTATGTGGTTTTGTTTTCTCCTGTGGAATGAGTTTGTTCTTAATGGGTCAAATTACCAAAAAGATAACATTTAGAAAAAAATGTATTGGAAAGAAAAGAAAATGTTATAAAAGCCTAGAACTTTAATGTTTACTGTGAGTTTCAAGTACCAGTATCCATATCACAGTGTGGCAAAATAACCAAGCTCTTTTCTATGAGCCTATTACTTCACTCTTTTAAAAGCTTATTTATAAAATTGTTAAAATTCACATTATTTACAACTTTAGGTGATGATACAGGTTAAATTTCAAAATTTTACTTTGATAATTATAGACTAGAAAAAGGTCCATGGCAATACTGGGGATTCATTTATTTTCTTTTGTACCAATTTTCGTGGTTTGATGAAAAAGTATTAGTTTTTGGATTCTTAAATTCATGGTTTTGAAGACTGTAGCATAAAGATGAATGTTAAATTTCCTTTCCAGGGGTAAAGGCATCGAAAACACCAAAAATTGATACTTCATGAATAGTTACGTATGAAACCACAGTAACATTAAAAATTAAGAAAAAGACCATTAGAGCAATGATGGAGGTCCTGCCTTTCGTATTTGTCCCTGTGGTTCAATTTTATCTTTTTAACCTTTTAGTTGTCTTCCACATTGGAAACCATGTGAAAATCATGTGTGTCGGAAAGTTCATGAATTCAAACAAGACATTTAAATGTTTTGTCCTGAGAATGAAGTGTTTGTAGTCTGACAGAAAGCCAATGCAAATTCTTATACCCTCCTGAAATCTTGAAAAGAGGGGGACAAAATCATATTAATAAATCATAAAAATAACTTGTAAAAATATTATTAGCATTGTAATGGTTGATATTGATAAAGTAAATCTCAGAGAAGATGTAGTTATTTTATAGTTCTGAGTGATTGCTTTACCAAGCCAATTAGTTTAATTGAGCAAACTTGATCATTATACCCTGTACCAGCTATTCCTGTAATGATCCTGATAAATATTTGCTCTTACTGTATTGCATGTACAATGTCTGGTACTACATTTTCTTAATTAGGAAAAATGGTAAACTTTCTTACGGTTGTTAAGTAATTAACTAAGAAATAGCAAAAAATCATTTAGTTCTTCATCATTCTGTGTGTTTTATTTCTTGATATAATACCTTACCACAGTACAGTAGATATGACTTTCATTTAGGACACTGTTTGTCTCAATGTCTGTCTAAATGCTTCATTAGATTTGGATTAAATTTTGCACAGCTGTCTCATACCAGAAAAAAATTAATGTCACTGATCATTTTCAACAGAATAAAAAATAAAATGTTTTGCTTAGCCATGGTACTGTATTAGTTTTCACCTTTAACAAGAACTTTTTAAAAATTCATCTAATACTTGTTAATGATAGTTGCTGTGACATTTTCATTTCATGGTAAATGACTATAAAACATATCTGTTTCATCCATAATGAAGATCACTTTATTGCTTTAGTTTTGTAAGGCTTAATTTTCAATTAGGGATGAACTGAATTATTAAACACCAATTAAGACCAGTGACACATGCAGGCTTACTGCTTCATCATGGTTCTAACCTTAGCATAATTGGGGCTCCAACAAGGTCAAATAACAACCTGGGTTAATTCTCATCTCTATTTCATTAAAACAACCTTCCTTAAAAACTCAGGGAAAATGACCTGGGCCCTCATTAAAGATACTGTAAATATACTTATTTTGCAAGGTATTTTTTTAACTGGTTTTCGCAAAAGACAAAATATGAATTTTTGAAATATCATATTAGAAAAAAAACAGCATAAAAATAAGTACCCGTGAGGTTATGTGAAATCGTATAATCATGAAAATAGGTAACTGTGAAAATAAATACCTTCACAGTATATTGTAATATTGACCTCAGAGCGGGACAAAGGTGTTACTTTACCGACGGTAGTAGCTTAGCACAGTTGCATCCCCATCTTTTGACCTTGACCTTGAATTTCCAGTTGAGTGACTTTGACAATTTTCAATACATATAATAGCAATGGTAAGGTTTTTCGAGCACCTCCATATCTCAAGAACTATAAATACTAGGTTGATAAAACTTGGTATGCATATGTCCCAGTAGTAGCTTAGCATAGTTGCATCCCCATCTTTTGACATTGACCTTGATTTTTTCGGTTGAGTGACTTTGACAATTTTCAATCCATAAAATAGCAGTGTTAAAGTTTTATGAGCACCTCCATATCTCAAGTACTATAGGTCCTTGGTTGATAAAACTTTGTATGCCTATGCCCTAGTAATACTTTGCATAGTAGCATCCCCATCGTTTGACATTGACCTTGATTTTCTAGTTGAATGGCTTTGATTATTTTTATTGCATATATTAATTAGCAATGTTTAAGTACTGTAAACACCTTTTGTTCTCAGACACTGAAAATCTTTTTAAATTAAAAAATATAGTGTAAGTAAAAAAGAATGATTGTTTCTGATGGTGATGGCAAGTGAGACATACTTTAGTGTTAACTCTTGCAACCTGAATGGGATACCCAGCATGATTATTATTCTTGTTACCCACGGGTTCATATTGTTTGATGCTCAGCAGTACAAAACTCAGTTTAGAAATGCAAGGGGAGCAATATTACAGCGTACTTTTACTTCAACCTTAAACAGTGCTGTAATGTAATAGTTTTCGTTCTGAAGAGAGCTTAATTCATTTCTATTTAATGTCTTTTCCCAAAAGTAAATCAACTGAACAAATGCTTCAGCACTTCTGGTGGTCTAGTGCTATTGATTGCTTTAATTTAATTTGAACTTTTGAAAAGTTATAAATAAGAACACAGTTGCTAGACAAATTATATGTAAGGAAATAATGAAGCAATATTGATTGCAGTTTCTATTTGCTTTTTCTTCCTATTTTAGCATTTTATTGATCTTTGTTTATTTGGTAATTTTCAGTGATAGATATGAAATACTTTAATGTACATTCCTGCTTACATCATGTAATAATTTGTTTTTGTTTTTTACATGACAGTTAAGTTATAGCAAAAGTTGAATTGATCCTGTTCAGAATGTGGATATTTTATGAACTTTAAGCTAACATACATTGACATATGAAGCTTGTGTTTATTTTGTTTTAGGCAACTGTCCAGAAGCAAAAATTAAGAATTTTACCCTTACAATCTCTGCCCTCTGTTATAAATCTCATAATAACCATTTAGTTTAAACATATTTATTTATCCTGGATTGGGAATCCCTCTCCAGCTAGCACCATTTGTAGCTATTTAAATAAAAAAAGTTCGTGCATTGAGGATAAACAAGGGCTGAATTATGAGTTCACAGTTTTTTTGCATAATGAATTTCACTTGCAAAAAAACATATTTGTGCCAGCAATTGAATCTCTTTTTAAACTGGTTTCCTCTTTGTTCAAAACTTTTTGTGGTACAGAGGGGCTTCAGTTAGCACAAGAATTCATAATAAGAGTGAAAATAAAGAGGCAATTTTGATTTGATTTGATTTGAATATAATTGGAGTTAATAAGGTTTACCCAATTTCAAGTCCATTTTGGGTTTACACAGCATTTTGATATCCCAGGTTTTTTAATGTCTTTCACTCAATAATCCTTACCAAGGGTGAAAAATATGCAAAATACAAAAGCTGAGTATTTTTAATGTAGAAGTATATTGGATAACAATATAAAAGGGTGAAAGAAGAATTTTTTGTATATTTATAAATTGTTTTGTATTTCCATTAAAATTATGTTAAATACATAATTGCATTATCATTGCATAATTTACAAGATTTTGCATAAATTAAAACTTGATACAGGACCTTGTATTATTAAATGTTTCACGGTTGAACAAGTTTGTACTGTAAAAAGTTTAATATTTAGTAACTTCAGGAAGTAAAGACTCAGTAATCACTATAAATTAATACATACATGTACTTCTCTGAATTAAACACTTGATAAGGATATTAATATGTATGAAATGATCTGAAAGTTCTCAAGTAGTTTATAAACTGATAGAGAACTATGACTGTGTATTTCAATAAGATGTCCATCAGTAGGGAAGACGAACCTACACTGATGACATCCTTTGAAGACCAGAAAGGAATGCCCCACCTCGTCTCTATTTTTGATACACATTATTTTAGTAAATGGACGGAAATCCCTCGAAGCCTGCCATTTCACATAAAGGTAAGTCTGATATTTTAAATGCCTACTGCAAGCTCTGGTTAGCAGATACGTTTGGTGTGCTTGTGAAAGATTTTTGAAAAAAATTCCAGCAAAGACTTAAATTTTCTTCTTTTTAACAATTGCTCTTAACTGTACAGTCAGATTCTGTTGATGTTACTACCATCAATGTGTGACTTTATTACTTGCTAGAATATATACAAATATTTTACAGAAACAAATGAAAGTTTATGCTTGCATCAAAGTACCTTTTTGACTGTATGTGTCCAGCAAGTGTCCATACATAAATTATTTTTTAATACACATTGAATGTGTTGGAAGGCTTGTCCCTCCTAAAGCTTTTTTTTAACTATGTTGACAACAAATGTTTGAAATTGGACATTTTAAAGGGTTCATGGAAGTTATTTCCATTAACTTAATTTCCAATCTGGTTTAAAATCAGATGTTAGTTTACTTCGTATACTTCTGTCATTTAAAAAAAAAATATTGGGATGCACATGTGGAATAAATGTGCTTCATATATTTGTTGCGCAGCATTACACACATAAGCAATTCGCTTTCAATGCCTCGTAGGCATTATAGACAAGTAGTTGCTGCTTGCCATTTTGCAGTTGTACTTAGTTAATTGAAAAATGCATGACCAAAGTTATAAGTGATGAAGATCCTAGAGGACATAGCTGAATTTTGGGTTGTCAAAACAGCCATTTTTGTTGTTACATGTATGTAATTTGTTTTTTTATGGCTGACATTTGTTGTTACATGTATGTAATTTGTTTTTATTTCTTTGGTGTTGTGGTGTTTGTGCAAGTGATTAAATCTAAAGACATCTTTAAAAATTAAGCCATTATTAAAATGATTACTGGTACTAAGCTGGTAACGAGAAACAAAAGCAACAGAATGCAAAATAAAACTTCTAAGAGACTGACCATTTGACTTGAAAAAGTGGTGCTTGGTTTTACCTAAAATAATACTTTGAATAAGATTTTTTTATGGAAAAAAATATTTTGGAACTTAGAGGTTGATGAAGATATTCTGAAGAAGGATTTCTGCTGTATAAAATAATGCAAATAATAAAAAAGTTTGGTTAAGTCACACCCTTAAAACTTCTGACCAGAATAATGAGTTAAATATATCTCACTAGGTGAAATGAGTAAAAAAAAAGACCAGTCAGACTCGAAAAATACAAGATCCCTTCCCTTCCCTCCAATTTTAAAATATAAAAAGCCTCTTAAGATTACTATTTCAAATAGTGTTTCCAGTTGATATAATTTTACTTTTCATTTTCACTATGTACAATATATATGTAGTTCTTGTTACTTTATACAAGAAACGTTTTCAATGGTTAAGATGAACTGAGTTGTCCTATTTTAAGTTTTGTCCTAAAAGGTATATGTATAAATGTTTTAGTCAGGTTCTTTTTTCTGTGTCTCATGTGTCTGAGTATGTGACAAAATTCTACAGTGGTATAGTTTTAACAAATTTTAAAAGCAGCCAAAGAATTTTTCATGATTGTATTTAGATAACCTATGATCCAAAGTAAATGATTTATGGACGGGAATTTAAAAAGGGGAAGTACTGGGAATCCCCTTCAGTATAGAGAAGTATTTTTATCTTTGGCTACCTGACAAAGCTTTTCTTGACTTCCCACTTAATTATTGACATCAAATATGTCACAGTTTGTAGCCAAGGTGTGAAGGACATGTGTTCTTAACTCTGTGACATATATCTGTCGCTAACTGAATCTGATATTTAAGTCTTATTTTTGCACTTTCTGATTGCATTTTGGTTGAAATTTTGAAAAAAAGACATAGTTAATAAGTCAGTGCAATATTGAAGTGCATTAGCGGCTACTTGTACATGTAGTTAGACATTTGTATTCAGGGCGGTCACAGGTTTCTTGCAAGGGAGTGTGGGGAGGGGGTCCCCTCTCAGTTGGAGAAAATTTTCTAAAATTTGATCCATTTTGGTTGGTTTTAGTGCTTTCCTAGTGAGTTCTTCATTATATTTTTTTCAAAAGGGGGTGCAGTTGCACCCAAGCACCCCTTTACGACATCCTTGGTATCTGCTACATAATGCATTCAATCTCCAATGTACTTTACATGACCCCTATTACTGAGTCTATTACTTCCTCTTTTGCACTGAAATGATGTCTGAAGGTTGGAATTTTTTTTGCTGAATTGAATAATTATTTCCTGTTTTGCCAATAGATGAACAGATGAAAATTTAAAATGACAATTATTAAAAAAAAACCACACACACAAAAAAACATTTTAACATCTTCTAAATTTGAAAAGACATATGTGTTACCAGTATCCAAAGGTGTCTTTCTGTTGTTTGCACCTTTTTGGTCTTTAAATTTTTATCAGAAACTACATGTAATAATTTTTTTGTGTTTTCAAGTTGTGTATTGTCACAACAGGAATTAAATATTTTTAAATGACACATGTTGTGTTTATGATCAAGTGTTTGCACTGGAAAAAATTTGTATCTTGATTAGTTTTCAGGCAATGTAGGAATGAATAGTATTTGATTTTGCATCCTGGGATTGCAGTGAGATGCAAGCATTGCTCCATGTTGAAGATCTCCCTTTGGCATTGGGTTTAAGAGCTCCTGGTATTAAAAAGCCCTGTGTCTTTGCTTTGTTTTCTTTTGTGTGTGTGCGAGTTGGTGTTTTCAACTATAGGTTATTTAAAGTTGATGAACATGAAAAGGATGATAAAATGAACATGAAAACATGGTGTGGGAAACAAAGGAACAGTAAATTTTTGAAGACTACAGGAAAAATGGAGAAGTGGATAGGGGCAGATAGCAGATGTGGTGCACTACTTGGCGGACCACAAAGGGGTCTTTTACTTGCATGAAGCATAGCACTTTCCACACATGTTTGCCTACTATGGTCAGTTGTCATGGATTTTGTATAATAGACCTGACGACCCCCACAGACGAGGGCCACCCTATTCAGCCAACTAGCAAACTTATAACTCACATCCCTTTCTTTTCAATTTGTAGACTTTTTTTTACCTGGCTTTTAAAGATCTTTAGCAAGTATTTTCCCACAATATCAACTTTAAAATTTTCTCATTACAGATGGAAACCATCATAAAGGAACTACAGAGTGAAAAATTTGGTTTGTTCCAGACCATGAAAGTCAGACGGCCAGTGACATCATTTACAGGTATGTTTTGCAGAAGCAATACAAAGGTGTTTTGGTCTTACATCATCATCACCGTCAGAATCATTAAGTAAAGTAATTGCACAATGTCTTTGTTGCTTATTAATTCATAAGATTTATCACTTATGTTAGCATTGATGTTTTAAAGCTGATTTCTTAGTATCCAAGATCTTCATGAAATTTTGTACACCATTGCATCATTGCATAGTACTTTTCAAATATCTACTTATTAGAAAGGAGGAATAGACTTAAGACATGTGTAAGGAATCAGAATATATCAGAAAATATTAAAATCTATGTTTGTTTACGTTTCTTTAAACTTTTTAGCTCACCTGGCTAAAACAACTTTTCTCTATCTGAATTAAAAGTCGAAGTTGTCAGATGACCCCTTTAAGGGGTTATGGCCCTTTAAAGGTGAAAAATTGTGTTTTTTGCTTTGGAATGAAAACTATTGCAGATAGAGAAAAGCTTTTTATTGCTTAAACATTCAGCTCATTTATCTATACAAAAGTCTTCAAAGGGTTGACATCAAGACCAGGTGAGCGATTCAGGCTCCTGGGAGCCTCTTGTTAAAAGACATTTCTCTTTTTATGCGTATTGCTTTATACCTTCAGTACTTGACAAGTTTATAGTTAAGTGTAATGATACTATAAAGATAATCTTAAAGTACCAATTAAACATTTTCTTTTTAGGTAAATGACCCACTTACGTTTTAGTAAGGCTTCTTCCTATGTTTCTTGTAGTGGGTGTTCTAATGGTTACATTGAACTTTCATATTTGGTTTTAAGATATTTTTTTTAAAATTTTGCTTTAAATACTTAAAGATACAGCTTTTTCAAAGCTATTACAATAGCCATTTATTTAAGTATCTAAATATTATAAGGAATTCAGGCTCCTAATGTAGAGAAAGATTTTTAAAAGTGCTTTCATCTTAATCTGGCTTTTCTCATTTATTGTAGGCTCATAAGGGATGCTCTTGCTGAATGTTTGAAAATACTCAAAATTACTCAATCAGTAAAGCACAATAATGATAATGTTGAAAGCTGAAACTCAGATATGTGATTCTTTTCTGTGTAGAAAAAATTTGATTATTACAGCCAAAAACTTTTGGCGCAACAGTAATGAACCATGAAAACAATTACTGTGAAAGTACTTAAATTCATGGGTATCAATTTTCGTGGACTGGAAGTAAACTCCTTATTCGTGGATTCTTGAATTTGTGGTTTAAAAACAATCTCTAAAGAAAGCAATGTGTAATACACAGTTCGTTGGGAACTTAATTTCGTGGTTTGCCTGACCCACGAAAACCACGAAAATTGGTACCCCACGAATAATAATACTTTATCCTGAATTTTGTAGGATATACATTTTCTAATTTTACTGTAAAACAGGTAGTGACTTAGTACAATGGCTAAAGAAGAGATTTGATATGGACGACATGAAAGAAGCAACACATTTGGCTTTCCTGCTCTGTGCCTACGGATACATTTACCCTCTGGACTTAAAAAGTTATATCATTAAAGATGACAGATCTGTTGAATACAGATTTCAGGTCAGTTCCTTGTTATTGTCCGTTAGATGGCTTAATTCATTTGTTGTTGGAATATTTAGGTAATAAGGTTCATACTAATATCAATAAGTTTTGTAATAGATTGGAAAAAATGAGCATACATTTGTTATAGATTGCCATTTCTTTGAAAAGAACCAAAAAAAGAGCACACAACATCATTAATATGTACTCTGCACACTGATTCTGATGATATTTATGTCTCCTCCCACAATATGTGGGGAGACATATTGTTTTTGTCGTGTCCGTCCGTCCGTCTGTCCGTCACAAAATTTGTCAGCGCAACTCCTCTGAAACTACTAATCCAAATTCAATGAAACTTGGTATGTAGGAAGGACATCATATTTAGTTGTGCATGTTACCAGGAAATTTTGATCCTCAAATTTGTGTAGGAGTTACAGACATTTTGAAATGGGGTGGACCTGCCCTTTTGTCCAGCAGAATTTGCTGAGGTCCAGCAAAAATTCTTAAAATAAAACTTGGATTAATAGGCAAAAATTGATTTATAGCTTGAGGTCCGGCAAAACCAAACATACTTTCAAAACCTCTGGAGTTATGGCCCTTTGAACTTTGAAAATTGCTGAAAATCCTCATTTATCATCTTGTCAGCGGAACTCTTCTGAAATTACTGAACCAAATTCAACGAAACTTGGTATATAGGAAGGACATCATATGTAGTTATGCATGTTACCAGGAAATTTCGATCCTCAAGTTTTTGTGGGAGTTCTGGTCTTTTGAACTTAGATATTTTTTGGGAAATGGGGGGAGACTTCATTTTTGTAGGCAAAAACAAACTTATTTTTTTATTTAAAAAGATCTGAAATGAACCAGGCATTGTAAGTGTCAAGTGGCAGAGTTGAAATTAACCAGGACCCTAGTTTTTTACAGGTCACCCTAATATTTTCAAAAATTAGTATAGTCATACAGCTGAAACATTGAAAATTTGCATTCAGGGCAACATGATGGCCTAGGTGTCTACTTTTCAGAAACCTGCTAAATCATCATTACCCTATGAATCAATGATAAAATTAGAATAGACTTCTAGAACATGCCTGCCTTTTACACATAGTTATCAGTGGTTGTTTGGACCTTTTTGGTCAAATGCCCCCCCCCTTTTAAGCAATATTTCTGGATCTATCACTTGTATTCTTATACTTTTAACTTTTTCATTTGTGGACCTGAAATGATTCCTATCGTTTAGCAAGCAGAAACTATCTGATTATATAACTGCAATACATGTTGTACTGGGAAGCTTAGACCTTTATATTATGATAGCTTATTGATTAGCTATTGACTAGCAGGAATTACAAAGCAATTTATATTTACTTGATTAAATTTTGTAAAAGAGCGAATTAATCCAGGATACATTTGAGGTCAAGGAAACGTTATGAAATAAGTTTATAAATCCTTGTTTTTATCATGCACATTCCTCATTTGATAGTTAATTCTGGAACCAGGAAATTATGCATATTTTATCAGTTGGGTAAAAAAGATGCTTACAACAATTGCAGTACAAGTTTTAGCTTTTCAAAAAGCTGTGGAAGCTTCGCTGTAGCGGCATTTAATGGAAAGGAAAGTGTATATCGGTTTATATTTAAAAATTACAAGTCACTGGTCTACCAGAACTTTATAGAATGTATCAAGAACATGTCTTTAATTACAATGCATAAGGAATATCACTGTGATATTGAAATTGATGAGCTGAATCTGTCTGCAATGTTCAGTAATGGTCTCCTTCAGTGATCATGCTTTGCATTTGAAATCCATTAAAAATGATATACTATAATGCCTATAGTTATTACTGAGTCTGTGTCGAACTGGTTTAATAAAATGATTTTTGAGGACGGATAGTAATGGCCTGAGAAAATAATTAAATTCATAATTTTCTAGGCAATGGCTAACTATTATATGGAAGGCACATATTGTATACGTCTTATGATAGTTTGTAAACAGAAAGAAAATGATTTTCAGGTATAAAATTGCTTGACACAATAGGGCATTATAAGAGGTAGCTAAATGTACGTGTCTATAAAGGGACTATGGCATGAAGTTGCCTGGAAAACTTTGATATATTTCTTTGACATGGCAGTCTTACGATATTTGGTAAATAAGAAGCAGAGGGGTTACGAACAAAATAAAAAGCTTGATAAAGAAGAAATCCATGCTTGGCAAATGACACATAGTTGCCGAAAAAACTGCGATGAGAATTTTTTGTGACGCCACTGCACCACTATATGGGTGATTTTCAAAATATGCCAAGTTTTGGGTGAAATTTTCAAATGAAAAGAAAGTAAATAATTTTCTATTTTTATTATGTTTAATCACTGGAAATCCACAATAGGACTTGTATACAATGTTTTGATTGATGGGAAAGTCACTAAAATTATTTTTCTCCAAATAAAGTGCATTGGACAAAACACTTGGTAAATTTTGAAAATGACCCATATGCAAGACGAGGGATATTGAAAAAGTGACTCTTATTTGTCGCTTTGCAAACATTGCAAGTGAGATTTCAAATCCACAAGTATTGGTAACTCGCCCATTATTTGCAATTTAAAGCCCATGTGCCCTTTATGTGTACGCTGGAAAAGCCCCTGCCGGAAAAAGACATATAAGTATATATCCAACAACATGGCTAAAATGTTTATGCTCAAGAGTCAGATGAAGATAAACGTGATGTAAAATGTACATGTACTTAAAGAACAAATTAAGTGAATAACCAATGAAACTACTATGGTTCTCATTATTATTAAAACAGACATAATATGAAAGTTCAAACAAACTAGTATGTTATGACTTCATATATAGCCAACGCATTATGCTTTTATTAGCCAAAAGTGTTGCCAAACAAAAAAGCTTATACAGCTCATAAAAATAGTTGCAATTGGAGTCGACATATGTGTTAAAGTTACTCCATATCCTTCCATATTTTATAGTTGGATGAAAATACACAGCAAGAGAAACATAAAAATAATCAAAATAATCTGGACTTGTAAATCATATGATAAATCTGTTGATTACAACAAATTTATGCAATCTATCTATTCTTGCTCAGCGATCAATAAATATCACGTGATCAACTATTTTAGTGGATTTGTCGAGGTCACCTGGTCAAAGCAATTTTAATCAACGGAAACATTAAATGGTACCGTGTCCAGTTCTGCAGTACACAAAATAGTCTTATCATGTTCAAATCGTCTCTTCTCCCTAATTGATTCACGAATATAGTTATTGGGTAAGCCAATGAAACGATCTGTTACTTTTGCAATCTGATTAAACAGCCAATCAACGCGTTCATAAGTGATTGAATATTTCAAGATGGCGTGAATATCCTATGAAATTAATAGCTTCGCACCTTGATGCGAAGCAATTAAAAAGACATTAGACTTGTATGAAATTGTCCTTAGAATTCCCATACATTCTGACAAATAAAAAAAAAACATAATTCAAGATACTTCAGTGTAAATCTTATATTTGGGGAACAGATTATTTAGTCTGGTACATATGTACCTACCAACTGAACTTTGTTAAAAATGATAACTCATTTAAAAATTTAACCCAGCAACTATAAATTTCAGTGACTTGATATTTGATATTTATATCTCCCAAACACTATGTTTGGGAGATATATTGTTTTTATTCTGTTTCTTATTATTATTCTTCTTCTTCTTCTTTTTTTTCTTCTTCTTTCTTCCGGACATGAACTTGTCCGAGCCACATCTCATAGAAGGACTTGATGGATCTTCATGAGATTATGTATGGTGGTAAGCTTAGTCCCAAAGGTGGTAATAGGCTATTCGGAATTTTAAAAATGGCCGCCGTTTCCATGGAAACAGCAAAAGGTCATAATATGGGACATTGAGATATCTCGGTTACCTAGGTGCTCAGGGTTCTGAAATTTTGTAGGTTAATAGAGCAAAAGAAGCTCTTTAATAATACGAAAAAAAAATTGAAGCGATATTTACGGTTTTCGAGTTATTCACGAAAATGTGATTTTTCGGTCCAAAAAATTGGAAAATTGTCAAAATACTACGATTTCCAAAAAAATTGGTTTCTAGAGGTTTCAAATGATAACGAGTTTGAGTGCCATGTCAAAATTAATGCAAGAGTGACAATATGCGTACGTTTGGGAGATATTTTTGTGTTGGGCATCCCCAACACAGTCAACACTAGTTATTCTTTTTTTTCTTCCGGACATGAACTTGTCCGGAAGGTTTCTCGGAAACTGCTCAATGGATCTTCATGAAATTTTATGTGTTGATAGAGTGGGTCCAAAAGGTGTGCATGCGCCTATCTGAATTTTCAAAATGGCTGCCGTTTCCATGGAAATGCGGTAAGGTCATAATATAGGACATTGCGATATCTCGGTTACCTAGGTGCGCAGGGTTCTGAAATTTTGCAGGGTGATAGAGCAAAGGGAGCATTTTAATAATACAAAATAAAATTTTGAAGCAATATTTACGGTTTTCGATTTATTCACGAAAATGGGATTTTTCGGACCAAAAAATGGGAAAATTTTCAAAATGCTACGATTTGGACAAAATTTGGTATCTAGGGGTTTCAAATGATTGCGAGTTAGGATGCGATGTCAAAATTTATGCAAGAGTGACAGTATGCGTACGTTTGGGAGATATTTTTGTGTTGGGCATCCCCAACACAGTCAACACTAGTTTACTTTAAAATGAGTATTGTACTTTTCTTGAAGACAGAAGTCCAAAATGTAAATGAACTCTTGTCTTGAAAGTATCAGCTTACTTTTTGTTTTATTGTGTCATCAATAAAATGTTTCATATTTTTTTTTCAGAAACCATTTTACTGGCCATTTAGTAGTCAAGTTTCAACAGATAGTATAGAATATGGTAAGGTTTTTCAATGAATGTCCTAAACAAGAATATTGTTTGATTGCCCTTACCAGCTGTCCCTCCAAAAATGTTCACAAAGTTCACATAACACCACATTATTTGTACCACTCTTTGGTTTTGGGGCAGAGCCCTATGTAGTCATAAAGCTATCTGATTTTCACGTTTTTTTATTGTCTAGACAGGGTAAATCGGTCAAGCAATATAATTATTGTTTCAATGTATTAGATGTTATACAGGTTGTCCAAACTAAGAGGTACATCTTATATCCCTATAATAAATATGATATAAATGTGTACTTCATTTCATATATCGATACACTGTGGCCAGTTGATGTAGGCTTAAGCATTGTTGACCTTTTACTTTTGATTTAAGCAATGCGTCATATATATTCAAGTGGGCGGAGCTTAATTACCAATTTCTTAACAAATGTTTAAGTGGACGGAGAAAAAGAACAAAATTGATATGTTTCCAGTTGTTGAAAAACAGATTGCTCTTAATTTTATGGCTTAGATTTAGCTCTGCCTTTTAGCGCTTAAGTGCTTTGATTTTTCTAGTGAAGTGTATAAAAATATACATGTAACATAATTCCCATTCATACTACAACCATGAAATGAATACTTTGGACATAAGTTCCTTCCTCAAAAATAATTTTCCTTTTTTAACCAAAGCACCAAAGATTAGCTGTACCAGTACATGAAAAAGATTGAAAACTTACCTTTACCTCTTGATTTTCCTAAAAATGGTACAAATGAAAGATTTTGTAATGGTTGCCAATGTCCCAATGAGATATAATCTTTATTATATAGATATAAAGAAATGTTGCATGATTAAAAGTGTGGTGCAATTGCAATGCGCCTCTAGATTTGCGAAGACACATTTGGTTTGTCAGCCAATTTGACCATTTTTTATAGGCAATATTTTAGCAAAGGAACATAAAAGATTTGAAATCAGCACTTCATTTTATACATAAAATAATCAAGATCAAGATGTAAAGCAAAACTGTTTTGTTTTTATACGACCGCAAAATTTTTGCGATCGTATTATGTTATGGCGATGTCATTGTCCTCGTTGTCGTCGTTGTCGTCGTCGTCGTCGTTGTCGTCTGTAGACACTTTGGTTTCCGTGCAATAACTTTCGTTGTAGATAACCAATTGTTATAAAATTTTGATATGATGTTTATAACCACTAAAGGAAGGTTGGTATTGCATTTGGGGTTTCTGGCCCCTACCGTTTAAGAAAAAGGGGCCAAAAGGGGCAAAAATGTGTATATTGACAAACGTCTGTAGAATGTTTAATTTTCATCCAATTTTGATACTCTTTTTTTATTGTATTCCTCAATAAATTCTGTCAACAAAATGTATCAACGGCTTTGATGTATCTTGTACCATTACATTGCTACTGGGGGTCAAAAAGGGGCCACACCCAAAAAATTGACTTTTCTATTTGTGGTCCGATTTTCAAAATCTTTTTTTCATTGGAATCCTTGTGAAAATCCCTGCCTGCATTTTTCAATCAGATTTGCAATATCTCTTACCGTTTTTGAGAATTTAGGGGTCAAAGGGGCCAAAAACGCCGTTTTTAAAAGTTTGTCATTTAAACCAAAAATTAAGTTGTAGTGGGCCTGCCAATTGTTATGAAGTTTTAATATGATGATTATATCCACTAAAGGAATGTTGGTTTTGTATTTGGGGTTTGTGGGCCCTTCTGTTTTAGAAAAAAAAGGCCAAAAAGGGCTAAAACAGGTGTATTAACAAACCTGTTGTAGAATGTTTATCATTCATTTGATCTTGAAAATTCATTTTTTATTGAATTCATCATTAAATTCTATCTACCTAATGTGTCAATTATTTTGATAGTATTTCACCATTACATTGCTACAGGGGGGGCTAAAGACAGGCCACGCCCATAAAATCAACTTTTTTATTTGTGGTCCGATTTTCAAAATCTTTTTTTCATTGGATTCCTTGTGAATATTTCTGCCATATTCATTAATCGGATTTGCAATATTTTTACCGTTTTTGAGAAATTAGGGGTCAAGGGGCCAAAATTGTAAATTAATACATGTATATAAATAAGGCTTTTTGTATTAGATGTTGATGTAAATATAAATGTGTCAAAAATGCATTTTTAAGTCCACCACAGGATGCATGTGTCAAAAAGCTTTGTAAGTCCACCATGGGCTTCATGTGACCAAAGCAATGGACTATCCATACTGGGCCTCCAACGTACAGGGTTCAACTTGTTGCGGTCGTATCATGCTGAGCTCAGCGTAGCTTTTTATTTAATTAAATTGTAATTTGGAAAAAGAACTAATGGTCACAATTTATGTTTGCATATTGATCTACCTTTTTTTTCAGCAATATACCTCCAGAAAAGAAGCATGAGAAACAAGCAAAAACATGGACTAGAAGTTTATGAGCAGGTTTGAATCTTTAACTTTCAGTTTTCTTTTTAATTTTTTTTTTTCACATTTCAATCAGTTTATAAGATGTTTACTGTAACCTCAGTTAAAAAAATAATACTATAAGATCTTAATGGTCCACCTACAAAAAATGTGGAATATAGAGTTTTTCCTGTCTGTCTATTACCGTATAGGGGGTTATTTTTGCGGTGGTTTAATTTTTGCGGGTTGACGGAAACTGCAAAAATAAATCCCCCAAAATTTTCTATCTAATGCAAATCATATACAAACATTATCACAGACTGCAAAAATAAAACCAGCAAACATTTTTCACATACCTTATGACACAAAACCCGTGAAAATTTACCCCCACGAAAATAACCCGCTATATGGTACTCACAAAAACCTATTTATTTTTATATTTTTTAAAATTTTGAACATCTAATAATATAAACAATGGGAAGGACAATTAATTTCAATATGCAATTCCTATAAATATGTTCCAACATTAGTGTCAAAGTCTTAGGAGACACATGTACTTTCTATGCAAATTCAATGATTTATAGTTTTGAGATTAGAAATTAAGTACTGTTTTTATTTTTTTTTCAGGAAGCATTTGATAAATTGTTAAAAGTTTACTGTGATAAAAGAGAATTTATAGAGAAACAAGCTCAGGAGCAAGTAGAGTATGTATAGCTTTAAAGAATACACAAATTTTATTTCTAAAAATCGATAAGTTCTCATTCTGAAAAATGATTGCTCAGTTTTGACCCTGTCTCAGTCTATTAAGCATAAGGTTGGAAACCCTAGCTCAGTTATGAAGGTAGATACAAAGTTATAGAAGAATACATTTAAAACTTTTCTTATCATTTTAAATTGTTTACATTGGTCCTCTGTTTTTCTTTCTTCGGTTGGTAACCAAATCAATTATAGTTCAATTTCATATAAATAAGTTTTTAAAGGCTATTGAGGCAATTGATACGTGCATTTGAAATTGGCATATATTTAGTATGTGTATTGATGTAGCATGTTAATAATTTCCAAGCATGAATTTTGGCAGAACAAAAACATTGCACTACAGATTGCATGAAGGTTCATCAGTACTTTTCCTTTCATTTTTTATCTATTTATTTAGTATATGCACAGCAGATTAAAAGATAAGTTGTAGCAGTACATGTACCTAGAAATAATTCATGATAAATTCATTTATCATATTTTTTTTCCCGTTTTTTGGGGGCATGGGCAATTTTAGACTAATATTACCTGCATCTTTTCGTGTGACCTAAATTTTTTCACAACTTTCAATTATTGAAGGATATTTTTCCATATTTATGAAATTCAATCTTAATAGAAAAAATGAGACAGAAAACAATGAAATTTTTACAAGAATATGATAAGATTTGTCCATATCTTTGTGCAACTTCACTTTATTTGTCAAAAAAAAATCTTTAGCTGCTGTACATAGACTAAAATTTTTGTTAAAAAGTTCAATATGTCTTAATGAACCTTAATAATTTTGGTGAAGATGGGTTTATATACACCCTAATCATCAATTTGTGCTAATAGATTTTAATAAAAATTTATATTTGAATCATATACTCTTATGGTTAGAATGGTTTTCAAGCTTTAACAAAAGACAAATGTGAATTAGACTATATTTGTTTGAGCTATTTGTTAGGCTATTATTGGATGAAGAATGGTGAGTGATGAAAACTTTGTTAGCTGATAATTAACAATATTAATATTAATTTTGAATAATCTGTAGAGCTAGATGCTGTTATAAGTAGATCTTCTATCATCACTGATGAGCCCAAGGGGCGCGTTCGACATTTCCTCCTTGGGCAGCCGGGGTAGATTATTTTCCCCTGGGTTGAAATATAGAACAGAACGCACGTGACCTCTGTTTTGTGTTTTGTATGGGTCAATGATCTTTTTAACAAATAAAAGTGAACATTCGGAACAACCTAGGTTTCATATTTTGCGACATACGTCATTACCCAGGATTTTCTCCTGCTGCCCAAGTGAGCGACAGTTTTCCTACCTGGGGCTTCCTAGGTTTGAACGTCGAACGCAAGCCAAGATTATTTAAAAAAAAAAATGTTTTATAAGAATTATAAAACATACCCCCATTAATTAAAGAGGGGCAATGTTTCAATCATCTTGTCCCCCTGTCTTTCGGTCTGTCCACATATTCTAAAATTTCATAATAGATTTTTGGCTTCTATGTTAGGGAAGATTTAAAATTTGGTATATAGCTTTAGCACAAAGAATTGTGCCATGTCTCCTCATTTCAGCTCACTGTAACATCTACTTCCTGTTTTCCAAATGATGGAATGGGGGTACTTAGCACAACCTAGTGCAATCCCATGTTTAAGTAATTCAGTGTTCTTTTTCTGTATTTACCAATGTATATGTTTGGCTCATCTTAATGTAAAATTTAGGACAATTTTGATGTCGAGATTTTTATGGTTAAAGACTGAGGTTTATAGTTTCCTTTACATCTTTTTTAAAAGAAGTTAAATCTGGTGTCTATGTATTTTCTCCACCAGTGATAACCTTGTAAAATTTTTAAATGGACTGCATCGCTTGATTCTCTTAATGTTTAGCTGATAAGCACCTTTTAATAAATGTTTCTGACATTTATTATACTTTGCATTCTTGCTTAAACTATAAATCTTTTAGCATTGCAGCGTTATTTCATGTCTATACATTTTATTTCTTCACTAAAAACTTTTAGCCATTTCTAACAAATTTTACAATTTGTTGTACAATATTCAGTGCTTCTACTATAAAAGTTGAATTTAATCAGCCATATTACATGATATTAAAACACAAGTTAAGATAATAATTTAATGCTAACATTTTCATCACATTAGTGTGGCTCCCGCAGGGTTAAAAACAACCTGCGACCTCAGGGTTTTTAAGGGCGACTTCCGACCTACACTTCATAAAATCGACCTATGCCAAAAAACGACCTGCGACTTCCGCCAAAATATGCCTTTTAAAAGTGACCTTGGGACCTGAGGGGGGTACCCTGCGGGAGACACATTAGTCAAGACAGGTTTGGACAAATTTTAAAACAAATTAACTATAGTGTGTAATATTGTAAAATTATTTCTAAATGATCTACAATTGTCTATCTCAGGTCTTATATTCATTGGACCATGGTCCAATGTGGGGCAACAAAAGACCTGGGTAGGGTTTCTCGTCACCTGACAATATTCAATACTTTCATTGTACAAGTTTTAAATTTGGACGTTGTGGGTATAATAAAACCACGATGCCTAGTGTGTGTCCTTTTGCCACAATCATTTGTAACCATAAAATTGAAATTGTTCAATTGAAACATTGGATATTGTCTGTGACAAACATCTCTAACCCAGTCATATGTATTCCAATTAGTTCTTGTGTCTAAATGTCTGGCATTTATCTTATTTCAAAACTTAAAAAGTGTTATGCCAACTTTATATATTTTTTCACACTGTACTGGTGTTGGTATCAGCTTTAGTGTCCACATCCACTTACAGAAGGATGGTTAAGGTCCATTCCCCCTTACAGAAAAGTGCTACATCAACTACATTGGTGCACCTAGTGATGCTAGGCACAATGCATGCTTCAGTTGCTGACTGTGTCGTATATTTTCCGCATGGATGACCACTTTTGGATAAGGTCTGTTCCTACTTACAGATAAGGGGTATGGTAATTGTACCTAGTGTTATGACCTATATTTTCTGCATGGATGACCACAAAAGTATGGTTAAAGTTGGTTCCCACTAACAGACAACAGACTGGCTGTGACCTTTATTTTCCCCATGGATGACCATTTATAGAAGAATGGTTAGAGTCCATTTGCACTTACAGAAAAGTGCCACTTCAACCAAATTGGTATGTTAGGTACACCTCAAGATGCTAAGCACTATGCATGCTTCAGATGTGTGCTGAGACCTATTTGTTTCGTGTGTGTGACCACTAAATATTTTGTAAGGTTAAAGTCTATTCCTGCTTATCAACAATTCTGTGTAACAAGGTGAGCTTGTCAAGGGCGGATCCAGAGGTCAATGAAAGGAGGGCATTATTGCTAACAATTTCAGATTTTGATGAAAATTTGAAGCGTCTTGGTCAATTTTATATAGAAAAAAATAAAATTTTCTCAATGAAAGGGTGGCGCCCCCTCTGCCCTCCTCTGAATCCGCCACTGCTTGTTAATCGATAAATTACTTATGATTTTTTGTCTCGCCTGCGAAGCAGAGCGGGACATAGGTGTTACTTTACCGGCGATGGTGACGGCGGCGGCGGCGGCAGCGGCGACGGCGGCGTTAACTTTTTGAAAAAGTTTTATGAGCACCTCCATATCTCAAGAACTATAGGTCCTGGGTTGATGAAACTTGGTATGCATATGCCCCAGTAGTAGCTTAGCACAGTTGCATCCCCATCTTTTGACCTTGACCTTGATTTTCCGGTTGAGTGACTTTGACAATTTTCAATACATATAATAGCAATGAAAAAGTTTTGCGAGCACCTCCATATCTCAAGAACTATAGGTCCTGGGTTGATGAAACTTGGTATGCATATGCCCCAGTAGTAGCTTAGCACAGTTGCATCCCCATCTTTTGACCTTGACCTTGATTTTCCGGTTGAGTGACTTTGACAATTTTCAATACATATAATAGCAATGAAAAAGTTTTGCGAGCACCTCCATATCTCAAGAACTATAGGTCCTAGGTTGATGAAACTTGGTATGCATATGCCTCAGTAGTAGCTTAGCACATTTGCATCCCCATCTTTTGACCTTGACCTTGATTTTTCGGTTGAGTGACTGACAATTTTCAATACATATAATAGCAATTGAAAAGTTTTGCGAGCACCTCCATATCTCAAATACTATAGGTCCTAGGTTGATGAAACTTGGTATGCATATTCCCCAGTAGTAGCTTAGCACAGTTGCATCCCCATCTTTTGACCTTGGCCTTGATTTTCCGGTTGAGTGACTTTGATTATTTTTATTGCATATATTTGCAATGTTTAAGTTCTATAAACATCTTTTGATCTCAGAAACTGAAAATCCATGTAAATTCAAAATATAGTGGAAGTAAGAAAGAATAATTGTTTCTGATGGTGCCGGCAGGCGAGACATACTTTAGTGTTAACTCTTGTTTTCTTTTATCAAAATAACATGCTCCAACTTTTTTCAGGTGTTTTTACAAGTAGAATGTGACATTTTACACTGTTGTATTTTGGTAAAGCGACAATTGTCATTTATTTCAGTTGATATAAATTAGATTTTATATATTATTTGTGAGTATGCTTTTGTTAGATGTTTTTGTTGGTTAAAATTACTATGGTTTCATGTGATCTCAATTTGACTAACACTGTTCATCGTCAATTGCTACACAAATCAAACTCAATGAAATAATCATTCACTTTTAAAAAGAAGCACTCTTCTTTAATTTTTGGAAAACAGGACTGTGCCTGAATGTCTGCAGGTAACTTAAGTTATCCTCATCCCAAGGTGGCTGAACATGCTATTGCCTCATTTCTTTAATAGCACATTAATTTATAGAGAAAAAAACTGATCTTTTGGATTGATTGTGTTTTTTAAAAAGTAAAGATACTTGTTTTCACCAAAAAAAGATATGATTTATTTCAGTTCAAGAATGGTTACATTTAACATAAATGTGTCTTTTCTTATGACAAAATTTGGCATAAATCCTCTGTTTTTTCTTGAAACTACATGTCTTTACATTTGCACAAACAGTTTCCACTGTTAGGGGATAACTTAAGATACTCACAGCCATTTCATTGAGAACAATAAATGAATCCATAGTATAGGTTGGTTGGGTTTGAATTTAACATCACTATCTTCACTTTAAAGGTTGAATTGACAAACACATTAAAAGGTTGTAAAACATTTGAGCTTAGACTGGAAAAAATTATGCATTTTTCAATGTAAAAGAACTTTAGGTGTACAATGTCTTTGGGTCTTTTTTGTTTTTGTTTGTTTCACTTTTTCATAAGTAAATTTTCATGTTTGTATGATAATACTGACAAATGCAAACCAAAATTAGTCAATGATAGATGATAATAGGATACACTATTATTGTTATACCAAACTAAATGTTAACTTTGTTGTCGCCCACCTTTTGCACAAGCGTGAAGAATACATGTATAATTTGAATTTCTGTCAGTTAATTTGTCTTCATGACATTGATTTCTAAGTTGTAACCTAAATTGACCTTGACACCATGACAATCAAACTAACACAATTTGGAGTCTGTGAGGTACGTAAGAAGACATCTTCATATTTTGGGGTCATCAGGTCAAAGGTCAAGGTCACAAGGTGAATGATGTATGGTACAGGAAAAGCAAACTGATACCAAGTGCCATGAATGTAAATGTAGAGCTTGAAGTACATGTATTGGGGTTTATTTGCCTCATAATACAGTGAATGTTCATAAATGATCAACAACAAAAATTCTAGCAAACCATTCTAATCAAGTCATGATATACTTTTATTTTTTTTTACCTTTATTCCTCTTTGATAGTTAGGGTACTAGTCTAATTGCCTTATTAGCTCACCTTGCCGAAGGCAATGTGAGCTTTTGCAATCACTTGGCGTCCGTCGTCCGTCGTCCGTCGTTCAACTTTTCAAAAATCTTCTTCACTGAAACCGCTTGGCCAAATGTAATGAAACTTGGTAGGGTTGTTCTGTAGTATGTCCTCTACAAAATTATCGTTCGAAATTTTGATTCGACAAAAAACATGGCCGCCATGGCTAAAAATAGAACACAGGGGTAAATTTCAGTTTTTTGCAAATTACTCAAAAACGGTAACAGATATCAAAATTCTGGCATAGGGTTAAAGTGATCAGCACCTCAAGATCTACCTGCCCAGAAATTTTCATGTAGATCCAACAACCGATGTAGGAGTTATTGCCCTTTTTCTGGATTTTTTTCAAAAATTTTACTTATTTAGCCCTATATCTTGAAAACTATACAAGATATTTCAAAAATTTAAATTGCATATGACTAAGCACATCAAGATCTACAAAAGTTGTAACAGAGTCAAAGTTGTAGGATCATTCCTTTAGGAGTTATACCCCTTGGATTGTAAAAATTGACCATTTTCACAGTTTTTTGTTCAACTTTTCAAAAATCTTCTTCTCTGAAACTGCTTAGTCAAATGAAATGAAACTTGGTAGGGTTGTTCAATAGTATGTGGTCTACAAAATTATCGTTCGAAATTTCGATTCGACAAAAAACATGGCCGCCATGGCTAAAAATAGAACATAAGGTAAATTGCAGTTTTTTGCAAATAACTCAAAAATGGTAATAGATATTAAAATTCTATTGGGATAATAATGATCAGCACATAAAGATCTACCTGCCCTGAAGTTTTGAAGAAGATCTTACAATGGTTGTAGGAGTTATTGCCCTTTTTCTTGTTTTTTTTTCAAATTTTGCTCTTTTAAGGCTTATATCTTGAAAACAATACAAGATATTTGAAAAATTTAAATTGCATATGGTTAAGCACATAAAGATCTAAAAATTATGTAATGGGGTCAAAGTTGTAAGACCTTTCTTGATAGGAGTTGTTTCCCTTAGAACATTAAAATGGATAATTCCACAGAGTAGCAGTCCTTTAATAAAATATCCAGCATATAAGTATCATCGAATACAAGGTGAGCGATTCAGGCTCCTGGGAGCCTCTAGTTTAAAACATGTCAAGCTTTTCTCAGAAGCTGTACATTAGAATGATTAGATATTTGGCAGGGTGGATAAGTATGATAAACTGAATGTCCTAAACATTTTTTTTTATTATCTGTTAGCAGCCTTCTTCCTGTTTGGCATCAGGCCATATGAATATGAAAGTTTCTGTCAAACTTTTCTAAGAATTCCCACTTGAGAATGATTTGAAATTTGGCAGGATGGTTTAATATGTCAAATTGTACAAAGTGATCTTCAAACATCCTTATTAAGGGTGGTGCATCCATGTCATATTTGCACATTCCTCTTTTTTTGCAGGGGGTGATGGCATGGTTATTAGTTTTTTGTGTGTGTGAAGGAATAGATCAAACAATGTTTGCAGATGGAACACAAAAATTGAGATTGCATGTTATTTAGGACTGTGTTAGGAGCTAGAATACTGTTAACCAATTAACTTTCACCTGCGATAAACGTTCGTGGGATTCGCGAGCTCTTTACATCCGCAAAAGTTTGTAGTCGCGAATAAGTCACTGAGAAGTTGTATTCACGAAACGAATCTCGAAAACCGCGAATGTTTGTCTTCGTGAAAAAAGTCCAATGTAATGAAACCGTGAAAGTTTGTAGCCGCGAAAGTTTGTTGGTTTACAGTAATGTAGCCTTTTGATACACTTGCAACATTTATGCATATCAGAAGAATAATTTTCATAATATCCTATATGTGTATTGTTGGATGTATAAATGTAATAAATTTGTTTAATAATTGCCTTAATATTCTTTATAACTTCAGTGAAATTAAGAAAAAGAAAAGAGCAGAAAAAATGATGTATGACCAGCAAGAAAGAGCATTCTGGAGAATCCACAGACCACCAGTAGGTTTATTCATTCCTTACTTCTATTTTATGCCAGTCGGGGATCCAGAAATTTCAAAGCGAGGGGAGGGGGGTCAACTGACTGTTTAGGGGCAGGGGTGCTCTCTGGTTTCCTATACAGGGTTGCCACCCATCCTTGAAACCTGGAAAAACCCTTGAATTTCATTTGTCAGTTTAAGGTCCTGGAAAAGACCTTGATTTTTGAAAAAAAGGAAAATATCTTTGAAAAACCCTGGAATTTGATAGTTCCATAATCAAAGGTTCATGATTGAACTGCTTCACAAAAAATTTCATTGGGGACTGAAATTTTGTCAACTATTTTCATCCTTGAAAATGAATGAAATACCCTTGAAAAATCCTGGAAAAACCCTTGAATTTTGCAACAACAAAATAGTGGCAACCCTGCCTATATATCAAACCATTTTATTCTGACAAAAGGATGGCTTGGCCTTCCTGGATCCACTCATGTATGTTTACACTTTGCTAAAGGTATTCAACAGTGTTGTTAGGCCACGCTGTAAATCAGAGAAAACATTAAGACTGAACATCCAGTTTACACCTTCTGTGATCATCAGCTGTTTATAAAGTCAACATGTTTCCCCAAAAAAACAAAATTAAGTCTTTCTGCAGAATATAAAAATTGCTAAGTGGCAGTTTATTCAAAGACCATTAATGATAAAGAGGGAAAGATCCCAAATGCTGTCCCAATTTGAATTCTTCTTTGTTTGACATGTCAATTATGATGCCAATGTTTAACCATTTTTTCTCCATGCTACCTAATAGTACTAGTATCTATCATTTAATGTTACATGATTTTTATATAAATTTTGTTTCATTGCCATAAAAGATATTTTTATAATGTTCTGAGTCCACTTAGTTCAATAATTATGTCCTCATTTAATAACTTCCTCATATCTAAAATAGAATACCATTACAGTAGAACTTTGAAAGCAAAAATACGGATTTAAAATTGATTTTGATGCTTTATGATTTTTAAAAAAACATTTTCAAATGAGGACTTAATTTGTTCTTGAATAAATATACAAAAAAATCGGCTGAATTTAGCTTTTTACATGTACTTTTAATATGGTATTTATATAAAGAGAAACTTCTCTATGTTATATTAAACAAAATGGCATCCATTTTAATGGATTATTAAAGGGGGTACTGCATCCTTTTATATGTTCTTTTAAATTATTGGCTATTTAACTTTGTAAAGAAATCCATTTCTTGGATTCGTAAAATTAGCTTATTGTTGTCCGCTCCTCTTGATCATCCCTGTTCTGTAATATTATGATCACCTTTATTTGTTCACTTTTACAGCCAGGATGTGTGAAGAATTTAGAAGATGGACCAAAGAAGAATTTTTTACCACAACAGATCATATCACGAAAGAAAACAAAAGAAGCCTTGAGAAAAGAGGTATAATAAACCCACAGTTACAACAGTCTATAGACTTATAGCATTTTAAGTTTCAGTTTGTACAGGTTTGACAGTGATCGTCACAGACATGGATAAAAAGGTGGTTATGGAACATGATGATGTAGAATGGTATTCACATTAAAAAAATGGGGGTTTGTGGGGACAATGTGGAAAGAAGAAAAAGACGTTCGTTCAGTTCTACATTGTATTTCAAATTGTAATTAAGCAATTAAAAGAGAACGTCACGCCGAATTTCCAACATACTCCGAGCCGGGAAAAGTGCAAAAATGGGCTTTTGAAGCATGCTACAAAGAATATGTAAAACATTCACATCAATGAATTCATAAGAATTGCATTTTATCTGTTTCTATCATGTTCAGATCAAAGTCTGTATGCCTGTCCAAAATCGTTGTCTGCATTCCTTTCCTTTACATCAGCATTTATCAAATTCGAAGTCCATAATCCAAATTTGTGTCCGTAAGGGGTTAGTTGTCCGTGTCTACATTTGTCTTTGTACTATCCTCTGTCGAAAACTGTTCTTGAGTTGCTTTTTGTAGAATTAGTTATGATTGATATTCTATATGTCCAAAGAAAGTTCAAATCATCTACTGGTATGTTATTCTTGTGTTTCTGTTGCATGTTTCTGCGATGCTCTGTGCTGGGAAATCTCTTCCGACTTCATTGTGTTATTGATTTACTTGATAATTTACGAATGTTTACTTGGCATTGTGTCTTCTGTTTTCTTTTTTCTCTCGAGCTGTTTTAGTTCTCGAATTATTAACTCTGTGCTTTTTACGCTTATCTGTAGTGGCACTGTTTTCACTGACCTTCTTGGTGGGTTCCTTTTTTTTGAAGCGGGATAGTCAACTTAGCATCTTCTGTCTGAGTACAAATAACACCCTGGTCTTCAGCTGGGATGCAAACATTCTCCGTAGTACATTTCTCGGGACATGTATTGTTGAAGTCTGGTAGTTCTTAGTCGAAGTTGCGTTTGGGTATCTCCTTTGGATTTAGCACAAAGCAACGCAGTTTTCCAATATTCATATCCAGATCCAAAGTAAACATCGCTCCTCAATGTCAGGAATGTCTGTAACTTCCAAAACCTCTTCATCTAATTTTCAGAACTGATTTGGTCTGTAACAAACTATGCAGCAGACGAGTTAACAAGTTTGTGTTGATATCTTTACTTCCTCGAAGATATTCCACTTTCTCAAGTTGCCTCTCTGTAAAACGTCTATAACCATGTTGTATGGCCGGTAGCTTTCCCATTGGTCACGGCTTCAAAATGTGGGGAAGATGTGGAAAGAAGAAAAAGACGTGCCTATGTTTTATTTCGAATCGTAATCAAGCAATTAAAAGAGAACGTCACAATACTTAAAAACGTTACAATAGAGAGGTGCAGAACACTAGCGCTAACGTACCCGCCGAATTCCCAACAGGGTTGTTGTCATAAATAATAGATAAGAGTTGGTTTGAATCATTTGTATTACATTTATATTACTATATAGCAAAGTTGAAACAGTAAACAGGGACCTTTGGTCACAATGAAGACTGCTGACTGTTTACAGACTTTTCAAATTTTTAAAATGTATCCTTATTCCACATCTGACTGAGTGGGTGATTCTCTATATGTTATGAATGTTTTAAAACAGAGGGGGTTATGTTCAGTCAAATTTGAGGAGAAATGGAGATCTTCAGCTTTCTTTTGTAAAAAACACAATTTGAATAAGAATATATATAATATTGAACTTCACTTTTCTAACAAAATAATTAATTTATATTTTCAGATAGCCTTTTTAAAAAAGCTATTTGGAAGACCTCGTATGAAATTTTCTATGGTGTTTGAATCGTAAGTAAAGCTGAAGACTGATAGATATATTTTCAACAAGAACAACTGTGATGCATAACATTAATAAGATGACTTGGATGTGATATATACTGTTTAAAATGTTTTTTTTTCTATTAAAATTATGTATTCTAATTGTCAATGTAGAATTCCTCTTTAACTCTTTTCTTTTATAGAATTGTAGTTGATTTGTGCAACAAACTTGAGCCAATACTTATCGGACTTGATTCATGTATTCATTATTACTTTAACTAAGCCACTGTCTGGAATAGATTAGTTTGATCAAACATTGCTTTGACTTTAGTGAGATAATATTTTCTAGCTGTCAATTGAAATTTGTTTCTTTATAACTATGATGCTTTTATTCAATAGGTATAAGCTACGATGGGAACAGTATAGTGAATTTGATCCATTTCTAGAAAATTCCGCAGCTCAACCTTCAAATCCATGGATCTCAGACGATACTACTATGTGGGAAGTCAACCAAGAAAAGTTAGTACTAAACATAGGTCCTGGTTTTATACCAATGGGTTTAACATACTCGTTATCATAGCTCTCAACAGCATATAAAGTTTAAGCAATAAGAAATCAGACATATATGAAAAGGATATAACTTATATATACTGTAGATTCATTTATTTTAGTGGGTACCAATTTTTGTGGGTTGATGAAAAAGGATCAGTTTGTGGATTCTTAATTTCATGGTTTTGATGTGTCCAGCATAAATATCAATGTTAAATTTCCTTTTTGTTGGGTATCAAATTTTGTGGGTAAAGACCACCCACGAAAACCATGAAAATTGATACCCCACGAATAATAATGAAACCACAGTAAAAGCACTAACAATAATTACAAGAAATAGCATCTAAGGATCACCACTACACTCATTTCCAAAGGATCCACTGTAGATGCAGAAATATTAGTGGGGGATTTAATTTTGTTTATTGGTGGGTATGAAAAATCCAGAAAATTTAATTCCCACAAATTTAAAGAACTTAGTTGAAGAGTGTATTTCAAAATTAAATATCTACAAAAATGTGTCCCCACCAATTAGGTTTTGTGCTGATAACCACACAATAATTATACAGTATCTATACAGTGTTAGTTCATCTATGTTAAAAGGAAATTAATCACTGCATCCATAAAAAATGTGATTATTTTAACATACTTTAGGTTCAAGATCTTTATATGGTAAAATTATGATTTGAAATACCGTAATAATTTTTTTTAAAGTTAACAGTTTACCTAGGACTTTTTCCAATATTGCTTTTGGTGAATGGCCTAAAGAGGAAGCATCAATTTAAAATCTTATGATAGAGGTCCTTAAATGGTAATACAATGTATACGAACATTCTGAATGATAGTCTGCCTTCATTTCAAATTTGATATAGCTTTAAAAATCAAAGATTGTAATTTAATTTCAAATTTCTTGTTTTTTTACAGTGTGCAAATTCCAACAGAACTTCGTATGAAGAAATGGGCTATAAGTTTTCATGAACTGATAAGTGATTCATGTGGCCAGAGAGACTTTGCTGATTATTTACACAAGGAATACAGTCATGAAAATCTATATTTCTGGGAAACTGTTGAGGAATATAAATATTGTCCTAAATCACAACAGAAAGACAAAATGAATTTTATTTACAAGTAAGTGAAAGTCTTTTGAATAAGTTTTCTTTGTAAATTAGTGTAGCCTAAACATTTGATAATGTTGATTATACCTAACACAAACAAAATTTGGAGATTTTCGGAAATCACCCAAGACAATCTGTCGTCTGTCCACATAACTTGTAAGAGCAACCTATCCTTTAGGCTTAATGGATTGTGATGTAACTTTACATGAAAGATGAACCTCTTATGAAAATATGCACGAACAAAGGGGTATGTTAAGAAAGTACTGAAATTGGCCCCATATTTTCAAAAAATTGTAAACTTTGTAATATCTCAGTGGATTTGATATAATTCATCATTAGATAACCCAACTTTACATATTCAATCGATTTCACATGGCGGCGACAACATGCTTGATATTATGACGTCATAAACATGCTGAAAACTTAGAAAATATCAATATTTGCTTCCTTTTTATACGACCGCAAAAAATTTGCGGATGTATAATGGTATGATGCTGTCGTCGTCGTTGTCGTTGTCGTTGTCGTTCTCGTTCTCGTCGTCGTCGTCTGTTAAATTTATTGAGGATTTGTGAATGTTTTTTCTTCAAATTAGTATAGAGCACATTCCTCAACAACTTTTGTTCTTTCCCTATCTATTTGTCAGGCAAAAACTCGCATATTATCACAAAATTGTATTTGTCGACATGTTTGCTCTATGTTAAAATAAGCGATTCTCATCGATAATGCTCTAAAATTGCCAAAATTCTAAATATTTCATGGAATCATATGATTTTAAGCCCAGTTTTCTCCAAGCTGTTAAATACTTCATAGCTAGTTTTTTGTATTCCTTAAAGTAAAAGACTTCTAAACGTATTTCCCAATAATTGTAAGAAGTTTACTGCAAGTTGAAATTTTGGGCCAATTTCGGTTATTACTGATCTTACTCCTTTGATTTTGCTTGATATAATTATACCCCCGCTTCGAAGAAGAGGGGGGTATACTGTTTTACCCTTGTCCGTCCGTTCGTCCGTCCGTTCGTTCGTCCGTCCGTCCGTAACAAAACTTCCGTCGCAGTTTCCTAAGCAACTACATGAGATAGAGTTCTGATATTTTGTATACAGCTTTATCATATAGTACCATATGGTGTATACCAATTTTATGCTCCTAGGTAGTCTACTTCCTGTTTACCGAATACTAAGGTTTTTACACATAATGAACATAAATGCAAAATTTCCGTCACAGTTTCCCAAGCAACTACATCAGATAGAGGTCTGATATTTAGTATACAGCTTTATCCTATAGTACCATATGGTGTATATCAATTTTATGCTCCTAGGTATTCTACTTCCTGTTTACCGAATACTTAGGTTTTTACACATAATGGACATAAATGCAAAATTTCCGTCATAGTTTCCCAAGCAACTACATGAGATAGAGGTCTGATATTTTGTAAACAGCTTTATCCTATAGTACCATATGGTGTATACCGATTTTATGCTCCTATGTAGTCTACTTCCTGTTTACCGAATACTTAGGTTTTTACACATAACAGTTTCCCAAGCAACTACATGAGATAGGAGTCTGATATTTTGTATACAGCTTTATCCTATAGTCCCATATGGTGTAAAGTGATTTTATGTTCCTATGTCAACTAATTCCTGTTTACCGAGTATTTCAACTTGTATGCGTGGCTTAGTTTGGTGAGCGGGGGTATCACTAGTGAGCATTAGCTCACAGATTTACTTGTTCAGAACTATATATTTTTTCCATTTAATGTTCATTATGAAGGCAGTTTTTTAAGTTAATTTTTACCTGCGTCGCCGAAGGCGAAAGCAGGTCTAGTAGTCGGGTCACTCCGTCCGTCCGTCTGTCCGTCCGTCCCGCTATAGGGTGCCTTTCTTGTGTAATCTGAATCTCAAAAACCAAATACTAGATCTTTCTGAAATTTTACACAGTGATTACAGATAAATTGAAGATGTGCACCTCCCCTTTCGGGGTCATTTTATAATCATTTAGAAATAAGGGACCCAAAAGGGGCCAAAAAAGCGACTTTTTAATTTTTTTCCACAATAACATTTGTTCTAGTTAACCAAATGCTATGAAACTTTACAGTAATGTAACTTACCATAAAAGGAAGGGTTGGGCTGATTTTGGGTGTCCCCTCTTTTTTCGTTTAGAAATTAGGGGCCCAAAAGGGGCCAAAAAAGCGACTTTTTAATTTTTTTCCACAAACTTTTGTTCTGGTTGACCAAATGCTATGAAACTTTACAGTAATGTTACTTACCATAAAAGGAAAGGTTGGGCTGATTTTGGGTGTCTCCTCTTTTTTCGTTTAGAAATTAGGGGCCCTAAAGGGATAAAAAAAGTGACTTTTTTATTTGTTTCCACAATAACTTTTGTTCTGGTTGACCAAATGCTAAGAAACTTTACAGTAATGTTACTTACCATAAAAGGAAGGGTTTGGATGATTTTGGGTGTCCCCTCTTTTTATACCCCCCCGCAAACAAAGTTTGGGGGGGTATATAGGAAACACCCTGTCTGTCTGTCTGTCTGTCCGTCTGTCCGTCTGTCCACATAACTCGTAAGCGCTTCTCCTCCTAAACCACTTGAAGGATTTTCATGAAACTTTACCTAAAGGAAGTACATCATATGTAGATGTGCATGAAGAATTTTCATTGCTCTTGGATACCATTCAGGGGAGATAATTGGACTTAGACTTTTTAAATACATTATTCAATGGGAGACCTCGTAAGCGCAACTCCTCCTAAACCGCTTAAAGGATTTTGATGAAACTTTCCATGAAGGAAGTACATCATATGTAGATGTGCATGAAGAATTTTCATCGCAATCAGACATCATTCAGGGGAGATAATTGGACTTAGACTTTTTAAATACATTATACAATGGGAAACCTCGTAAGCGCTTCTCCTCCTAAAAGGCTTGAAGGATTTTGATGAAACTTTACCTAAAGGAAGAACATCATATGCAGATGTGCATGAAGAATTTTCATTGCAATCAGACATCATTCAGGGGAGATAATTGGACTTAGACTTTTTAAATACATTATTCAATGGGAAACCTCGTAAGCGCAACTCCTCTTAAAAGGTTCGAAGGATTTTGTTGAAACTTTACATGAAGATAGTACATCATCTGAACATGTGCATGAGGAATTTGTATTGAATTCGGTTATCATCGAGGGGAGATAACTGGACTTGAGATTTTTTCTTTTTTCAGTACAGAGTCCAATATGAAGCGGGGGGTATCCTTTTGTGAGCTCGCTCACAGTATTACTTGTTTCGTTTAGAAACTAAGGGCCCTTAAGGGTCCAAAAAAGCAACTTTTTCATTTGTTTCCACAATAACTTGTTTTGGTTGACCAAATGCTATGAAACTTTACAATATTGTTACTCACCATTAATAAAAGGGTGGGGATGATTTTGGGTGTCCCCTCTCTTTTTGTTAAGGAACGAGGGGCCCAACAGGGGCAAAAATGTGACATTTTTAGCTCACCTGGACCGAAGGTCCATGTGAGCTATTGCCATCACTTGGCGTCCGTCGTCGTCGTCGTCGTCCGTCGTTAACTTTTCTTTAAAAATCTTCTCCTCCGAAACCACTGAAGCAATTGCTTTGAAACTTTGCACACTTCATCTATGGGATCTCCTCTACCAAGATTGCTCAAATGGTGACCGCCGTCCAAACAACATGGCCGCCTTTACTAAAAATAGACCAGGGGGGTCAGACTACTGTCTTTGGCTTGTAAATCAAAAAGTATAAGAGATAGATGAAATCTGATGCCACGCTGCTGCTTCAGCATCAAAAGCTCTACAAAAGTCTCCATTGAGTCGAAGTTGTCAGATGACCCCTTATAGGTGTTACGACCCCTTAAAGGTTAAAAATAGCCTTTTTTCATGTTCTTGGCCTATAGAATGAAAACTATTACTGATAGAGAAAAGTTGTTGCTTGCTTAAATGTTCAGCTCATTTAGCTCTACAAAAGTGTCCATAGGGTTGAAGTTGTCAGATGACCCCTTATAGGGGTTACGGCCCCTTAAAGGCAAAAAATAGTGTTTTTGGCTTATAGAATGAAAAGTATTGCAGATAGAGAAAAGCTGTTGCTTGCTTAAATGTTCAGCTCATTTAGCTCTACAAAAGTTTCCATAGGGTCTAAGTTGCCAGATGACCCCTTATAAGGGGTTACGGCCCCTTAAAGGCAAAAAATAGTGTTTTTGGCTTATAGAATGAAAAGTATTGCAGATAGAGAAAAGCTGTTGCTTGCTTAAATGTTCAGCTCATTTAGCTCTACAAAAGTCTTCATAGGGTCAAAGTTGTCAGATGACCCCTTATAGGGGTTACAGCCCCTTAAAGGCGAAAAATAGTGTTTTTGGCCTATAGGAATGAAAACTATTGCAGATAGAGAAAAACTGTTGCTTGCTTGAATGTTCAGCTCATTTTCCTCTGCAAAAGTCCTCTTAGGGTCGAAGTTTTCAGATGACCCCTTATAGGAGTTACAGCCCCTTAAAGGCAAAAAATAGTGTTTTTGGCTTATAAAAGGTGAACTATTGCAGATAGAAAAAGCTGTTGCCTGCTAAAATGTTCAGCTCATTTAGTTCTACAAAATTCTCCATAGGGTTGATTCGGTTGAAGTTGTCAGATGACCTTTTATAGAGGTTACAGCCCCTTAATGGCGAAAAATAATGTTTTTGGCCTTGAGAATGAAAACTTTTGCAGATAGAGAAAAGCTGATGCTTGCCTTAATGTTCAGCTCATTCAGCTCTACAAAAGCTGTCATAGGGTCAAAGTTGTCAGATGACCCCTTATAGGGGTTATGGCCCCTTAAAGAAAAGAAAAGCTGTTGCTGAAATATTCAGCTTATTCAGCTCTACAGAGTTCTTCATAAGGTTGACATCAAGACCAGGTGAGCGATTCAGGCTCCTGGGAGCCTCTTGTTTACTTATGGTCCGATTTAGAAATTTTTTTTTACAAGTTAATTTTGGTCATATATTTGATTCAAAATGAAGGATACAATTTTTGCTTGACCCACCTTTTCTGTTTAGCAATAAGTGGACCAAAAGGGGAAAAAAATAGAAACATTTTTTTGTTTTTTACAATATTGGGTGGCATGTGACAAATATGCTTTGTAAGTCCACCATAGGATGCAAGTGTCAAAATATTTTGACTGTCCATATTGGGCCTAGAACGTACAGGGTTCAACGTTTTGCCGTGCGACGCAGGGCCAGACATCGATTGGTCTTGTTTTATAAAGTGTCAATAAAAACCTTGACTCAATTAATCTAGATAATACTACATATAAAGATTATACAGAAAATTTAATTCTAGGATTGTTTATGAAACCTTAAACATGTAGGTTGTTCAATCCTTATTTTTAGCTCACCTGACCCGAAGGGTCATGTGAGCTATTGTCATCGTTAAGCGTCAGTCGTCCGTCCGTCTGTCGACAGTCGTCCGTTAACTTTTCTTCAAACATCTTCTTCTCTGAAACCACCAATGGGATTGCTTTGAAACTTTGTACACTTGATCTTTAGTATGTCCTCTACCAAGTTTGTGAAATTTGTGAACGTCGACCAACCAACATGGCTGCCGTTACTAAAAATAGAACAGGGGGTCAGACCATAGTTTTTAGCTTATAGCTCAAAAAGTATAAGAGATAGAGAAATTCCGAAGCAACCCTCCTTCTTCAGCATCAAAAGCTCTATTAAACTCTCCATTGAGTCAAATTGTGGGACGACTCCTTATAGGAGTTATTTCCCCTTAATCGTCAAAATTGACCATTTTCACAGTTTTGGGACTTTATCTTGAAAACTGTAAGTGCTAGAGGAAAAGTTAGCATTGCAAAATTGTTCAGCCCATTGAGATCTACTAAAATGATTTCAGGGTCAATATTGTCAGATCAACCGTTTAAGAGTTATCCCTCTTTAACTGATTTTTCTATCAATTTTAACTGATTTTTAAAAATCTTCTTCTCTGAAACCACTGGTGGGATTGCTTTGAAACGTTGTACACTTGATCTTAAGGATGTCCTCTACCAAGTTTGTGAAATTTGTGAACAAAAAACCAACCAACATGGCTGCCGTTACTAAAAATAGAACAGGGGGGGGGGTCAGACCATGGGTTTTTAGCTTATAGCTCAAAAAGTATAAGAGATAGAGAAAATCCGAAGCAACCCTCCTTCTTTAGCATCAAAAGCTCTACAAAACTCTCCATTGAGTCAAAGTTGTGGGACGACTCCTTATAGGAGTTATTTCCCCTTAATCGTCAAAATTGACCATTTTCACAGTTTTTGGACTTTATCTTGAAAACTGTAAGTGCTAGCGGAAAAGTTAGCATTTCAAAATTGTTCAGCCCATTGAGATCTACAAAAATGATTTCAGGGTCAGAAATGTCAGATCAACCGTTTAAGAGTTATCCCCCTTTAACTGATTTTTCTATTTTTAAAAATCTTCTTCTCTGAAACCACTGGTTGGATTGCTTTGAAACTTTGTACACTTGATCTTTAGAATGTCCTCTACAAAGTTTGTGAAATTTGTGAACGTTGACCAACCAACATGGCTGCCGTTACTAAAAATAGGACAGGGGTGTCAAACCATAGTTTTTAGCTTATAGCTCAAAAAGTATAAGAGATAGAGAAAATCCGAAGCAACCCTCCTTCTTCAGCATCAAAAGCTCTACAAAACTCTCCATTGAGTCAAAGTTGTGGGACGACTCCTTATAGGAGTTATTTCCCCTTAATCGTCAAAATTGACCATTTTCACAGTTTTTGGACTTTATCTTGAAAACTGTAAGTGCTAGAGGAAAAATTAGCATTGCAAAATTGTTCAGCCCATTGAGATCTACAAAAATGATTTCAGGGTCAAAATTGTCAGATCAACCGTTTAAGAGTTATCCCCCTTTAACTGTTTTTTCTATTAATTTTAACTGATTTTTAAAAATCTTCTTCTCAGAAACCACTGGTTGGATTGCTTTGAAACTTTGTACACTTGATCTTTAGGATGTCCTCTACAAAGTTTGTGAAATTTGTGAACGTCGACCAACCAACATGGCTGCCGTTACTAAGAATAGAACAGGGGGGTCAAACCATAGTTTTTAGCTTATAGCTCAAAAAGTATAAGAGATAGAGAAAATCCGAAGCAACCCTCCTTCTTCAGCATCAAAAGCTCTACAAAACTCTTCATTGAGTCAAAGTTGTGGGACGACTCCTTATAGGAGTTATTTCCCCTTAATCGTCAAAATTGACCATTTTCACAGTTTTTAGCTCACCTGACCCGAAGGGTCAGGTGAGCTATTGTCATCGTTAAGCGTCCGTCGTCCGTCCGTCCGTCGTCCGTCCGTTAACTTTTCTTCAAAGATCTTCTTCTCTGAAATCACTGAAGGGATTGCATTGATACTTGGTATACATGATCTTTAGGATGTCCTCTACCAAGTTTGTGAATTATATACATGTCGACCAACCAACATGGCCGCCGTTGCTAAAAATAGAACAGGGGGGTCAGACCATTGTTTTTGGCTTATAACTCAAAAAGTATAAGAGATAGAGAAAATCCGAAGCAACCTTCCTTGTTCAGCATCAAAAGCTCTACGAATCTCTCCATTGAGTCGAAGTTGTGAAACGACTCCTTATAGGAGTTATTGCCCTTTAATCATCAAAATAGACCATTTTTGCAGTTTTTGGACAATATCTTGAAAACCGTTAGAGCTAGAGGAAAAGTTAGCATTGCAAAATTGTTTAGCTCATTGAGATCTACAAAAATGATTTCAGGGTCTAAATTGTCAGATCAGCCGTTTAAGAGTTATTCCCCTTTAACTGTTTTTTCCATTAATTTACACTGATTTTCAAAAATCTTCTTCTCTAAAACCACTGAAGGGATTGCATTGATACTTGGTATACATGATCTTTAGGATGTCCTCTACCAAGTTTGTGAATTATATACATGTCGACCAACCAACATGGCCGCTGTTGCTAAAAATAGAACAGGGGGGTCAGACCATTGTTTTTGGCTTATAACTCAAAAAGTATAAAAGATAGAGAAAATCCGAAGCAACTTAACTTGTTCAGCATCAAAAGCTCTACGAATCTCTCCATTGAGTCGAAGTTGTGAAACGACTCCTTATAGGAGTTAATGCCCTTTAATCATCAAAATTGACTATTTTTGCAGTTTTTGGACTATATCTTGAAAACCGTTAGAGCTAGAGGAAAAGTTAGCATGGCAGAATTGTTAAGCTCATTGAGATCTACAAAAATGATTTCAGGGTCTAAATTGTCAGATCAGCCGTTTAAGAGTTATTCCCCTTTAACTGTTTTTTTCCATTAATTTACACGGATTTTCAAAAATCTTCCTCTCTAAAACCACTGAAGGGATTGCATTGATACTTGGTATACATGATCTTTAGGATGTCCTCTACCAAGTTTGTGAATAATATACATGTCGACCAACCAACATGGCCGCCATTGCTCAAAATAGAACAGGGGGGTCAAACCAATGTTTTTGGCTTATAACTCAAAAAGTATAAGAGATAAAGAAAATCGGAAGCAAATTTTCTTGTTCAGCATCAAAAGGTCCATACAGGAGTTATTGCCCTTTAACTGTTTTTTCTATTTATTGAAACTGATTTCCAAAAATCTTCTCTGAAACCCCTGAAAGGATTGTTTTGCAACTTTGTATACTTGAAAGTTTGTGAAATTTATTCAAACTTTGGCATAAGAGATCAGGTGAGCGATTCAGGCTCCTGGGAGCCTCTAGTTGGACTTTATCTTGAAAACTGTAAGTGCTAGAGGAAAAATTAGCATTGCAAAATTGTTCAGCCCATTGAGATCTACAAAAATGATTTCAGGGTCAAAATTTTCAGATCAACCATTTAAGAGTTATCCCCCTTTAACTGATTTTTCTATTAATTTTAACTGATTTTTAAAAATCTTCTTCTCTGAAACCACTGGCAGATTGCTTTGAAACTTTGTACACTTGATCTTTAGGATGTCCTCTACCAAGTTTGTGAAATTTGTGAACGTTGACCAACCAATATGGCTGCTGTTACTAAAAATAGAACAGGGGGGTCAGACCATGGGTTTTAGCTTATAGCTCAAAAAGTATAAGAGATAGAGAAAATCCGAAGCAACCTCCTTTCTTTAGCATCAAAAGCTCTACAAAACTCTCCATTGAGTCAAAGTTGTAGGACAACATCTTTATAGGAGTTATTTCCCCTTAATCGTCAAAATTGACCATTTTCACAGTTTTTGGACTTTATCTTGAAAACTGTAAGTGCTAGAGGAAAAGTAAGCATTGCAAAGTTGTTCAGCTCATTGAGATCTACTAAAATGATTTCAGGGTCAAAATTGTCAGATCAACCGTTTAAGAGTTATCCCCCTTAAACTGATTTTCTATCAATTTTAACTGAATTTTAAAAATCTTCTCTGAAACCACTGATGGGATTGCTTTGAAACTTTGTACACTTAATCTTTAGAATGTCCTCTACCAAGTTAGTGAAATTTGTGAACGTCGACCAATCAACATGGCCGTTGTTACTAAAAATAGAACAGGGGGGTCAGACCATAGTTTTTAGCTTACAGCTCAACTAGAGGCTCCCAGGAGCCTGAATCGCTCACCTGATCTCTTATGCCAAAGTTTGAATAAATTTCAAAAACTTTCAAGTATATAAAGTGTTTTCGATCCTAACTAATCTCTTTAATGTTACTTACCAAGTACATGTAGACCATGGGTGTATTTCTTTCGTCAATCGGGAATGTTCTGGACCGAATCCCGCGAATGGAGTGAACCAGAACAGTGTGCTGGAACAACTAGAACCGTGTGCGGTATGCACCACGTTTTTAGGTAGTGCAAATAGAATTCAAAATGGCCGACACGGGTAACTTCTCAGATTGTGGTGTGTGTTTTGCTTTCAAGCAGAACTTTTAACGACATGAATGCATAGGTAATGACAAAAAATTAATGATGCAATATTATAAACCTTTTAAAATTAGTTTTCTACTTTAAAAGTAATTTTAAAATTATAATCGCTGCTTTCTCCATATTGTTTGTGTACTTTTTGTCCAGAAGCGTTTCATTGACACAGATTTCTTCGCACACTTTGGACATGTTTGGAACAGACGAAAGAAATACACCCCAGGTTGCACACTAGGTAAGAGGCTTTAGCATAAGAGATCAGGTGAGCGATTCAGGCTCCTGGGAGCCTCTAGTTTAATTACCCGTACATGTAAATGTTTAATTTCAATATGGCAAAAAGATTTGTAGCAAGGGATTCTTGCTAAGAGCCTAAAATAAACTATCAAAACTAATCTGATTAAAATTAATACTGGACAGAATATTTTGTAAGATAGAAAACAAAAACTTTTAAATATATGCCTGTTAATAGTAAATCTCTAAATGAAGTCCATATTAATCTGTTTCTCATTTTAGGGAATACTTAGAGAAAGGATCCAAGTGTGAAGTCAATGTAGATAGCAAGACTTTAGAACAGGTTCATCAGAATATGAAGAATTGTTCTCAGTCTAAGTAAGTAATGTAGATAGCAAGACTTTAGAACAGGTTCATCAGAATATGAAGAATCGTTCTCAGTCCAAGTAAGTAATGTAGAAAGCAAGACTTTAGAACAGGTTCATCAGAATATGAAGAATTGTTCTCAGTCTAAGTAAGTAATGTAGATAGCAAGACTTTAGAACAGGTTCATCAGAATATGAAGAATTGTTCTCAGTCTAAGTAAGTAATGGAGATAGCAAGACTTTAGAACAGGTTCATCAGAATATGAAGAATTGTTCTCAGTCTAAGTAAGTAATATGAAGAATTGTTCTCAGTCTAAGTAAGTAATGTAGATAGCAAGACTTTAGAACAGGTTCATCAGAATATGAAGAATTGTTCTCAGTCTAAGTAAGTAATGTAGATAGCAAGACTTTAGAACAGGTTCATCAGAATATGAAGAATTGTTCTCAGTCTAAGTAAGTAATGGAGATAGCAAGACTTTAGAAAAGGTTCATCAGAATATGAAGAATTGTTCTCAGTCCAAGTAAGTAATGTAGAAAGCAAGACTTTAGAACAGGTTCATCAGAATATGAAGAATTGTTCTCAGTCTAAGAAAGTAATGTAGATAGCAACACTTAAAACAGGTTCATCAGAATATGAAGAATTATTCTCTGACAGTCCAAGTTAGTACACAAAAGGATACTTGAATGATATCTGTTCATGTAAATTCAATTCTGTTTTGTTACACAGATTTGAAATCAAGGTGATAACTGATTACTGAACTGTGATGATCGATCTCAAATCTCCATGAATAAAAGCCAAAACAAGGCAAATATATACCAGAAAAGTTTAAGACCACATTCATCTTTACAAATAATACATTAATTATAAACTTGGTTTGAAATTATCTCGCATCACTGCAAATAACATTCAATAGATGTTATTATACTTTTAAGTTCAGTTGTATATTCTAGTTTACGATTTCTTGAAACTTTGTACATTGATCATATACAGAATTTTGAATATGAATAGTTCTCTTTATAGCAAAACTTGTGATTCTTTTTATTCAAAGTTGGAGTTAAGCATCTTTACAGACAAGAAAAGTTTTATTTTCATGATAGCACACACAGAAAGTTTTAAGTTCTGCAAGTTTCATTATGGATACTTTCTGAAAAAAACAGTTTATTATGAAATAGAGGGCTTTTCATAATCTGCTCTAAACATAAGATTTTTGTCTGGATTTCACCAGTGAAAAATCAAGGTTAAAAAAAATGTTAACGTCGAGCGGCAGGCGGTCTAGGAAATAATTTTTGTAGCAGTTTTCTCATAAACTACTTATCACAGCCTCTTGATATTTCAATATTTGGTATGCAACATTAACATGGGATCCCTCCTTTCAGATTCAATTTCAGGTTTGTCACTCACCTACTTCCTGCTAAACATTTTTTTTTTCCTTTGACAGATTATTCATGTTTTGCTTAATAGTAATCAAAATGCTTGGTACTTCTGTTTTTCAGTGCAAGATATGTATTTGAACCAGCACAAGAACATATATATGTATTAATGAAGAAAGATAGTTATCCTAGATATCTACGATCAGACCAATATAAAGACCTTATAGAGAAAGCCAAACAACAACCTCTCTCAAAACGGAGGTAGGAATTCTAAGTATCGGAACTAAATTACTGATGATTCATGGATGAATTAAATCAAAACAAACTTATATATACAACAATTGTTTAGAAATGAAATTTCAAAGTATATCAAAAGTGCAGTCTAATAAGTCCTAGAAACTAAGAAATACAATAAAAACCAATGAAATGACAACCAAACAAGCCGTGTCAGTTACCTGCCCAAGGTCGATGGTTTCCTCCGGGTACTTCGGTTTCCTCCACCATTAAAACTGACCACTCTACATGGCCCAGGTGGGTCGATAAAGGGTGTTAAACACTAACACACATGCACACACCAAACAATCCGCAATGAGAAAACATTTATAAACACTGAATTCTAAAGCCTGTTTACTTTACCATTGGGTTAACATACTTGATAATATTATTTAGAAAGTTGAAATGTTTAAAGGACCAAGTTAACAAATAAATTTTATAAAATTATTACGAAAGCTTTTTAGCTCACCTGACCCGAAGGGTCATGTGAGCTATTGCCATCACTTTGCGTCCGTCGTCCGTTAGCTTTTTAGCTCACCTGACCCAAAGGGTCATGTGAGCTATTGTCATCACTTGGCGTCCGTCGTCCGTCGTCCGTCGTCTGTCGTCCGTCGTCCGTAAACTTTTTAAAACGTTAACTCCTCTGACACCATAAGTCCAATTGCAACCAAACTTGGTATGGTTGTTCATTAGCATTTGGTGCTTAGAACTGATGTGGGGATTTTTGATTTGTCGCAAAACATGGCCGCCATGGCTAAAAATAGAACATAGGGGTAAAATGCAGTTTTTTGCAAATAACTCAAAAACGGCTACAGATATCAAAATTCTGGCATAGGGTAAAAGTGATCAGCACCTCAAGATCTACCTACCCTGAAATTTTGAAGAAAATCCAACAACCCATGTAGGAGTTATTGCCCTTTTTGTGGATTTTTTGCAAATTTTGCACCTGTTTAGCTCAATATCTTGAAAACTACACTAGATATTTGAGAAATTTAAGTTGCATATTGTTAAGCCCATCAAGATCTACAAAATATGTAACAGGGTCAATGTTGTAGGACCTTTCCTTTGAGGAGTTATTGCCCTTAGAACGTCAAAATTTAGCATTTTAACAGCATTTCCTCATTTCATTGAAAACGTTAACTCCTCTGACACTTTAAGTCCAAATGGAACCAAACTTGGTATAGTTGTTCATTAGCATTAGGTGTATAGAACTGATGTGGGGATTTTTGATTGGTCGTAAAACATGGCGGCTGTGGCTAAAAATAGGACATAGAGGTAAATGGCAGTTTTTTGCAAATAACTCTAAAACGGTGACAGATTTCAAAATTTTGATTGGGAACAAAAGTGATCAGCACCTCAAGATCTACCAGCTCTGAAATTTTGAAGAAAATCCAACAACCCATGTAGGAGTTATTGCCCTTTTTGTGGATTTTTTGCAAATTTTGCACCTGTTTAGCTCAATATCTTGAAAACTATACTAGATATTTGAGAAATTTAAATTATGTCTCCCCCCACTTTTGTGGGGAGACATATTGTTTTTGTCGTGTCCGTCCGTCCGTCTGTCCGTCCGTCCGTCTGTCCGTCACAAAGTTTGTCAGCGCAACTCCTCTGAAACTACTGAACCAAATTCAACGAAACTTGGTATATAGGAAGGACACCATATGTAGTTGTGCATATTACCAGGAAATTTTGATCCTCAAATTTTTGTGGGAGTTATGGCCCTTTGAACTTAGAAAATTGCTGAAAATCCTCATTTATCATCTTGTCAGCGCAACTCCTCTGAAACTACTGAACCGAATTCCATGAAACTTGGTATATAGGAAGGACACCATATGTAGTTGTGCATATTACCAGGAAATTTTTATCCTCAAATTTTTGTAGGAGTTACAGCCCTTTGAACTTAGAAAATTGCTGAAAATCCTCATTTATCATCTTGTCAGCGCAACTCCTCTGAAACTACTGAACCGAATTCAGTGACACTTGGTATATAGGAAGGACACCATATGTAGTTGTGCATATTACCAGGAAATTTTGATCCACAAATTTTTGAAGGAGTTACGGCCCTTTGAACTGAGAAAATTGCTGAAAATCCTCATTTATCATCTTGTCAGCGCAACTCCTTTGAAACTACTGAACCGAATTCAACGAAACTTGGTATATAGGAAGGACACCATATGTAGTTGTGCATATTACCAGAAAATTTTGATCCTCAAATTTTTGTAAGAGTTACGGCCCTTTGAACTTAGAAAATTGCTGAAAATCCTCATTTATCATCTTGTCAGCGCAACTCCTCTGAAACTACTGAACTGAATTCAACGAAACTTGGTATATAGGAAGAACATCATATGTAGTTGTGCATATTACCAGGAAATTTTGATTCTCAAATGTTTGTGGGAGTTATGGACCTTTTAACTTAGAACTTTTTGGGGAAACGGGGGGAGACATCGTTTTTGTAGGCAAAAACAAACTTTAATTGCATATTGTTAAGCACATCAAGATCTACAAAATATGTATGAGGGTCAACGTTGTAGGACCTTTCCTTTGAGGAGTTATTGCCCTTGGAACGTCACAATTGAGCATTTTAACTGCATTTCCTTATATTGAAAACGTTAACTCCTCTGACATTTTAAGTCCAAATGGAACCAAACTTGGTATTATTGTTAATTATTATTAGGTGTATATAACTGTTGTAGGGATTTTTGATTGGTTGTAAAACATGGCTGCTGTGGCTAAAAATAGAACATTAGGTTAAACTGCATTTTTTTGCAAATAACTCAAAAAGGGTGACAGATTTTTAGATTTTGATTGAGAACAAAAGTGATCAGCACCTCAAGATCTACCAGCTCTGAAATTTTGAAGAAAATCCAACAACCCATGTAGGAGTAATTGCCCTTTTTGTGGATTTTTTGCAAATTTTGCACCTGTTTAGCTCAATATCTTGAAAACTATACTAGATATTTGAGAAATTTAAATTGCATATTGTTAAGCACATCAAGATCTACAAAATATGTATGAGGGTCAACGTTGTAGGACCTTTCCTTTGAGGAGTTATTGCTCTTGGAACGTCACAATTGAGCATTTTAACTGCATTTCCTTATTAGCTCACCTGGACCGAAGGTCCATGTAAGTTATTGCCATCACTTGGCGTCCGTCGTCGTCTTCTGTCGTCGTCTGTCGTCCGTTAACAATTTTTCAAAAATCTTCTCCTCTGAAACTACTGAACAGAATTTAATGAAACTTGGTATGAATGATCCTTAGGGTGTCCTGCACCAAACTTTTGTTTCGATTTTTGATCCGTCAAAAAACATGGCCACCGTTACTAAAAATAGACCAGGGGGGTCAAACTACTGTTTTTGGCTTGTAAATCAAAAAGTATAAGAGATAGATGAAATCTGATGCCACGCTTCTGCTTCAGCATCAAAAGTTCTACAAAAGTCTTCATTTGGTCGAAGTTAGTCAGATGATCCCTTATAGGGGTTACAGCCCCTGAAAGGTGAAAAATAGCATTTTTTCATGTTTTTGGCTTATAGAGAGAAAACTATTGCAGATAGAGAAAAGCTGTTGCTTGCCTAAATGTTCAGCTCATTTAGCTCTACAAAAGTCTTCATAGGGTCGAAGTTGTCGGATGACCCCTTATAGGGGTTACAGCCCCTAAAAGGCGAAAAATAGTGTTTTTTGCCTATAGAATGAAAACTATTGCAGATAGGGAAAAGCTGTTGCTTGCTTAAATGTTCAGCTCATTCAGCTGTACAAAAGTTTTCATAGGGTCAGAGTTGTCAGATGACCCCTTATAGGGGTTACAGCCCATTACAGGCAAAAAATAGTGTTTTTGGTCTATGGAATGAAAACTATTGCAGATAGAGAAAAGTTGTTGCTTGTTTAAATGTTCAGCTCATTTAGCTCTACAAAAGTCTCATTAGGGTCGAAGTTGTCAGATGACCCCTTATAGGGGTTACAGCCCCTTACAGGCGAAAACTAGTGTTTTTGGTCTATGGAATGAAAACTATTGCAGATAGGGAAAAGCTGTTGCTTGTTTAAATGTTCAGCTCATTTAGCTCTACAAAAGTCTCATTAGGGTCGAAGTTGTCAGATAACCCCTTATAGGGGTTACAGCCCCTAAAAGGCTAAAAATGGTGTTATTTGCCTATAGAATGAAAACTATTGCAGATAGGGAAAAGCTGTTAATTGCTTAAATGTTCAGCTCATTCAGCTCTACAAAAGTCTTCATAGGGTCGAAGTTGTCAGATGACCCCTTATAGGGGTTACAGACCCTTAAAGGTGAAAAAAGGTGTTTTTAGCCTATAGAATGAAAACTATAGCAGATAGAGAAAAGTTGTTGCTTGCTAAATTGTTCAGCTCATTTAGCTCTACAAAAATCTCCATAGGGTCGAAGTTGTCAGATGACCCCTTATAGGGGTTACAGCCCCTTAAAGAAGAAAAATAGTGTTTTTGGTCTATAGAATGAAAACTATTGCAGATAGAGAAAAGCTTTTGCTTGCTTAAATGTTCAGCTTATTTAGCTCGACAAAGTTTTTCATAGGGTTGACATCAAGACCAGGTGAGCGATTTGGGCTCCTGGGAGCCTCTTGTTTCAAACATCTTCTTCTCTGAAACTGCTCGGCCAAATGCAGCCAAACTTGATATGGTTGTTCCTTAGGGTATTGTGCAAAAAGTTTGTGTTGGGATTTTTGATACGTCAAAAAACATGGCCGCTGTTACTAAAAATAGAACAGGGGGGTCAAAAACAGTTTTTTGCAAATAACTCAAAAACAGTGACAGATATCAAAATTCTGGCAGGGGGTAAAAGTGATCAGTACCTCAAGATCTACCGGCCCTGAAACTTTCAAGAAGATCCAACAACCGATGTAGGAGTTATTGCCCTTTTTCTGGATTATTTCAAAATTTTGCACTTATTTAGCCCTATATCTTAAAAACTATACAAGATATTTTAAAAATTCAAATTGCATATGATTAAGCACATTAAGATCTACATTTCATGTAATTAGGTCAAAGCTGTGGAACCATTTCTTTTAGGAGTTATGGCCCTTAAAGGGTCAAAATTTACCATTTTTCATTACTTTTACCCTGAATTTCAAAGATTAACTTGTCTGACACCATACATCCAACTTCAACCAAATTTGGCACAGTTGTTTAATAGCATAAATGCTACAAGCATATTGTTCAGATTTTTTATTCGTCAAAAAATATGGCCGTCATGGCTAAAAATAGAACATGGGGGTAAATTGCAGTTTTTTGCTAATAACTCAAAAATGGTTACAGATATCAAAATTCTGATTGGAGACAAAAGTGATCAGCATCTCAAGATCTACCTGCTGAGAAAGTTTCAAGAAGATCCAACAATTGATGTAGGAGTTATTGCCCCTTTTCTGGATTTTTTTCAAAATTTTTCACTTATTTAGCCATATATCTTGAAAACTATACAAGATATTTCAAAAATTTAAATTGCATATGATCAAGCACATCCAGATCTACATTTCATGTATTTAGGTCAAAGCTGTAGGACCATTTCTATTGGGAGTTATTGTCCTTAAAACAACCAAAATTTACCATTTTTCATTACTTTTCCCCTGAATTTAAAAGATTAACTTGTCTGACACCGTAAGACCAACTGCATCTTAACTTGGCACTTGTTTAATAGCTTATATGCTACAACTCTATCGTTCATATTTTTGATTCGTAAAAAAACATGGCTGCCATGGCTAAAAATAGAACATAGGGCGTAAATTTCATTTTTTTGCTAATAACTCAAAAATGGTTTCAGATATCAAAATTGTGCAAAAATTGAAAGTGATCAGCATATTAAGTACCTGTCCTGAAATTTAGGAAAAGATCTGACTGCTGATGTGGGAATTATTGCCCCTTTTCAATTTTTTTCTAAATTTTGCACTTATTAAGCCCAATTACTTGAAAACTGACCAAGTTATTTCAGAAATTTAAATCGCATATGGTTAAGCACAATAATATCTACAAAATATATGTATCTGAGTAGTTCAGGTGAGCGATTCAGGCTCCTGGGAGCCTCTTGTTATTTTCTTTATTCTACTTCTATTTATGTTTGTAAATTCTTGTTATGTTAATATCATGCAAATCTATCACACCATTTTGACAGATTTTTATTCGGTGGACCAAGGAAACGACCTTCAACCCCAAGCCCTAAAATCAGCAGACGACACAATAGTTCCTCAAGTGACAGAGATGTCAATTCTGATATAAGTGGAGAATCATCGCCCGTTCATGTCGCCCATCACTCATTTAGCACAGGAAATCTACAAGATTTAGACAGTAAGCCATCACGAACAAATTCAAGGTAAAAACACCAATATATTGTGAAAAAAATCAATAGTATATTAAGATTTTGAAAAGATGATATAACTCACTATATTAAGTTTGCATTTTAACATTTATATGCACACTTAGTTATAAATAAGTTGAGATTTTGTATATACATTTTTTTGTACTTGTAGATTTTATAATTCATTTTTTTTTTTGGGGTTATTTAATTTGAAGGAATGTGGGACTCTTCAGTTGTTATACTAAAATAAAGAATCACTCAGGAAATTGTAATTTAATGTTTTCTGAAGGGAGTCTTTCTTTTTCATTGCTGAAAAGTTTTACATATCGTCATATTGTTATGTTAAGAATATTAAAATGAAAATGCTTACTGACCTATTATTAAAATTTAGATAAAAAGATAAAACAGGAACTTTTTTTCAATAAATAAAAACATAAGAAAATTAAAATAAAGTACAATTTATTACAATTTTTCTATCTTCCCTAAGAGGTCCAGGAAAGGGTGTAGACTGTAAATATTTTAAACCCTTTGGTTTTGTGAAGTTAGTGATACATCTATCATGTTTATATTAGTTGTTCAATTAATATGAAAAACTGCCTTCATGCAACTAGGAGTTTAAGTAAAATTAATATGAAAAACTGCCTTCATGCAACTAGGAGTTTAAGTAAAATTATTTATGGAAAACTTCCTTCATGCAACTAGGAGTTTAAGTAAAATTATTTATGAAAAACTGCCTTCATGCAACTAAGAGTTTAAGTAAAATTATTTATGAAAAACTGCCTTCATGCAACTAGGTTTTTACGTAAGTTGGAATTAATTTCCCATTTTTCTTGAGCCTACAACAAAAAGTTCATAACTTCAGGTGTTTGAGCAAAATAACAAAAGTTAATGACTCCAAGTGTTTGAACAAAATGCTTTCTAATTGCCTCATAAAATAATTGGATTCGGTTAAACTTTCTGCAATTATTTATTCTTTTTTATCTAATATGTTGTTCAATATTTTTTTCAATTCCGTCCATCAATACAGAATTATTGAACATTGAATTACTGTATAAGTTGTTTTTTTCACGGGAGCTAAATTTCGTGGATTTCTTTAAAAACGGGAGATTTTTTTTCGCGGATTTCAATTTTAGCGATTTCTTATATGCAAGTATATACTTTACATATACTATATACGAGATTTTATTTTCGCGGGTTTCAATTTTCGCGAACTGCCAACTACCACGAAAAAAGCGAAAAATTAGATACCCGCGAAAACAACTTATACGGTACTACCTAAGCAAACAGTCAGTATTGAAGTTCCCGTTCCCTATTTTTTTGACTTTCCATTTTATAATGTATAAATAGACATATTTGATATTTAAAATGCATAGATCATTCCATATACGGTAAGGTTTATTTCGTCTGTCATTATTGCATGATCAAATTTTATCTTAATCTTTCATTAAATGTAAATTGAATGAATTTATTTGTCAAAAAATATGAAGATCTCTTTTTTTACTATTTTTTAACAAGTAACATTTTGTTTTCTATTTCTTGATTGAAATGAAATTGTTGTAAAAAAATGTCTGGAAATATGTGAAATGCATGACTTTGTTTTCATTTGATGAAACTTTTTGTTTACATTTTATTATTTTAATCAGGCTTAAGATGACATACAGGTATTTTCTCATGTTTTAAGCCCTTAAACTTTTATACAAACCATATTTTTTGTCTTTTTTCAAATTTCTTTTATATCAAATTACAAACTTCAAGTTAGATTTTTTTTAAATGTACTGTAATTAAACATTAAAAAACACTCTATAAAATGAGGCAACATCCTTTGATGCACTTGATTTTATCAACTTATTTCATTTAACTTCATTTTTTTTTTTCATTTAGGTAGTCCCTTTTAAACTTTTTTTTTCAATTTTGCTTTAAACTCAAAATTTTCAAACTTGACAAAATGTGGTGTATTACAAGCAATTATACATACTTATTTTCTCATTAGACAACTTTTAAAGGGATCTGATTCTAGTCTTATGACAAGGTAAGAGTTATGGCCCTTGTCAAAGTTCATTGTCAGTGTTTTATCACCATTTTAGTGCACTTAACTCATTCCTTTTCAACTTTTTTTCCTTATTTGACTATTGATTTTTGGTACTTGTTACATCTTTGTGGATTTACAACTGTGAAAACATTACCTTTATAAACAAGTCGGACTACTTTAGCAGATGTAGTGATGAAGAAACAGGCAATAGTTAAAAATCATCAAATAACCACACCTATTACATCAACCCCCCTTTTAAACATTTTATACCAATTTTGACAGTATTGTAAATGTGTTGTTTTGTTTACATTTTTAAAGGTTTTATGTTGTAATGGAAAATGCGTAATACATGTTGTGTAAGTTTGTGTGTCCTTCTTTAGGCTTTTTTAACCTTTAAGGTGATAGCTTGACCTTGTATAGCCATTATCACTCCATGCAACACAGACTGTAATTTGCATAATGATTTCAAAATATATAAACTTATAGATTTAGTAGATTGCTTGTTTTGCTCTAAAAATAGAAAATAACTTTCATGAAAACTTTATTATATCAGGAGGGAAGGGGGGAGGGGGTGGGTTTTTTATGTTTTCATTATAATTACCGCTTTTTAGATAGAAATTAGATTTGCATTGTGATAAATATTGTCAGATATAGACCCTAGCTAATAATTAACAAATGATAGGGTTCAATGTTTTTGGCCTTTCTGGCCGGAGCAATAACTGATGAAAAGGATACGCTTTACAAATTTTTAATAGGGTATCCTTACCCACCTTAAACTTAAAATAAAATATTTTGATAATATGGGAAGATAGGGAAATCCTGTGTCTATTTTTAGATAATATGTAAATATCAATTTTGTACTAAATTCTTTTATTTAAATTTGTTAGAATCACTTGATATAACTTCCTTACTATTTTGAAGAGTACTTCTGGAAACCCTTTGGAATAAGGCCATGGATGTTGTTAATACCAAACATCATTAACCCCCCATGGCAAGTATGAGAAACAATTTGCTGCAGTCCCAGTATTTATCCAATTAACTGTCCGTCATTAACATGCGTGGTTCATAGAACTTGGTTATAAAATGTATTTTTGTAATACTAACATGTTTATATATGTATATAGGCTCTGGGGTTACAGGGAATATTATGCTTGCTAGATTAGAATAAAACCACAACTAAACATTGCTAGCAGTAATTCATAAATTCTGTCAGTGCTGTTCCAGGACATACTATGGCCCCCTCCCTCCAAGGACTACACATATTTTAACCCCACCACCAACGGAAAAAAAATATGTAAAAAATATCATATACCTAAAGATTATCTTATAGACTTATTTTGAATTACTGCTACCCATAAAAAGGAAGTTAAGGAGGTTGGGGGTCTAAAAACTTGACATAGGATCTTTTTCAACTTTTATAATAAATTGACATTAGTATGAGCATTGAAAATATACAATAAAAACAATAGGTCACAATGCTTATTTTTTAAATAATTGGGTTTTATTAAATCTATAAGAAATTTGTATAATGCATAAATTTTTAAAACCTGACATAGGAATTTCTACAAATTTGTGTAAAAAAAAACAAAAATGGGATATACTTTGGATTTCTGTAATAAAAACATGGGGTCAAGGTACTTCGTTTGAGTAATTTAAGGAAAACTATTTTTTTTTAATACATTTCTTTGTAAAAAATAGTCGCACATTTTCTGGCCAATTATCTCCCCTGAAATCATATTTTTTAAGAAAAAGCTTAATAACTTTTTAAGTGTTTATCTTGTAATTCTTTTATTAATAAAATATAATAAAGAAATAAATTTTACATCATTTATGCTGTAACAAGTCTTTAAAACTGAAATATAGGCTAAAAATTTATTTGCAAGATGACTGAAAAAATGCTCTGTTTTAGAACCCCCAGACTCCTTAAAGTGCCTTCCTGAGTGGGGGCATGGTATTTTCTAAAACAGCCCTGAATGATAATACAATGGTGCGCAAATAGTTCAGCAGATTCTTTCAGATAAATCAATGCATATTGTGATGAAGCCAGAACAATTAAATCCCTAAAATTTGAGATTCATTAATCATATTAAAATGAGAATTATTATTTAACATGGTAAACTCTTGGTTTTTCATAAATACATGTATTATATTTTTGTAATATTGTATGAACATATTGAAAGTAAAATGAAAATTCCTAAACAATATGATGAAATAGATACATTCCATGTATGCTTTATGACTTTTTAAACTAACAAATTTTACCTTATTTTAAGTTTTGGCATGTTGCATACTATATGAAATATTGAGTTAACACTAAGTATTTTCAAATATTTCAAACATTTATAATTTACTTTTCTGGATAGCATGATATTTTATATTTTTTAGTTTCTATACATATTATTTTTGGTTTTAGTTATGTTTGCTTCCTGAATGGTTTTAAAAAAAATATATACTATGGTTTCATTAATTTTGCGTGGGGTATTAATTTTCATGGTTTTTGTGGGTGTCAGTCAACCATGTTAATAAGAACCCAACGAACTTTGTATTGTTTCCTTTTAGGAAAGTGTGCAAATCAGGAAATAAAAAACAAAACCAACAAAAATGTATCCCTACAAAACTTAAAATTTATTCCCAGTAGTTTCATGTACAATTTCAATTAACTTATACAAGTTCTTTTTGGCCTAAAATATATTCTATTATGTCAAAAAACTTTACTTACAAAATAAGGCCAGAATATTGTGTATTAAAATTGTGACACAGTCATATATACTATTTTTCTCAGCACCACTTAGAATAAAAAAGACAAGAAATTCAGTATAAAGATTCAGCAAATTTATTTTGTTATAACTGTTTAAGTATTTTTCCCTGACATTTTAAAACTCATGGATCAAATATGGTTTAGCACTAAAATAGTGTGGCCAAATTTCAACATTCTTCAAAAAATTTACATCCATATTATATTTGTTGTATTTTTATGACCCACTCACTAAGTAAAGGGGCATATAGTGTTCCAATATGTTTGTCAATCTTTTGCTCATCAGGTTAACCTTCAGGACTTAAGTTATTGGCTGGATTTCACGGAGAATATCACCATAAATTAAATGCCTAGCTCTTAAGTTATTGGCTGGATTTCACGGAGAATATCACCATAAATTAAATGCCTAGCTCTTAAGTTATTGGCTGGATTTCACGGAGAATATCACCATAAATTAAATGCCTAGCTCTTAAGTTATTGGCTGGATTTCACGGAGAATATCACCATAAATTAAATGCCTAGCTCTTAAGTTATTGGCTGGATTTCACGGAGAATATCACCATAAATTAAATGCCTAGCTCTTAAGTTATTGGCTGGATTTCACGGAGAATATCACCATAAATTAAATGCCTAGCTCTTAAGTTATTGGCTGGATTTCACGGAGAATATCACCATAAATTAAACCAAGCTCTGTTATCAGCTTTATGTATGGTTCAGTGAAAAAGAACATGTTAGAATGTTTTGGGGAAATATTCTTGTTGAGCCGTTTAATCTGTGACAGTCAAGATATGTCAGACTGATTTAAAAAAAAGCAAGACCCCACTATTTTGGAAGCAAGCATCCTTTTCACTTTAAATGTCAAAAAGGCATTCAAAAGTTTTAAACCTTTTTGTTGCTAAATTTCAGTTTAAAACAGACAACTACATATGTTGTTCATCGTGAAAGGTAAAATTTGTTATGCCATATAAACTCTTGTGATATAAACTATGTAATTGAATGGTAAAATATATCTTGCTTGTAAAATTTGTCTTTTTTGTATGATGCATATTCTTGCATTTTTACAATTGCTGAAAGCCTCTTTAGTTTTGTATATAAGAAAAAAATGTTTTGTCTTTTCAATATAAAAAAGATAAACATATTAACAAACATAAATTTCAAATCTCATAGATTTACCAGCAACTAACTATTTTCTTTTTTATCTGACAGACATTTTCTTGTTTCTTTTGCTACATTTTTTTTTTCATTCAAACATAAAGTTGGGCCTATTTTAACCACTGAAACTTCCTTGCAATCCTGCTCACAAATAAGAACATTACAATATTTTAAAAGTATAGGGAAAAAAATAAATGTGTCCAAATACATGTATGCATAGCATTACTCTGTGTATCAATCAATGATATAAAACGTTTGTTTGTTAATAGAAAACAATAAATGAAAAGATGTGAACAAGGAGAAATTGGAATCTTTTTAAAATGATTCTAATTACACATACTTCAATTCATAAATCTGCACATTATCAAGGGCATGATTTTTTAATGCATTAGGCCTTTTTGCTTATGCTTCAAATGTAGTGCATGTGGTATACCCCATTAATTATTAGCTTCTAGTTTTGTATACATGTATCTATATATTCTAGTATTAAAATGAATGACCAAAGATTCATTATAGTTCAAACCTTTTTTATTTAGCTTATAATAATTTTAGTTACATACTCAGTCTTAGTAAATAGAAAAGTTATAATTTTCACATTTTAATACAAAAAAATATATATAAATGCAATACAACTTTGGAGAAAGTACTGGAATATAAATCAATGTAAATTAGACAGTTGTATTAAATGAATGTACATGAGGCAATAATCTAATTGGAAGAAAAAATATTGTGCATCCTAAAGGAGGACTTGTGAGGAAAAGTATTAAGTATTTTGTTTTGAAGTCGTCGTTAAAAATATAAAATTTGTGACTAAGACAAGCATATTATATTACTTCAAGTGTTGTGAAATTTTGAGGTACATGGATAAGTCTTCATGTGGCATAATTTATCAGTAGCAATATTGTCTCCTTAACAACTCCTTAAGAAAATTGTAAAGAAACAGAACTGTAATAAAGGACACTAAAAATATTTTTACTCTATCATATAAAAAAGAATATTTTTTTATTTATTATAGTGGGCTTTCACCTGGAACAAGACGACGTTCAGAAGAACCAAACAAACTTACCCATCAATTAAACAGTGATCGACGAAAGAGCAATCTTGAAGTACCCCGACAATATGGTCTCAACGTAGACAAACGTAAACAGGAAGTCACACAGACTAAAAGTTTGAATGTACCAAAGACAAATAGTGTTGCACCATGGGAAGGAATCCAATAATAATATACAATTTGTTATAAACATAGTATAACTATTTGTTTTTGAACAGTGCAAATTTTCGTAGGAGTGCTTCTTTATATCTAGTCATGTTTTATCAGGCAGTATTTGTTGGGCTCTCACAGGGTCTAAAAGAGCCTGCCACCTAAAGGCTTTTAAAGGATAACTTTCAACCTCCATTTGTGAAAAAAAAAACATATAAAATTCTTTCAAAATGATCAGCAGCCTCATTGATATGCCTCAAAATTGACATTAAAGAATTTTTTAGTGACTTTTTGACTTGGGAGGGGGTATCCTGTGTGAGCCACATTTGTCCTAGTCACTAAGGACGTCTATACATAACAATCAACTGGTGTAGATATTATCATTGGCCTGAGACTTAAGTCTGTTAATGGAAACAGTTCTTCCTGAATTCATTATTATTGCTTAGCACATACCCCCATGACTTTCTATCCACAAGGGCCATTTTTAACAGCTATGCAAAAACATTTTTATGATAAAATAGTGGTAATTTTTAAATATATTGAAAACACAAGTTACATAGGCTACTTTAACTAAACATATATATTCCATCATTTTTTGTATGCATAAAATTTTGAGGAACTTAATAAATATACCAATTAATTTATTTTTTTGAAGGTCAGTAGGTCTTGAAATTTATTATGACATCACAGTTCCTGTTATCCTGTATTTGAACAAAGTTAGGAATATAAGACAGTGTTAAGACAACTGTTTGTGTAAACTATACTTTCACTGTACACTTGGATAAGATTACTTTTTAATTTGGTTTTATTTTTATTGTGATAGTGGCCATTTTATATTAAAGTATTGATCAGGTTTTCTATAGTTTGTTTTGCAATTTCTAGAGCTCATATTTTTGTTTCACTTTAAAAAGTGGCCTGAGTGATTTAATTTTCTAATATTTACTGGTATATCTTTTGTTTGAAAGTGGCTGATAAAATTGATAGGGGTGTCAGTCAGTGGGTCTCTGCTACAACAAGAGTATGCAACCCCTTCTGAACAACTGGATGGATTTTCATGAAACTTTCACATAATCTTTGTAGCATAATACAGATGCGTACCTATATTAAAATTTGATATACTTGGTTTTATTTTAGGGGGCAAAAGGGAGTGGTTGAGCTTGCTTAATTTCTACAATTTGTAGAGTATAAACATAAAGAAAAGAACATACATAAAATGGAAAAAATAAAGGTTTGTATTTATGGGATTTTTACACAACTGAGAAGAGATTTTAGTTTTATCAAGCTGTTTAGTGTCAAGGTGTAGAAATTGTTTTCTACACACATTCTCATGTATATATACTTGTCAATTTTAATTCTTAACTTCTTATGCATCTTATATACATGTACGAGGGTTACCATTAAAACATCAACTTCTCACAGACTTTTGCAAAACAAACTGTAGATACCTAAGTAAAAAGTACTGCTCAATTAAGTTTATATGCTTCTCAAACTTTGTACATGTATAGAAATTTTCTGACAGAAATGATCTTGTTGTTTTGTTATTATGATTTTATAGATAAAATGCCATATTATTTGTTTATGTTGATTTTTGTTATAATTTTTTATTTAGCCCTGTTTTGTTGGGTGCAATATTACCAAAAGGCTTTATATTGATTGTTATGCATGTACCAGTCTGCACAATTGACAAATTAAAATTGACCCAAGAAAGCATACTTTGATACATTTTACTATACATGTAATTATCAATTTACATCAAAATAAGGTAAATTGTTTACCATTTTTATGAGAAAAATTGACAATTGATCCAATGCAGATCAAGGTTTTGGTATATATGATTATATAGCTTTACATGATTTTATTTGCTGCAAACATGAGATGGATATCTGACTTCAATATTTGGGTTATTATGTACCTTTACCTTTCCACACACACTCACAGATTTTGAAATAAATAACTACTAGTATTACTATTTTATTGCCCTTGCATTAACTTCTGCTTTTTTACTAATAAAACTTTGCTGTAAAAATGTTTTGCCAGTGCTGAATTATGCTTACAATATAAAACTAAAGTTGCAGCAAGCAATAGACAATGCTGAACAAACAGGCCACTGGAATCTCTAGAAATTATTTTTTTAACGTGTGATTGAGCTGTAGAATGATAGTGTTCAAAATGTATGTGTGTTCAGCATAATTTGTTTAAAAATCCCAATAAGTTTTGTGTGCTAGGTTTTTATGATTATTTGCTAGTAAAGATTGTTTATTTTTTTACCCAGATTTGATTTTGTATACAATTTGTTCTTATTACTATTGATACACTGCAATTGTTGATTATTAGAAATAATAATAAAAAATAAAATGCACTGAAAACTAAGGATTTTTATTGCCAAGGCTTCCCTACAGATACATTATTTTAGTTATCTGAAACCCTGGTATGTCTCTTCCACTGGTGGGGATACATACTGTGGTTTCATTATTATTCCAAAGGGGTACCAATTTTCATAGTTTTTGTGGGTAACAGTCTACCACTAAAATAAGAATCCAATCAAGTTTTATTTTTACCTTGATTCTTATAAGCAACATGAACAAACCACGAAGGTAAGAATACTGTAGGAGCAGAAATATTCGTGGGGGATTAATTTTTGTTTATTTCGTGGGTAAGAAAAATCCACAAAATTAAATACTCACGAATTTAAAATACTTATTTAAATAGTGTATATCAAAATAAAAAATCCACAAAAATGTGTCCCCACCAATTCAGTTTTGTGCTCTACACAACGAAATTTTATCCCCACGAAAATAAATGATTATACAATACAATGAAATGTCTTTTTGGAGGTTAACAATGAAAATGGTTCCCTCAAAAATAAATGAATTCATAGTAACAGTATTGTTCCTGTCCATCTGTCCATTACAATTTTAATAATTCTGCTCAACATCGACAACTGAAACTATTCAACAGAAGTAAATGAATTATAGGAAACACACACATTAAAGCTTATAATGTAAGAAAGAAGATAAGCCAACAAGTCTTGAAAAACTTAAGAAATATTAGGCAGAAATTGGTTTCTGGTGCATAACTTATAAATGCACCTTTTGTGAAAAAGAATAGAATTCATCTTTCTGCCAGTAAAATATTGGTTCTCAAAGACAACATTTTAATGTCTTAAAGAATTTCATGAAACTTTAAACCAAATTAATACTTGTGAGGTAAAAAAAGAAGAGTATAAATTTTGGGATCAAAAGCCAAAAGGTCAAGGTCACAAGTTTTAAACTCCTAAATTTAAGGCTGTACTGGTACTGAATTGGTGCCTTAGAACTATCTAAACTTGTATTTAGTCTTAGAAGGGGAGGAAGAAGCCCTTTGAATTTTGGGACAACAAACATCAGATTCTTAGTATCTAAAAACTAGTGAACACCGGATAGAAATATTGTTTCCAAATCTGAACTATGATTTCTCTGCATCCTTGCGATGTTGGCAACCAAGTACCTAAAATCTTACTATGTCATTGCTACACCTATACTGTGACCATTCAGATTTAGGTTATTGGTACCTAGGCAGTTTCCTTAACAAAGACAGCAAAGAATAATTACCTGTAAATTGCTTCAGCCAGCAAGTACAGAAGGCAGATTCACTTCCTCTTCATATACCTCTGGTATTAGGGATTCTAGGTATATGTTGAGTGAACGCAATATTTACTTAGTTTACAATTTGAATTGTTTTATATATGGATTTATATTTAGTCCTTGTATATCACCTAGCTGCTGTGAGGAAAATAAAAGTTTTTTTGTGGTTTTACCTTTTTCAACCCCATGTAAAAGAGGAAGGGGTAGACTTGATTTGTTCTAACATAGACATTTTGCCTTGCTGGTGACATCATAGAAGATAATGGGATGTGGAATAAGTGTATGTGACAAAACCTACTATATAAACGACAATTTTAAAAATCCACAACGGAAAACATCCAGCAGCCTCCAATGTGACCAGCGGCAGCAGCTGTTTTGCAATTGGCCCTGGATTGAAAATAAACTACATATGATTCAAGCCCAATCCTAAACTGCAAATGAAAGACCCTCTTCTTGACAAAAAAACAAATAACATAAGTTCGACAAATACAAACATCAGCTTTGATAACATAACATGGGATTTAGTTTCAGGTCTGTCGCTCACCTACTTCTTGTTTACCGACTTTGTTAATTTTTTACATAAATTTGTACTTATAGAACATATTTGTAACAGTTTTCCCAGCAACTACTAATCACAGCCTCTTGATATTTGGTATGCAGCATCAGCATGGGCTCCCATAATGTGGGATTTGGTTTCAGGTCTGTCGCTCACCTACTTCCTGTTTACTGACTTTTTAATTTTTTACATTAATGTTTAATCCTAGAAAATTTTTGTAACAGTTTTCTCAGCAACATCTAAACACAGCCTCTTGATATTTGGTATGCAGCATCAGTATGAGCTCCCATAATGTGGTTCAAACACTTCCTGTTAAACGAAATCAGACATATAGCATACTCTGTTAAGGTGTCTCTGGGCTATTATGATTCTACTATAGATTTTCTTCATTTTTAGCACATTGGTAGACCTTGATGCATAGATTAAAAAAAATCAAATAAAAAGAAGGGGTCACCCTTCATTTTAGAGCTCTAGCGGCTGTCTATAAATAGCAAAGTTTCAATATTTTTATATAGAATATATAGGGAGAAAAGCTATAGAGGCCCTTAGGAGAATTCCTGCTATAGAATCAGCTCAAATTCTGAAGGAAAGTCCCTTTCTAATAAGCTCTTCAAAATTGTATAAAAAAAGCATAGGGCCATCGCTCATTTTATCAAAATATTCATGAAATTTTCCAATTCATTCTATATAAATTATCTCCCTTTGATTTCGTACGGGAAATTCTTAAAAAGATTTAAATAGACCTTTTTGTAGTATGATTTCTCCTTATTTGATAGAATATATTAAAATATAAGGTTCTTGTCTTTCATGTCCAGTTAGTTTATCAATTTTATGCAAAATAGATAATGAATATGGTAGGGTACAGCTGCAAACTGTGTGTTAAGTTTTTTACAGTATGACTCCAAGTCTTTGTACTGCAAATAACACTGCAAAATACCAATATTTGCAAAAATATGCTCAGTTTAAATGCCTTGAGCCACCTTAAACACCAATCAGCTTTTTCTGCCAGGAACTTAGATGTGATTTTGAATAAAAACAGTAATCTCAGAAACTATGTATCACAACTAATTGTAATTTTGTAACATAAAAGCATTCTTCTGCATGGTTCAGAGAAAAAAGTCAGGTTAATCTCATGTCCAAAAAGAAAAGACAAAACAAGTCAAAGACACAACAGACAAATTGAAGATTGCAATGACATTTTGTGACTGAAAAAGAATTATTCATTTATCAATGGATTTCAGGCTTGTCTAAACTGCTTTCTTTAACATCTTCTCAAATAATACAATTTTTTTTAGAAATAAGTTTATATCATACAACAAAACATATTGTAAATCACAAAAACAAAAACAAATAAACAAATATGACTAAGCAATACATTTACATAAACATAACTTAATATTGATAAATTCTTGTTTTACAGATCTTGCAAGTAGACCTGTATAAATGTTTTTCTGTACTAAATTGGAATGGACATAAATATCACAAATTCAAAATTTCAATTCTATAATGTATAAAACTACATAGAATAAGTCTGTAAAAAACCCTGAATAAAATTAGCTGTTTGATTTGATGCTTTACATCCACACCCGTAAGGAATGATGGTTGGAGTTGGTTCCATAGTGTATCACAACAGGGGGATTTAATAAGATTGACTGGTGTTAAAAAAGTGATGGAATATGATTATATCATTGAAATGCTATAACAAAACCTTTTCATTAACACAACATTTATCAAAATAAAACTTATCTTAAAGCATTTTGAAGAAAAAAAAATGAACAAAATTCATTCCATTAAAGAGCTTCAGCTTTTGTATACACAAGTATACAATTCTCTCTAACAATTAATATGGAGTAGGCATTGCCTAGATGCGAGCATAGCTAAAAGGGACTACGTTTTGTTTATCGCTATCATTTAATTTCCAATATTTCCATTTGCTTATTTTGGGGCGAGATGGAATGGGGCGATTAAGCTTCGAGACACGTTAGTTTCGTACGTGCATATAACCAAGACGAAATGAGCAGCTTATGTGTATTTATTATTTTAAGAATATTATTTTCTTGTAAAAAGCGCAATTTATTATTTTTTTAAGCATTATTTCTATTCTTATAAATTATTTTAACATTCACTCCGTGTAAAAATAATAACCCTTTCCAGACCATAAAAAATCTAAATCAGCATTAGCAAAGGAGAAGGTTCACTAACACCCTTATTTGGCCCACAATTTGGCTAAAATCTTAACTTGAATATTTCATGTTATAACTCATTGTAAGTATATTCATGTGCTTGATTTCTCTAATTCTAAACTTCTTTTTGACATATTATAAAAGACCAGTTCAACCATAGGGGTCAAACTTGGGGAATTTAATGAAAAATCCAAAATTTCACCATATTTTGCTACTTTTTGGTTCTAAATTGGTTAAGAAAAATACGAGCGCAATCAAGGGCACCCTTCATATTTTCAGAAAACCTTTAATATGGTCATAATTATAATCTACGTAATTATGAAGGGTGTCCTTGAGTGCGCTCTATATTTTCTAAGCACAAATGTGCATTGAAAAATGGCAAAATCTAAAGATTTTCAACATTTTTTGCAAAATGCCGAAGTTTGTGACGTCACTGCGACGTTGTTATGTCACAAATCAAACTTTCAAATGCATATGTCTTACATATATCCATAGTACTATATCTACAACAAATATGACATGATTATCTAATACTTGAAATTTTAGGGCCAAATATGAAGGTTCGTGAACCTACCCCTTTCTCGCGGAATCAAATACCGTAGAGCTCTCCGCTTGCGAGCTATGCTCGCTATAATACAAATATGTACAAATAAAAAACAATGTCTTATCTTCACCCAGTAATGATTTAACAAGGGATGATGCAAAAGAAATCTGACCTGCAGAACCTATCAAAATATCTTTTTTAATATTTTCTTTTATAAAGATTCAATAGATTTTTTTATTTCCATCTCGAACAGTGAAAAAAAAAAGAATATATAACATGAAAGTGAAGTATGTACTGTAGCCCCTCTGTAAATCTAGAAATGCCACCGTGTTAGACTAGAACTTGTGTATATGAATTGCAATTAAAGCTACTGACATAAAAAATAATAAATTCTTCATACAAACACACAATTTGTTGTACACATAACCTGTAAACACATAATTTTTTGATCATTTTCAATTGTTTGGACAGTCAATATTTTAAATGATTATTTTGCAGATATTAATTTTTACTGTTTTCAAAAAATTGTACATAAATATTCATTTAGATATTACATGTCTGCATTATTTTTTTGCTAAGCTTTATTAGTTGTAAATAAAGCAAAAAACATTTTCCTCACATTTAATGGTAGATGAACATATATTGGTCTTGCTAAAATAATACAAAAGTACTTCCAAATTTCATATTACACTAAAATATTATCTTTAAGATACAAAAGCAAAATGTTTGATTTAAATTTCATAATTCCTGAATTTTCTCAGCATTTCAGAAGACTCGTCCCTTGTCCATCCTGAATGACTACTTATCTGGAAGTTGTCCATATCTAAAAAAAAAAACATATGAAAAAAAAAAATTTAAGTCGTTATACACCATTTCCACAATTGGATAATAAACTTTCAATTAAATCTGTAGATCTAAAATCACATTTAAAGTTTCAAAATCACAATTGTTTAAGTTTATAATATCCTTTGCCATGAATGCTTTGTTTTTGGTCTCCTTATCAATACAAGTACATTGTGTAATGTTCTTTGAAATCACAATTAAAACATTGAAAAACAACACTAAGGAAAGGAATGCACTTGCTTGAAAACTCCTCATATCTTTATCTCAGATAAGTACTGATTTTGGTTTGTCAAAGAGTTTGTTTTGTCCTCCTTTACCAGATTTGACGTGCTGAGTTGACCATTAGCAATGTGCTTGGTGTATTGCAACAAGCAGGAACTGCTTGCCCTTCTGGACCCTTTTTGCTGTTCTCCTTGCATTGGGTTGACTGATTTTGTTTTTGTCCTTTCCGACTTTTGACATTGTACCTCTCTGCTTCTTACAAGTCTACCATAGTAGTAATTAAATTAAGATTCTTAACATTTTTACCTGTTTTTTTCAACACAGGTGTTGAATGATGAGATTCCTCTGTTTTCTCAGATTCAAGCATAGGTTGTGATTTAACAGAGCCCCAGTGCATAGACTGAAAAAATTTTTAAGATCCTTAACATGTTTAACAAATACCGGGTATATGGTTTTTAATTTTCAATGTACACTTAACCAATTATGAAAGAAAATTATCTTTTTCTACCATAAACATGTACATGTGCTACATTCATTCCTTGATGGGGCTGATCAAGGATGTCCTTGGGCCCCTTTTATCTGAACAAATAGGATATAGAGGAAATCATTGAAGCATGGTCAGAGCGTCCCCCTTAGGCAGTCAGTAGGCTCCCCCTTTTTGTAACTTCTGGATCCACCACTACTCTGACAACTACAATGGTATAGGTAAGCTGGTACCTCACTGTTTTCTTAAGAAAAAGGTTGGTTTGAACAAATTTTTATCAGTGGTCTTGTGCACTGGTGGGTAACATGGAAGAGGTTTTGTGTTTTCAATATTTATAATTCTTTTGATTCTAAAATAAATACACCACCATTTCTTCAAACAAAAGAGGCTTATAAATTAAAAATATAACTTGGGTAAAAATTTAAGAAAAACTACTATTTAATTTTCAAAAAACTTGTAAACAAATGAACAATGTTTAAAATCTGTATCAAGCTTTTTCTATACTGACTAGTGTTATGTACTCACAAATATACTTACAGTATGCACTGAGTCTCTTAAAGCACACCATTGTTTAAAGGACATAGATATTCCAGAATTTCTCCACTGGTCATATTTCTTCCTCTTTTCATTGTCACAGAGAACATCTTTAGCTTGTTGTAACAGTTGAAATTGTTTTTCTAAAAAGATCAAAAATTAAATAGATGGCTACATTTCACTTGAATTTTTGTTGTCTTACTCTTAAAGATACAATAGCCATAACTTATTAAACTGTAGTGGAATAAATGTATATAAAAATCTGAAATGTAAAAATCAACAGCAGCCTTTTACAACATTTGCCAAGCATCGCTGCTTTAACCACTGACCAAGGAAGATAAAAATATCAAAGAAAATTATGATGGGAATAATTCAGTAAATTTATCAGAAATATTATCAATGAAACACTTGCTTTTAAATATCAAACAATGTGTAAGAATATATTCTAGTAATATTTTTAATTCCAGTGAGGAAATGAAAAGGGTATGAATCTTTAAATGACATTGTGCAATAAAACATGCATATGAACCACTTTTTAGATATTTATCTTTGGGGGTATTAAAGGGTATTTTCGTGCAATGTTTTTGACATTTTTATTTTCCGTGTTTTTGTGATTTTGATTTTTATTTCTCGTATTTTCGTGTTGGCATGGTTGTACATGCTCCATTTTTGCCTTTATTTGAGCCTCATGTTGGACAACCCGTTTCTCGTGCGTTATCATCTTTTTTTGCTACTAAATCTGGAAGCCTTGAAATCGGTTTTTATTCTCAAAAACATATAAAAAATCAAAAGCATTGGATTTTATTTTTCAATTTCAGTTTCACATGTTTTGTGAGTGGCGATTTTTATAATTCGTGCTTCGTTTGCAGGTGTTTTCATGTTGGGATAGAAAACCTTTTTCTGTATCTCCTGGGTGTTTGTCAGGGTGACATCCTAAAACTCTTGCTTTATATTCAGCTGTTATCTGCTCAACCTGAAAACAGAAAAAAAATATAGATAAAAGTCATAGAATTACATATATGACCTTACATTAAGATAATGTAAGATTTGTATGTTTTGCAAATTAAAGTAGTTTAGTGTTTATCATGTTTATTTCTTTTCTTATTTTCCAAGATTTTATGGGTACTTAACAATCAGCCCATACCTATTAGACCAGCAATATTCCTCATCATGAAAGTGTGAATCATTCAAACAACAGAACACTACCTGATCTACTGTAAGAGATTCAACTTGAGTGAGTGAGTGTCAGCATATTACAATATCCTACATTGTTACCATCTTACATGGTCTATACTGAGTGCTAGCTTACACCACTATATCTTGCTGACATTGGTTAAACCTTCAAACTTGACAATCTGCTGGCAAAGACAAAATCAAACAGAAACAAACACTACACCTTTCTAACACTAAGGCCATGATAAAATAATTCCTAGATTCTCATCCAAATTTCTTGAAAATATGGGGTGGGGGCAAATTTTATTTTTTATCCAATATGATAAAATATGCTGCCATTTTAAAAGAAATTGACCAATATAATTAACATAATTTGCCAAAACTTCAAAATAAGATTTTATGAGGGGCTGAAAAAATCAAAGCCAGAGGAGATGAAAATCTAGAATATTTTTAATATTGGCCTAATAGGCCAGCGGCGGATATCGAAAAAGTCGTCTAATTGAAAAGTTTAAATAACCCAAAAACCTCATGAGATTTTTTGAACTCAAATAAAAGGTTGATTATTCTATTTTATGGATATATATGTTTGACAAGTCGAATATGGTCAGAAGATATAACAAAATGTTGTTTTGGACAATGTACCCTATGAAAATCTTTAACGGCTTGATTTTTAAAATTATTTTTTTACCTAAAAAACACACACGAAAAAAAAATTGTAAATCACATCATGAAATATTTTGCTCAATTCTTTGTTTGCAATTGAAATTTTCAAAAACAATAATAGTTTTCTACAATTTTTATCGAATTAAAAATCATGAATAAAAGTAGCAAAAATACACGTTAATTTTAACGTTAAATCAAACAAATTGTATACTTAGATCAAGAAAATGTTGTAAGGCTACAATTTAGTTAAAACTGCATACCTCTGACGAATGATAATAAAGTTATACTTAATTGAATATGTAAGATTTTGAGAAAATTGACTGCAGATGACTCGGAAAACTGTCGGAGTGTCCCGTATTTACATTTTAACTATAATCTGATTGATTAGTAATTGTAAGAATTTTCATTTTTTGGTGTAATTATGAAGAATATGTGCTAGTTTTGGGTTTGTGTGAACACAATAAATTTATAATTTGGTCTTTGCTTTTATTTTTAGCCTGCGATGTTTGATAAAAGCAAAGTTTTAAAAATTTGTGAAAGGTGTACTTGACTTTTGAGGTGCGTTTGTTATGTTGAACTGAATAAAAATTTGATTGCAGAAAAAACAATAAATTAATGCCGTATATTTTGGCGAAAATATTTAAAATTATGTTACTAGACTATCTATTTGAAACTAAAAGTATAAACTGTGCACGTAAGCATCCAGGAGCAAATCAAGAAATTTTCGAAAAAAGGGGGAGGGCTCTACATAATGCATTGTTGTTGAAGATGTTCATGACAGTTTTGCCTGAAATCTATAAGATTTTTTTAACATTTTGTCACTAAGCGACATTAAGGGGCTCCCGGAACACCCCACCTGCTGGAGCCGTCATTGTACAATGATTTGGTCGTCTTTTGAACTTATGACTTCACTCTTAAAAATGTCTAATCTTTGAGCTCAAATTGTACAATGTTCTGACCATTTTAGAGGCGTCAAACTAATATGTTCTGACAGCCAAAACTCTTATCTCTCCATTAAGTCCAAAATATCGCCCAAGGTTTGTTATTAAGTTATAACACTTTAAAAAAAGTTTTTAAAACCTCTATTCGCAACTTAACTCTTATGTGTTTTTTATTCATTTTTTCGATGATTTTCTTTCTTTTTTCTGTGCAAAGTTATTGTTCTCTACTTAACTAGTTGGATTTAAGATATTGTTGTTGGTTTTTGATTCCTATTCCGTTTTAAACATGTTAATGGTAACTCAGTACACTTTTTATTAAAAACTTAATATTCTGGTATAATCCACAAATGTGGTGTTTTTGAGTCAATGAACACATTTGAACCATTTATTTTTGTTACAAACGAAAGATAAGATAATGTTTTACAAATAGAGGAAAAAAATGAGTGAAAATGTGAATTCTTTTTTTCGCTATTCAAACTTTTATACACAAAAATCAAAATAATTTGACCCTTTTCTAAAAATAGAAAAAATGACGTAATAAATTTCTTCAAAGAGACCAAAAGTGAATGATTTATATTCACTTATATATGTAAGTAATATAAAGTCTTTATTTTCTAACTTTTAACCACATTTTGTAACATTTTAGTTGCCTTAAAGTTTGCAGACTCAAACTTTTAGATTTTGGGTAGTGACCTTTGACCTTTAATTTTTTCATGTTCTGACCAGATTCCAAACGGCAAACATCAATATTATTAAAGCCGAAATATTAAACTATCAATATAGTTAAGAATATCCCATGAGGTTTTTGGGTAATTTAATTTTTTTTCAAGACCCTTTCCGCCGCTCGCCTATGAAGGAACAATACAACATGAACATAAGATGGTTTGACAAGCCTTGTCTCCATCTACCTTGGACATGAGCCTGCACAGCCTTACTTGGAATCACAAGAAAAGTATATAGCTGAGAAATTCCCTATTTAAAGACATAGAACCTATTATTAATTTCACAATTAATTTTTAAAACAAAAATGAAATTCACACAAAATCAATTCTAAATTCTGTAAATTCACTATTTGACAAGAATTATAATTTGCAACAACAACAAAATGAAATCAGACAATAAATAAAAAAGTTTCAATTTTGGCCCCTTATTTTATAATGGAAAAAGGGTAGGTTACAAAAATTATCCTCCATTTTGTAGCCACTACTTGACAAGACTTGACAAGACCTGCAAAAAAAAATTCAAAATCAGACCAGAAATAAAAAAGTTGAATTTTTGGCCCCTTATTTTATAATGGAAAAAGGGTAGGTTACAAAAATTTATCCTCTATTTTGTATCCACTACTTAACAAGACTCAACCTGAAAACAAATAAAAAAAAATAATTTTTTGCCCTTTTTCGACCCCTGATTTCTTAACGAATAAAGAGGGGACCCCTTAAATCCATCCCATTCATCCTTTTATGGTATAAAACATTACAGTAAAATTTTAACAGCATTTGGTTTATAACCAGAACAAACGTTATTGTGGGAACATCCAAAAAAGTAGCATTTTTGGCAACTAATTTCTAACCGAAAAAGGGGGACCCCCAAAATCAATCCCATCCATCCTTTTATGGTAAGGAACATCATTATCAAATTTCATAGCAATCATATAACTAGAACTAAAGTTTTCGTGGTTACACATAAGTTAACAAACAACGCTGACAATGACAACGATGACAATAGCATCTTTAATGGCAATATAAGTCTGCAAATTTTTTAAGGTCGTATAAAAAGAGGACAAACTAATGAAATGTTAACACTGATCTATACCTGCCACGACCTAACCTGGATCAGTTATTTTTTACTTGACCATTTAATCACTTAGTTACTGAATACATGTACCTGCATACTGTATAATCATAAAGTTCTATAATTCTATTGGTCATTTAAATTTAATAGTACATTACAAATATTTATTTTCATATTTTTGGAATGAAATTATGAAACTGTTTTACTAAATCATGTAAATAAGAAATGTTAATTGAACACCAAACAAGTTTTGCCTTATTATAAAAACTCATGTTATAGTACAATACAAATCTTAATTTTTATATTTTTGGAATGACATTATAATACTGTTTTAGTAAATAAGAAATGTTAATTGAACACCAAACATTTTTTTTCTTATTACAAAAACTCACTTACAACATTTCATTCTGTGTGTGATCAATTTTTATTGCCTAATTTGATTACATGTAGCATTGATTTTGAAGAGCCAAATTACATATAGCATTACTGAAATGCGTTAAGTCAAGGGCATGTGAATAATTACGGTTTACCCAAAGTTGTTTATTTGTTCAGAAAAACAAACAACAGAAGCCAAAACCATCATTCAAAGTAAGATTGAAAATGTACCTCCGAACACTGCACTAGCATTTACAGATGGATCATGCATGGGAAACCCAGGGCCATGTGGAGCTGGGGCAATAATTTATTACAATGAAGAACAGGAAACCATTCAATACCCGGTGTCAAATAGAGGGTCTATATTATTAGCCGAACTGGTAGCTATTAAACTTGTACTGGAAAAAGTTGATACATATAACTATCGATCTGTTAATTATCTAAACATTTTCTCTGATAGTCAATCAGCCATTGGAATAATTTCTTTAAACTGGACCTCTGAAAATTACAAACATACAATACATGAAATCAAAAATCGGAAAAAGAAACTCGAATCAAAAGGCATCATCATAAATCTAAATTGGACACCTGGACATGCAGATATAGAAGGAAATGAACAAGCAGATAGGTTGGCAAAGGAAGCTGCAAAGGAGGCAGAAAATAATGAAGAACTAAGTACAACTGTCACAAAACAAGATGTCATACATGCAGCACGAACATCCGTGATACTCAAGTGGCAAAAACAATGGGATATGAGTAATGTAGGAAGGAGGTACTACAACCATCACCCAAAAGTCGAACACAAGAGGAAGCTAGATTATCCATCTAAAAAACACTTTGCAATATTGAACGGCCTTAGATCTGGATATTCAAAGCTCAAAAGTTACCAACATCTAATAAATAAACATACTGAAAGCAACAAATGTACATGTGGGGAGACGGAAACAATTGAACATTATTTATTCCTATGTGGTAATTACGACCTAGAAAGGGAAAAATTGAGACATCAAATATATTTTAAAACGGGATCATTAGACTTAGATTTGGATACAATACTCAACATCGACGTAGATACCGAAATTCAAGCAGCTCTGTGTGATTATATAGATGACACACACAGATTTGAATCCACCGCCGTTTAATTATTTTTTTTCTGACAGCGCCCTAATACAAAGTGAAAGTACACCTGTGAAATAAATTACAAACGCGCAACCGACATTACAGTTGTGAAGATCAGTGTCAAGACGACGCTTATTGAAGATTGAAGTTTATTTGTGCTGGACAAAACTTATTCAACGCAAAGAATTAATAACAATTATTCTATATAAAGCTGGAAAAAAATTGACTTTTTGTGCCAGTAAGGCTAAGTTTTAGAAGTATATTTTTCATATATGTGTATAATTTCATTCAGTTGAAATAAATCGTGAAGTTGATAGGTTCTATGTCTTTTAAATAAAATGAGACACCATTCGTACAAAAAAAACAACAATCAAATCTGTATAAAGGCATGATGATCAATCGCACTGTTAAGAAAGTATCTGTGATTGAATGACGACAGATCAGACTGATCAGAAAACAGTCTTGAAAACAATGAAAATACATGTGGGTAAAGTGAAAGTAGAACAACAAATACTTTCACATGATTTTTGTTATTGTTCGTGAAAAACACACCGATGACAGCTCGTTGCTTCCCAAAATCTTGTAGAAATCTTCCTCTTCATTCGGTTTATAATTGAAAATTTCATCCATTCGTAGTTCTGTAAAACAATTTTAAATCAGACTGCAAAATCGTAAAACGAAAGCGGAAAATGCGCAAATCGGCTGCGCACTCACAAAATAAAATGGCGGATGAAGAAACGAAACTTGAACCGCCAGAAAAACGACTAAAACTAACAGATATTGAGGAAAATAGGGACGATGGTAACAGATAAAAACTTTCTTAATATATTTTCTTATATCTTCTGTTGTATTTTTACCCACACGTACGTTTGGGCTCAATACAATTATTTTTTTTAGATTACCTCCCTTTAATTAAGAAAAAAAGGTAAGCAAAAAAAATCTTTTCAATTTTTACAATATTACCCGCACATGCTAATCATGACACTGGATTGACTCTCATGTACTGAATGTAACTGTAAGTAAATGTTGGAACACATACCTCAGTAATGGTCACAGATTAGATCTCTCCATTTTTATTTTTTTTTCATATTCAATTCATATAAGAGGGTTGGGAAGACCTTTTGCGGGACACCGGGATTGGCCATATTATTTAACGGGAATTCGGGAAAAGCCACTAGCGGGACACGGGAACCTGCCTTTTATTTTTCGGGATGTGGGATCTGTAGTTTTTATTATCCGGGAATACATGGAATATGGGATTATAAAATTATTTTGAGGACCCCCTCCTCCCCCCCCCATATAAGACATTCATATATAAAATCCATTCCAATCCATGGGAAGAGGTAATTTGGATTGATATGACAAGATACAAAAGTAATGATGGATACTGTGCTACTAGTATTTCCTGCTGTTTGTCAGAGTGTTTCAACTCCTTGCAATTGGAAAACTCGAGTTTAATTCAAATAAGTGACAGATCGTTTTTATGAAACATCATATTTTGACATTTGGAAGGTTTCTGCAAATAAGAGCTCACTTAACTGCAACAAATAATTTGCAACTTGTATACCAGCATCATAGCTCTTATGGACATTTTTGTATCTTTTTTGTTATTGCTCAAACTTCTACAGTAAATAATGTAATTAGGATCATTTGGCCCTTGCACTATCTCCAATAAGAGCAGTCAGCCTCTGAAGCGTAATGTTTAACACTCCTTCAAAAAATCTACTTTTACAGAGATTTTGAAATGTTTGGTAATTGTGCTGGTCCTTAGATTAAATTTGCTGGACCTACCATTCAATTGCATTTAAATCATTGAGGTTTTATGTCGGACCTATCAATTTTCTTGCCAGCCGGTCCTGCAGGTCCGACGAATTTCAAAAGCACTGCTTTTAAATCTGAAAATTGAGGGGGTGAAAGTTTCAGAAACTACATGTAGATTGTACTTGCAAGTGAGGGTGAAAAGTCTGAAAAGGTTGTTTTGTTAAAAATGATAAAAACTTGTGCAGTATATTCCATCCTTTCAACCAAGGACTTCTCAACATGAATCTGTGTCAGAATAAGTCTTTTCCTACACACATGTTTATTATTCGATTAATGAATTATTATGTGAATTACTACAATACTTGAACCCAATTACATGTAGTAGCATATGTTTACATGATGCATGTATAATAAATAATTATTATATTTCATTTTAGAGAAGCCTGGTTGTTCCACTGAGTGTGAAGAGAAAAGAACTAGAAATGTAAGATTGGGTGGAAAATTTGTATGATTATACATATTAAACATAGACATTGATGAATATACATGTAAATGAATAGAAATGAATGAGATTATTTAAGTTTGATTATTTTTTTGTTTTATTGATATTGTTCTGTCTATTGTTTTACATTTCTGTCTATTTCTCGAAAGTAAGATAAAATTTTGATTTTGATGACAAATTTTCTTAAGGATCTTCACTACTGTTATGTATAATTGAAAATATAATATCTGTTTCAAATTTGATTCCTAAATAAAAAGGTGTCTGACCTTATTTTCACGATAATTATTGTACATAATGTAAAAATTCTGGAAAACAATTTCTGTCTTTCATAGGTAAAGCATTACCACTTTTTAGCTCACCTGGACCGAAGGTCCATGTGAGCTATTGCCATCACTTGGCGTCCGTCGTCGTCTGTTAACATTTTACAAAAATCTTCTCCTCTGAAACTACTGTACAGAATTTAATGAAACTTGGTGTGAGTGGTCCTTAGGGTGTCCTGCACTAAACTTGTGTTTTGATTTTTGATCCGTCAAAAAAAATGGCCACTGTTACTAAAAATAGACCAGGGGGGTCAGACTACTGTTTTTGGCTTGTAAATCAAAAAGTATAAAAGATAGATGAAATCTGATGCCGCCCTACTGCTTCAGCATCAAAAGTTCTACAAAAGTGTCCATTTGGTCGAAGTTGTCAGATGATCCCTTATTGGGGTTACAGCCCCTTAAAGGTGAAAATTAGCGTTTTTTCATGTTTTTATACGACCGCAAATTTTTGCGATCGTATAATGTTATGGCGATGTCGTCGTTGTCGTCGTCGTCGTCGTCATCTGGGGACATTTGGTTTCCGTGCAATAACTTAAGTAAATATTGACCAATTGTTATGAAATTTTAATATGATGTTTGTAACCACTAGAAGAAGGTTCCTATTGTATTTGGGGTTGGTGGCCCTTACCGTTTTGGAAAAAAGGGCCAAAAGGGGCTAAAACGGGTGTATTGACAAAACTGTTGTAGAATGTTTATTATTCAATAGATTTTGAAAATTCTTTTTTTATTGAATTCCTCATTAAATTCTGTCAACAAAATGTGTCAATGGTTTTGATGTTTATTGAACCATTACATTGCTACAGGGGGTCCAAAAGGGGCCACACCCAAAAAATGACTTTTTTATTTGTGGTCCGATTTTCAAAATCTTTTTTTCATTGGAATCCTTGTGAAAATCCCTGCCTGCATTTTTCAATCAGATTTGCAATATCTCTTACGGTTTTTGAAAAATTAGGGGTCAAAGGGGCCAAAAATACCATTTTTAAAAGTTTGTCAAGGCAAATAATTTTATACCAAAAATTTAGTTGTACTGGGCTAGCCAATTGTTATGAAGTTTTGATATGATGTTTGTAACCACAAGAGGAAGGTTCCTATTGTATTTGGGGTTGGTGGCCCGTTTTGGAAAAAAGGACCAAAAGGGGCTAAAACGGGTGTATTGACAAAACTCTTGTAGAATGTTTATTATTCAATAGATTTTGAAAATTCTTTTTTTATTGAATTCCTCATTAAATTCTGTCAACAAAATGTGTCAATGGTTTTGATGTTTATTGAACAGTTACATTGCTACAGGGGGCCAAAGACGGGCCTCACCCAAAAAATCAACTTTTTTATTTGTGGTCCGATTTTCAAAATCTTTTTTTCATTGGAATCCTTGTGAAATTCCCTGCCTGCATTTTTCAATCAGATTTGCAATATATCTTACTGTTTTTGAGATATAAGGGGTCGAAGGGGCAAAAAACGCCATTTTTAAAAGTTGGTCAAGGCAAATGGTTTTACACAAGAAAATTTAGCTGTAGTGGGCCAGCCAATTGTAATGAAGTTTAAATATGATGATTATATACACTGAAGGAAGCTTTTTATTTCATTTGGGGTTTGTGGTCCGAACCTTTTTTTAAAAAAAGGGCCAAAAGGGGCTAAATTGTGTCAAAAATGTCAATGAATTTAGAAATAATATTTTTTTTTCTATTAAATGTTATTGTAAATATATACCGTATTTTGCTGTGTATAGTGCGCAGTTTTTTACAATAATTTCCAGAATCTAACATAGGGGTGCGCACAATACACCCCTATATGAGATTTTCATACATTTTCATGAACATCGGCAACGGCAAAAGATCGATGTTTGTCAGACTTTGGACACAAGATTCATCCATGATTGAATACAAGAATCATAACTCCGTGATTTCTATTGAATCCTGTTCATTATTAGTATCTCTAAATAAAATTTATCCTGCTTTTATCAAATAAAAACTTTATTCCAGTGTCTTCATGTGTTTGTTTATTAACTCATTTTCATATCGACCGCCATTTTGGTTTAATGTTTATTGTTAGTTTGGTAAAACTATTTGTACTCTTAAAAAATACTTCTATCCAATCTCTTTATTCAAAATAAGAATAATAAAATATGATTTTAATTTATTTATTCATCCTTCCTTTACTTGTTTCCTTTCTGGATCAATAATGTGTATTCCCCTAAGTAACCTCATTTAAATAATTCTAAAAATAGAATGGTTTGTTTACATGATTGTGTATTTTCTTTCATGTAATTATTTGAGCAACAGATGGCCATTTTCTAATTGTTTTGTGAATAAATACTCATCCCAAGCTGGAGATAATTTAGATTTACTGGTAATTATTTGTTTTGACACTGAGGCCAATTTGCACAAAACATCGATCTTTTGTAAACAGGCTTGGACAATTAACAATTAAAGCCATTCAGCTGTAATACTTCAGGATTGTTTGAATAGTAATTTGTTGATCATCACTGTTTTGACACCTTTATTGTTTTCATCAAAAGATGTGAGCTTGGGTTAACACTTGTTGTTTGTTGATTGAAAAGGGGGACCATTACCGGGATTTACGATTTCGCTGTCATAATAAAATACACAAATAGTATAACAGTTTATTTTTATTTTCACAATAATTACAAAACAATTTTATTTTCATTAAAAAATCTTCATCTGTAGTCTTTCTACCTGAAAAAAAGAGACAAATTTTGAGGGTTCCTTGTCATAAAAAATGATCGCGCATTTTACACAAAACTTCGTTTTTTCCCCAGATTTTCATAATGAAAAGGGGGTGCGCATTGTACATAAATGCGCACTATACACGGCAAAATACGGTATGTGTCAAATATGCATTTTAAAGTCCACCATAGGATGCATGTGTAAAAAAGTTTTGTAAGTCCACCATGGGCTGCATGTGACCAAAGCAATAGACTATCCATATTGGGCCTCCAATGTACAGGGTTCATCTTGTTGCGGTCGTATCATGCTGCGCTCGGCGTAGCTTTTTATTGGCTTATAGAATGAAAAGTATTGCAGATAGAGAAAAGCTGTTGCTTGCTTAAATGTTCAGCTCATTTAGCTCTACAAAAGTTTCCATAGGGTCGAAGTTGTCAGATGACCCCTTATAGGCGTTACGGCCCCTTAAAGGCGAAAAATAGTGTTTTTGGCCTATAGAATGAAAACTATAGCTGATAGAGAAAAGCTGTTGCTTGCTTAAATGTTCAGCTCATTTAGCTCTACAAAAGTCTCCATAGGGTTAATGTTGTCAGATGACCCCTTATAAGGGTTATGGCCCCTTAAAGGCGAAAAAAAAGTGTTTTTGGCCTATAGAATGAAAATTTTTGCAGATAGAGAAAAGCTGTTGCTTGCTTAAATGTTCAGCTCATTTAGCTCTACAAAAGTCTCCATAGGGTCAACCTTGTCAGATGACCCCTTATAAGGGTTATGGCCCTTTAAAGGCGAAAAATAGTGTTTTTGGCCTATAGAATGAAAACTATTGCAGATAGAGAAAAGCTGTTGCTTGCTTTAATGTTCAGCTCATTTAGCTCTACAAAAGTCTCCATAGGGTCGAAGTTGTCAGATGACTCCGTATAGGGGTTACAGCCCCTTAAAGGTGAAAAATAATGTTTTTAGCCTATGGAATGAAAACTATTGCAGATAGAGAAAAGCTGTTGCTTGCTTAGATGTTCAGATCATTTAGCTCTACAAAAGTCTCCATAGGGTCAAATTTGTCAGATGATCCCTTATAGGGGTTACGGCCCTTTTAAGGGGAAAAATAGTGTTTTTGGCTTATAAAATTAAAACTATTGCTGATAGAGAAAAGCTGTTTCTTGCTTAAACATTCAGCATATTTAGTTCTACAAAAGTTTCCATAGGGTTGAAGTTGTCAGATGACCCTTTATAGGGGTTACAGCACCTTAAAGGCAAAATATAGTGTTTTGGCCTATAGAATGAAAACTATTGCAAATAGGGAAAAGCTGTTGCTTGCTTAAATGTTCAGCTCATTGAGCTCTACAAAAATCTCCATAGGTGTGAAGTTGTCAGATGACCCCTTATAGGCGTTACGGCCCCTTAAAGGCGAAAAATAGTGTTTTTGGCCTATAGAATGAAAACTATAGCTGATAGAGAAAAGCTGTTGCTTGCTTAAATGTTCAGCTCATTGAGCTCTACAAAAATCTCCATAGGGTTAATGTTGTCAGATGACCCCTTATAAGGGTTATGGCCCCTTAAAGGCGAAAAAAAGTGTTTTTGGCCTATAGAATGAAAATTTTTGCAGATAGAGAAAAGCTGTTGCTTGCTTAAATGTTCAGCTCATTTAGCTCTACAAAAGTCTCCATAGGGTCAACCTTGTCAGATGACCCCTTATAAGGGTTATGGCCCTTTAAAGGCGAAAAATAGTGTTTTTGGCCTATAGAATGAAAACTATTGCAGATAGAGAAAAGCTGTTGCTTGCTTAAATGTTCAGCTCATTTAGCTCTACAAAAGTCTCCATAGGGTTAATGTTGTCAGATGACCCCTTATAAGGGTTATGGCCCCTTAAAGGCGAAAAAAAAGTGTTTTTGGCCTATAGAATGAAAATTTTTGCAGATAGAGAAAAACTGTTGCTTGCTTAAATGTTCAGCTCATTTAGCTCTACAAAAGTCTCCATAGGGTCAACCTTGTCAGATGACCCCTTATAAGGGTTATGGCCCTTTAAAGGCGAAAAATAGTGTTTTTGGCCTATAGAATGAAAACTATTGCAGATAGAGAAAAGCTGTTGCTTGCTTTAATGTTCAGCTCATTTAGCTCTACAAAAGTCTCCATAGGGTCGAAGTTGTCAGATGACTCCGTATAGGGGTTACAGCCCCTTAAAGGTGAAAAATAATGTTTTTAGCCTATGGAATGAAAACTATTGCAGATAGAGAAAAGCTGTTGCTTGCTTAGATGTTCAGATCATTTAGCTCTACAAAAGTCTCCATAGGGTCAAATTTGTCAGATGATCCCTTATAGGGGTTACGGCCCTTTTAAGGGGAAAAATAGTGTTTTTGGCTTATAAAATGAAAACTATTGCTGATAGAGAAAAGCTGTTTCTTGCTTAAATGTTCAGCATATTTAGTTCTACAAAAGTTTCCATAGGGTTGAAGTTGTCAGATGACCCTTTATAGGGGTTACAGCACCTTAAAGGCAAAATATAGTGTTTTGGCCTATAGAATGAAAACTATTGCAAATAGGGAAAAGCTGTTGCTTGCTTAAATGTTCAGCTCATTAAGCTCTACAAAAATCTCCATAGGTGTGAAGTTGTCAGATGACCCCTTATAGGCGTTACGGCCCCTTAAAGGCGAAAAATAGTGTTTTTGGCCTATAGAATGAAAACTATAGCTGATAGAGAAAAGCTGTTGCTTGCTTAAATGTTCAGCTCATTTAGCTCTACAAAAGTCTCCATAGGGTTAATGTTGTCAGATGACCCCTTATAAGGGTTATGGCCCCTTAAAGGCGAAAAAAAGTGTTTTTGGCCTATAGAATGAAAATTTTTGCAGATAGAGAAAAGCTGTTGCTTGCTTAAATGTTCAGCTCATTTAGCTCTACAAAAGTCTCCATAGGGTCAACCTTGTCAGATGACCCCTTATAAGGGTTATGGCCCTTTAAAGGCGAAAAATAGTGTTTTTGGCCTATAGAATGAAAACTATTGCAGATAGAGAAAAGCTGTTGCTTGCTTAAATGTTCAGCTCATTTAGCTCTACAAAAGTCTCCATAGGGTCGAAGTTGTCAGATGACTCCGTATAGGGGTTACAGCCCCTTAAAGGTGAAAAATAATGTTTTTAGCCTATAGAATGAAAACTATTGCAGATAGAGAAAAGCTGTTGCTTGCTTAGATGTTCAGATCATTTAGCTCTACAAAAGTCTCCATAGGGTCAAATTTGTCAGATGATCCCTTATAGGGGTTACGGCCCTTTTAAGGGGAAAAATAGTGTTTTTGGCTTATAAAATGAAAACTATTGCTGATAGAGAAAAGCTGTTTCTTGCTTTAACATTCAGCATATTTAGTTCTACAAAAGTTTCCATAGGGTTGAAGTTGTCAGATGACCCTTTATAGGGGTTACAGCACCTTAAAGGCAAAATATAGTGTTTTGGCCTTTAGAATGAAAACTATTGCAAATAGGGAAAAGCTGTTGCTTGCTTAAATGTTCAGCTCATTAAGCTCTACAAAAATCTCCATAGGTGTGAAGTTGTCAGATGACCCCTTATAAGGGTTACAGCCCCTTAAAGGCAAAAAAATAGTGTTTTTGGTCTATAGAATGAAAACTATTGCAGATAGAGAAAAGCTGTTGCTTGCTTAAATGTTCAACTCATTAAGCTCTACAAAAGTCTTCATTGGGTCAAAGTTGTCAGATGACCCCTACATAATGAACACTATTGAAGATAGAGAAAAGCTTTTTCTTGCTTATACATTCAGCTCATTTAGCTATACAAGTCTTAATAGGGTTCACATCAAGACCAGGTGAGCGATTCAGGCTCCTGGGAGCCTCTTGTTAACTGTTAAAACCTGTAATGAATAATTATGATTGGATTCAATTATAAATCTTTTTTTTTAAATAGGGGGTTTGCGGGCAAAGTAGTAGAGGGCGATAAGGTTATTTTTGGCCTAAAATTTTACCTTATCTTTGAAAACTGTTGTCAGATCCTGATAAAATATTTATAAGGTGTCCAAGATTGAAAAAATAAATACATTTTTAAATTTTTAAATGATTGTTTTGGAAGGAATTATGAAATGAAACTTACCTTCATTCAGAAAATCGCAAATTTACATCAATTTTCAGTATTTTTACGATACATTTTGGACTAGAAAAGTACCTCTGCACACAAGAAACAACAAAATACTTTTACAGATAGTCAATATGGCTTATAAACCTTCTCTAAAAGTATGAACTTGTTTCTCATGTGTGGACGATGTTTTCTAGTCCAAAATGTACTTCGAAAACAACCAAGATTTCTCAAATTCTGTCCTTTTTGCTAAAATCTTTATAATTATGACATCATTATCAGGCTTTAATATTTTTTTTTTAATGTTTGGGTATGTTTTCCTTTTAGACAGATATTACACTATATTATGGCCAGAAATGGACAGTTTTGCATAACCTTCAAATTTTTAGGCTAAATTAGTACCTTATCGCCCCTACTCCTTTTAAAATATCAGAGGATTCTGAAAAAAAACAAAATTCCCAAAACTAGACCAATGAGCATCCTGAAATATCATTATTATTTGCACATCAAGAAGTAAACAATTTTTAGTTCTATTGTTGTTACATGTATTTTATCTACATGTACATGTATTCCTTTTGAAAGAAGTAAAATAAGAACATTGACATCTTCTATTATGGCATGTATTGTAAAAGGAGTCTTATCTCATTATTGAGTTACATCTACATGTATGATTAAATAATTTTAAATGTTTATTTTTATATTTTCACTAGGTTCCAGAAGAAGATGAATCAGATAGCATGAGTGAAATAAGTAACTTGTCTGGTCTTAGTGAAGAATCATGGAAACCTACATCTGGTAAATTTCAAGTCGTGATGTGATGTCTGTACAATGTATGTCCCAAAGTCAAGTACGAGTGTGACTCTTTAAAGAAATAAGGAGAAAAGTGTTTCTGACATGCTAAAAATTATATGTAGAAAAAATGTCCATGACGTTATAAATGATAATAATGGTATGTGGAATATGTGTATGAAACACAACCTTCATAAATCAGCACCAATTTAAAACCTCTATAGAAAAATGCAAATTAATAAAAGTTCTGCATTGTAAAATTTGTAAAGCTAAGATAAATGGATAGGCTCATGTTGTAGCTACTTGTTTTCTAACAGCTGATTCTATTTAAAAATTCTAATGAAAATGATTCAATATCAATCTCAGATTTTCATAATGAAAGAAGATCCATTTTGGATGTAGAATTTTTTATGGTTATTGAAAAGCAATGCAGTCAATATGGAAAACAAATGCTAAAAGCATCTATTGTGACTAGTTAAGCATGTGTTTATTACCATTCTCAATTTTTAACATTCAACAACTTTCAACAGATGGTGATGGGACCATATTTAAATTAGAAAAATAAATTATTTTACATATACATGTATAAATGAGTGTTTATGACTCTTAGGTGCCATTGCATGGATACAGAAACAGATTATGAGTGGTGTCAACCCTCGTCCCATCTTAAAAGACCTGATCCCAGATGATACAATGCTCCCAGACGATATGGATGACTTCTTAATGTGGAAAATCATCATCAGTATCATGTCTGAACCAACACCAAGAAAAAAGCTCAGTCACATCAACACATTCCAGGATGTCATAAACCTCTTACAGACTTGTAAAAATATCATGGTGTTAACTGGTGCTGGGGTAGGCTATCAGATATATTAAGTCAATGAACAAAAGTCTTTATGCAAAACAGGGCCAATTAAAAAGTGCCTTCTGAACCTTCCTTCATTTATTTTAGGGTCAGCTCTAATTACAAAACCAGTTGGTCTCATTTAAATTAACTTGAAATAAAAACATGTTTTCTGAAAACATGGGTGCTTTTTTCAAGTTTATAATTAATTTCTTAATGTTTGAAAAATATTACAATCAATATTTACTTTATTACAACATTACTTCAAATTACATGCATGTCAGTTGTGTAAAACATTATAAAAGTGCGCTGTTGTATAGTCTGAAATTGAAGGTTTCATTTATAATCATTGCATTTACATATAATGCATTTTCTTTCAGGTATCTGTATCCTGTGGTATACCTGATTTCAGATCTAGAGATGGAATATATGCCCGTCTTGCTGTAGACTTCCCTGATCTTCCCGACCCACAAGCAATGTTTGATATCAACTACTTCAGGAATGACCAAAGACCTTTCTTCAAATTTGCCAAGGTGTCTAAATGTAGATAGTTAATCAGACGATAAAGAGACGTGGAATAAGTGTACATGACACAACCAACATTAAAGAAACAGCAATTTAAAAAATCACAATGGAAAACAGCTAGCAGTCTTTAACATGACCAGAGGTCACTGCCTGTTGTATTGCATTGGCCCAAGACAAAAAATACAATACATTAGATTCAAACAAATCCCTAGATTATCAACGAAAGACCCATTTCTGGACATTGAACAGAAAACAGATAGTTGACAGGGACAAACAAAAGCTTAGACAAGGATTCCTGGCTTAGGACAGGCACATGGCACATATAAAATGTAGCGGGTTTAAACTAGTTTTTTTGGCCCCACCTTTCCCCTATTGTTAATCTTGTGTAAAGCACAAAAAATGACACACTTTAAAAATCAAATTGATAAAAGTTCAATTCACCAAGTGAGAACCTTGAACAAGAATGCTAAAGTCAAGAAAAAAAAGAAGAAAAAACATGAGACAATAAGACAATACAACTAAACACCTACTGCATTATTGAATGAAGAGTATTTTGGAAGGGTTAACCCTTCCTGTTTATAGCAACTCCACTGTCATGTAGAAAAAATGTTGTTTGTGTTTCAAGAATATATTTTAAGGAGGCAAATACAAAATACATTGAAAATTAATTTACCTTTTATATTGTATTTTAATTACAGGAAATTTACCCAGGGCAGTTTGAACCTTCAAGGGCACACAAGTTTATCAGTATGATTGAAAAACAAGGCAAACTGTTAAGAAACTACACACAGAACATTGACACGTTAGAACAAGTGGCTGGTATCACTAAAGTCATTCAATGTCATGGTAGGTCTTAACAAGGGATTGTCACACTTATTTCTAATCTAATGTCTAATCAGTAAAGTGGGGAAAAACATTGAATTATTTTCTGTTCTACATTGATTAATTTGATTTAGCGATTGAACAATTTCAAAATGTCTATAATATACAAACTTGTATGTTTAATGCATGAAAATTTGGATTAAAGGACTGAATAATTGACCTGTATGCAGACAGATGTTAATTAAACTGTAAAAATTAAGCTCAGAAATGTGGTGATAAAAATATTCAACTTGCTAGAAACTTTTGAAATGTACCAAATACATTAATCCTTAGAGCAAATAACATAGGGGCTTGGTGTTTGAGTAAAGTAAAAAAATATTCAATTTCATCAGTTACCTTCATTGTTCTTGGGGGTTCTTTTTTGTTCAACCACCCCAGTGTCCTATGCCACCTAAAGAATCCACATATTTAACCTCCATAAATAACAAGAGTGCAGCTGGGAGAGTGTTTTACAGTAAATTGTCTGTTACCTTACAAGTATTCAAATTGGTATCACCTATTTAAATTGTCTAATAGGTATTTCAATAGGTCCATTTAAATTGATGAATTGCTTTTCCAGAAAGTAGCTCTATAGATGACCACCCATGCATTCAGATTTTACACCTGGCCAGGTAAACCTGATTTACCTGTTTTGTACTCTTATCCTTTTCTATTGAAATGGATTATATCATTCCAATTTTATAAAAGGTTAGCAAGGATTTCTATGCTTATTTTGTTTTAGTGATCTTTCACTTTTATAGTTGTGCTAATTATCTTATAACAACCAGATTTAGTTAAAAGAAGTGACAGAATTACAACATATGAACTTGTAATGAATAACACACTTTAATCCACAATTGTTTCTCTATATAAACTATCCTGACCTCACCTAGAATAATAGAATGTCTCAGTTAAAGTAGTATTAAGGACCAGTTTCTCTATGCTTTTTATTTAAGAATAGGTATAAGCTTTAAACTTGTTTCTTTATGTGCATGGATTTTTTTTATCCTTAATCTAAGCTGCACAACATTATTGGATTATTGTTTTCTTTACGAATATGATTTGGAATACATGTGTTACTTCAAAGCAATACATACATATTTTCGTTGGTCTATATTTGATTTGGGATATATGTGTTATTTCATTATAATTCATACATACTTTCTTGGGTCTATATTTGATTTGGGATATACGTGTAATACTTCATCATAATTCATACATGTGTTCATACATTTTTTCTTGGATCTATATTTGATTTGGATGTATGTATTGCTGCATTATATTTTATACATTTTTCTTGGATTTATATTTGATTTGGAATATAGTTGGTTCTTTACAAAAGTTCCTCGAAAATTATTAATTTGTTACTTCGAATTCTCATGATCAGTGTATATTTCACACATGTGTAATGCATTTTTTGTTTGGGATATATGTGTTAATACTGTGTTATTAACAATTTCTTTGGGATTTACTCTTACGTTTTGTGCATTTTCACATTATGTTGGGAATTTAAGAGTCTTTTTAAACTTTTTTATATGATTTATGTTCCAGCAGTGACAATATATAGAAATTGCAACAAAATACATGAATATATACTAAATTTCTGCTTGATTATAAACCTGGAGAGGTGTTAACTCTATGGAGCTAATTTTCTGGTTCTATAGCAATTGTTCAATTAAATGGACCTATTGAAATCATACCTATTTGATTATTTGAATAGCTAACCCAGAAGGTATTTATAAGAGTACAATGTTTAAACAACAGGTAAATCTGGCCATCTGTAATTTACCTGGCCAGGTGTTAAATCTGAATGCATGAGTGGTCATCTATAGAGCTACCTTTTTGTAAAGCAATTCCTCAATTTAAATGGACCTTTTGAAATACCTATTTGCCAATTTAAATAGGCAATTCCAATTGGATTACCTGTAAGGTAAAAGACAACTCACTGTAATATGATAAGCATTATTAACAAATCAACTGTTATTTCTCTTGGCTATATACTAGTAGTAGTATTATTATTTTTTCAAACAGGTTCATTTGCTACAGCAACATGTATGGCATGTAAACATAAAGTAGATGCTGAGGCCGTTAGAGAAGATATATTTAACCAGGTATCTAGTACAAATGATGTATTCACACTTCTATCTTAAGTATGATATAGTTGTTTCGAAAACTTATTAAACAAAATTGTGGACTTATATGATTTTGTCATGTTTATTTGTACTACTTAATATCCTCCATATTGTTTAGGGGGAATAAACATCTGACATTTGAACCTTCCAGTCTGTTTGTCTGTCCACCTATCTTGTAAGCTTCACTCTTGAACTGCTTGATTGATTTTATTAAAGCTAAACTTTATGGAAAAAATCATATTTAGTAAGCATGGATAATGTTATCACTCTCTTGTATTGTGTGAGGGAGATAATCCAAGTTCAGTTTCTGTAAGCTTGTTCACAGTTTTGCTTGGTTCAAAATAAAGATATACTGTGGATTCATTTATTTTCATGGGTACCAATTTTCGTGGTTTGGTGAAAAACATTAGTTTGTGGATTATTAAATTTGTGGTTCTTAAGCCTGCAGCATACACAACAATGTTAATTTCCTTTTTGTGGGATATCAAATTTCCTGGTTCAAGGCTACCCATGAAAACCACGAAAATTGATACCCAACAAATAATAATGAAACCACAGTATACTGTTTCTTTCTTAATGTACTTTGTTCAAACCCCCCCCCCCCCCCCCCAAATATAAAAAAAGATCAACACACACCCACAACAAAATCCACTTGAACCCCCTACCAACAGAAAATTTAAAAAACATCATTCTGGTTCCCACATAAATGGAACAGCGTTAAAACTATTTAACATGGACAGTAATATTATAGTGAGAATTTCTGTTTTCCGATAACATTTATGTTTATACCTGCAGGTTATACCTCGATGTCCTGTATGTCCAGCTGACACTCCCTCCTCCATCATGAAGCCAGATATTGTCTTCTTTGGTGAAAGTCTCTCTGACGAGTTCCACAAACAGATGACTTCTGATAAGGATCAATGTGACCTACTTATTGTTATAGGTTCTTCATTGAAAGTTCGACCAGTGGCATTAATACCAAGTAAGCTATAGTGTTAAAAATCTATTCAGTATAAAAGGTAATGGAAAAATTTATCAAACATTAAATAGCAAACATTTTAAGTACATGCACACAATTCAACAGACAACATAAGCTCTAAAAACCAAAACACCAGATACCAAAGCGGTATAAACAACAGTTAATATGGTTATGCTGTATATGCATATTTCAAGAAATAACCTCTCATCACAGCACTTTAATCAAATCATTGGAAAGTCGAAAACCCAAAGTAAATGTATTGAATACTCTAAACCAGCTGCAACCAAAGAAATATTTGCATTAAAGACTCTAAAAAACAAAAAAAATAAATAAAACATAATCCTCATCTCATTTTGGTGTTCTTAAGTACTTACTGCTAACTTTTATTGCAGATTCTCTTCCAGAAGACATACCTCAGATCTTAATCAACAGGGAACCTCTCAAACATTTAAACTTTGATGTAGAACTTCTTGGTGACTGTGATACTGTCATTGAAGAAATACACAAACACCTAAACTGGGACGAAAAATCAAGGTCTCCATTTTATCAAGAAGTATTGAAATCAGAACTCAGGACACCGACTGCTTCAGAACTGGGTGACAACATAAATAATAGTTGTGACAAAGGTCAGGGGTCAAAAGGTCAAACTGATGTGGATCTACCCACTTCCCCTCAAGAATCTCAGGAAAGTAAATGTCCAGCAGACAAAGATAACACCAGTGATCAAAATCGTTCTCAGTCGCAATCTCAAGACAAAAAAGGAAGTGATGTCAAAATCTCAGCCTCTGACATTGGTGCTAAGAGTTCAACTCCTACAAATGAAAACATTCCACAAAACCATCAATCAATAGAAAAAGACAAATCTGAAGAAAACGAAATTTCTACTTCTGTGGTATCTTTATCTAGTCATGATAAATCTTCTGTTATTCTGAAAAATTCTACAGCCTCAAATGACCAAACTAACAAAATATCTGACTCAAAGAATAATGTAGCATCAAAATCTGTACAAGACCAGTCTCAAAGCTGTCAAGGAAATACAGAGACAATTGTTGATAACCATAAAGTTTCAGATTCCAAAAATGACTCAGCCGTACCACAAAATGAAGACAAAAATGTTGATTCCAATTCCCAAGAAGATTCTGAAGATGATATGGATGATCTTGAAGTAATGAGGAACATGTGGAAACCACGATATTGTAGTCTTGCTAAACGTTTAGGAGGTACAATATTATATAGTTTGTTCATAACTTTATTAGTCTGTCACAATTGAGATGTATCAAGGAACCATTTCTCTAATTGTCATGAATTGGTTCACCTATGTTTCATGATTCAACTAACAACTGTTTGAAATTCTGACATATGAAATAAGTAGGAGTCATATTGCTGTATCTGTGTAAAACAAAACATGCAACTCCTTGTTTTTTAATTACTATAAAATGTTCTTGAAGTCTAAAATAAAGTTTGCTACACAAAATTGATAATTCAGAATTGAAAAGTCAAAGAAATTACATTGAAACCAAAGAAGACCTTCATTATCTCTATCAAAATTTTAGGAAAGTGTCAATATTCAGTACTGTCAACAATAAGAAATGCACTGTTTATGTGTACCATAAAAGAAGATCCTATAACTGAGTTCAATCTACATTTAATGTAATTTTTTTCTGTTTTATTGCAGAGAAGCAGTATCTGTTCATTCCTCCAAGTCGATATGTATTTTCTGGTGCTGAAGTTTACTCTGATATGGAGGATCACTCAGACTCGAACTCATTTTCTGACGGTTCAACTTCAGATGATGAAATGTATGAAGAAAATTCAGAGACAGAACCACAACAAATGAATGGTAACCATGACGATAATAGTCTGCAATCATCAGACACCAATCAAAACAATGGCTTCCAAAAAAACTTGGACAATGAAATCATTTCTAAAGAGTCTTTAGATTGTTCTTTGGGACTGGTACAACCTTCTTCTGATTGTATTGTTAAAACACCACTGGTAAATGGTGGCATGCATCAAAGCTACGAAGACTTTAACAAAAGTCACCCATTGGGGACTTATCAAAAGTGCATTCCTGTTGTGTCACAAGATAATGACCTCAGCGTGAAGGGAGGGCATACCGAACTCATTTCGAGCAGCATTAATGGCAGTTCACATCAAAATATAGACATTGACAATGCGTTAGGTGAAAATGGCCAGGCAGTTCAAAATGGCATTCCTGATGATTTAAGTGACCTTAAAGACAATACTTGTATATAGGAGTTTATTATTAGCAATGGCTCTTACCTAGGTTTAACCCAATCTGGGTAAGAAGAAATTACTTGAGGGTTTTAGACCCATCAGTTTCTATTTTAAAAAAAAGTAAAATTTTGGTAGAGGAATTTTAGTTTAAAATTTTTTTGGAAAAAACAGCTATTTTGAAAAGACACCGATATGTTATTTTTCTTGATTACAAATGTATTATGCTATGTTATAAATCTACCATAAAAAGGCTGTTTAAAAGAATTTTATAATTCTAGTTCAGAATGTTCCCTGCTCTTGTTAAAAATAGTGTTTGTTTTGATGATTAGATTTAAAGGTTATAAGTTAATAGAAATAATGTTTTAAAGTTAGCTAAAAACACTTTTTATTTGCTGATAATGTTTGGTAAGATTTAAGTTTTCAACCGAAAGTGCTAAAATGTCCAAATGATTATCTTTTTGATTTAATTATGTATTGAAAAGTCTTCCATGTTTATCTACAGCTGTTAATGTACAATGAGATTGTCTAGGTTCTAACCCTCAAACAGTTTATATTACATGTATGTTAGGTTGAGATTGTTGAGAGATAATTTATTTTTTCATATCATTGTTGAAATTTTTATTACTGCATGTCTTTTTTGTAATGTCCTCAAATTTATATATTAAAGAAAAAAGTCAAGTCTTATTTATTAGTCTTTACAAGTATTCACTGGTATTTAGGTTGGCTATGTCTTAAAGTAATTTTTGTCTTGCCAGTGAAGCAGAGCAGGACAAAGGTGTTAACTTTTATGTTAAGGATTTATGAGCACCTCAATATCACAAGAACTTAAAGTCCTAGTTTGATGAAACTTGGTATGCATATTCCCCAGTAGTAGCTTAGCACAGTTGCATCCCCATCTTTTGACCTTGGCCTTGATTTTCCGGTTGAGTGACAATTTTCAATACATATAATAGCATTGAATGTTAAAAGTTTTTGTGAGCACTTCCATATCTCAAGTATTATAAGTCCTAGGTTGATGAAAGTTGGTATGCATATGCCCCAATAGTATCTTAGCACAGTTGCATCCCCATCTTTTGACACTGATCTTGAATTTCTGGTTGAGTGACTTTGACAATTTTCAATACCTATATACCGGTAATATTTAAATAACAGTGTTAAGGTTTTTGTTAAGGAATCTTTGACAAAGCTTTCGTTTGTACTTGTCTTTTTGATGTTTTCTGTTCCTTGTTTAAGAAGGGGGTCTATCTGTGACTATTTCAGGGCTGGATTTGAATTATATGCATTTTATCTAGACCATGGGCCAATTGCAGTACTGCGAGCAGTGCCAATTGGCCTCGTTGAAGGCTGCTTGCGGTTGTCCATTGTGGTTTTTATACCCCCCACTTCAAAAGTGGGGGGTATATAGTGATAGGGGTGTCCGTCCGTCCTTCCGTCCGTCCTTCCGTCCGTCCTTCCGTTACACTTCAGGGTACCCATCTCTTATCCGCAACTCCTCCTAAACCCCTTGATGGATTTTCATGAAACTTACACACAATCTTTGTGACATAATGTAGATGTGCACCTACTATTTTAAAATTTGATCAGAACAATTTTTGGGGTTTCCCATAGCAAAACATGGACTTAGCCATTCGACTACATGGGGGTACCCATCTCTTATCCGCAACTCCTCCTAAACCCCTTGATGGATTTTCATGAAACTTACACACAATCTTTGTGACATAGTGTAGATGTGCACCTGCTATTTTAAAATTTGATCAGAATGATTTTTGGGGTTTCCCAGAGCATAACATGGACTTAGCCATTCGACTACATAGGGGTACCCATCTCTTATCCGCAACTCCTCCTAAACCCATTGATGGATTTTCATGAAACTTAAATACAATCTTTGTGACATAATGTAGATGTGCACCTACTATTTTAAAATTTGATCAGAATGATTTTTGGGGTTTCCCATAGCAAAACATGGACTTAGCCATTCGACTACATGGGAGTACCCATCTCTTATCCGCAACTCCTCCTAAACCCCTTGATGGATTTTCATGAAACTTACACACAATCTTTGTGACATAATGTAGATGTGCATCTACTATTCTAAAATTTTTTTCTGATTATTTTTTTTTGGGGGGGTGGGGGGTATTTATTTGTGAGCTGCGGCTCGCAGTTTTTCTAGTTCTAAATTGCCGTTTAATTGTGGGCTGTGTTGCGTACACTTATTTCACATCTCATTATTTTCTATTTGATGGTGCCTCCATATCTCAAAAACTAAAAGTCCTAGGTTGATGAAAATTGATATGCATATGCTCTAGTATTAGTTGCATTCCCATTTTTGTCTAGCCTGCGAATAGTCGAGGAAGGCGAGACATAGGTATTACTTTCCGACGGTGACGGCTGCATCTTGGTAAACTTTTTGTAAGACTTTTGTGGACGATGAATTGCTGGAAAAGTATTATAGCTAGGTATCTGATATTTGGTATACAGATAGTTCAGGTTATGGTTTATGCAACTGTGACCATGCTGTTTGACACTGACCCCATTTTCACACTACAGTGACTCTGTGAACTTAGGTCTTTTTTCAGGCCGAAACCTTTTTGTAATACTTTTGTGGACAATGAATTGCTGGAAAAGTATAATAGCTAGGCATCTGATATTTGGTATACAGACAGTTCAGGTTATGGTTTATGCAACTGTGACCATGTTGTGTGACACTGACCCCATTTTCACACTACAGTGACTCTGTGAACTTAGGTCTTTTTTCAGGCCGAAACCTTTTTTGTAATACTTGTGTTGACAATGAATTGCTTGAAAAGTATAATGGCTAAGCATCTGATATTAGATATACAGATACTTTTTGTATTTGTATCAAGAAATGAAAGCTTAGGTAGTTGATTTTAGTGAAGGTTCCGGCAGGCGAGACATACTTTTAGTGGCCACACTTGTTGACTTTGACCTTGATTTTTCTTTTGAGTGACTTTGATAATTTTTACTGCATATATTAGCAATGTAAAAGTTCTATAAACACCTTTTGATTTCAGAAACGGAAAATCCTTATAATTTATGAAAATATAGTGGAAAAAAGAAAGAATTATTGTTTCTGATGGTGTAGGAAGGTGAGATATACTTAAGTAATAACTCGTGCATGTGATTTTCATCACCGCTTTAGGTTCATGATAAAGGCAACTTTTGATTTTGTTAGATCCTTCTTATGTTTTTGAAGTTTATCCGGACATTCCTGAGATTTTATATTTTTGTCTCGCCTGCGACAGCGGCGTAAACTTTTTTGTAAGACTTTTGTGGAAAATGAATTACAAGAAAAGTATAATAGCTATGCATCTGATACTTGGTATACAGACAGCTGGGGTCATGGTCTACAAAACTGGTGCATGCCATTTGACCCTGACCCCAATTTCATGGTTTAGCAACTCTGTGAACTTAGATGTTGGGTTTTTTTTTTCAGGCCAAAAAACCCATTTCTAAGACTTTTGTGGAAAATGAATTTAGTGAATGTACAATAGCTAGAAATCTGATATCTGGTATACAGACAGTTCAGGTTATGGTCTATGCAACTTTTACCATGCGGTTTGATCCTGGCCCCATTTTCATGGTTCAGTGATTCTGTGAACTTAGAACTTGGGTCCAAAAAACTTCTTTGTAAGACTTTCGTGGAAAATGAATTAAGTGTAGGCATATGATATCTGGTATACAGACACTAAGGTTATGGTCAACACAACTGGCCTCATGCCGTTTGACCCTGACCCCATTTTCATGGTACAGTGATGATTTTTGGGGACCAAAAAAATTCTTTGTAAAACGTTTGTGGAAGATGAATTAAGTGAGAAGTATAATAGTTAGGCATCTGATATTTGATATACAGACTCCTGGAGTTATGGTCTATGCAACTGTGACCTTGACATAATTTTCATGGTTCAGTGACTCTGTGGACTTTTGTGGAAAATAGATTAAGTGAAAAGTATAATAGCTATGCATCTGATATTTGGTATACTGGGGTCTAAAGAAAACCAGAAAACTCTTACTAAACCGTCGAGAAGCAGACTGGATCGAAAACGATGCAAAGTTATTAAAAAACTGGTACAGTAAAATCGGAGAATAACAAAACAGTCGGGCAATAAGGTGTTAGTACTGGGAGAATCTTTCCACAAAGGAATTTTCAAGCACTTTAGGAGTGCGTACATCATTGAAATATATAAAGTAAAACAAGGCCGGAGATGAACACGACGGGCCTGATAAAATGAATATGAAATGATGTGAAGAAAAAAAATACATACAGGTTTTTATACGACCGCAAAATTTTTGCGATCGTATAATGTTATGGCGATGTCGTCGTCGTGGTCGTCGTCGTCGTTGTCGTCGTCTGGGGACATTTGGTTTCCGTGCGATAACTTGAGTAAATATTGACCAATTGTTATGAAATTTTGATATGATGTTTCTAACCACTAGAGGAAGGTTCCTATTGTATTTGGGGTTGGTGGCCCCTACCGTTTTGGAAAAAAGGGCCAAAAGGGGCTAAAACGGGTGTATTGACAAAACTGTTGTAGAATGTTTATTACTCATTTGATTTTTAAAATTCTTTTTTAGCTCACCTGGACCGAAGGTCCATGTGAGCTATTACCATCACTTGGCGTCCGTCGTCGTCGTCGTCGTCGTCGTCGTCGTCGTCTGTTAACAATTTTTCAAAAATCTTCTCCTCTGAAACTACCAAACATAATTTAATGAAACTTGGTATGAATGATCCTTAGGGTGTCCTGCACCAAACTTGTGTTTTGATTTTTGATCCGTTAAAAAACATGGCCGCTGTTACTAAAAATAGACTAGGGGGGTCAGACTACTGTTTTTGGCTTATAAATCAAAAAGTATAAGAGATAGAGGAAATCTGAGGCCACGCTACTGATTCAGCATCAAAAGCTCTACAAAAGTCTACATTTGGTCAAAGTTGTCAGATGACCCCTTATAGGGGTTACGGCCCCTTGAAGGTGAAAAATAGCATTTTGTCATGTTTTTGGCCTACAGAATGAAAACTATTGCAGATAGAGATTAGCTGTTGCTTGCTTAAATGTTCAGCTCATTTAACTCTACAAAAGTCTCTATAGGGTCGAAGTTGTCAGATGACCCCTTATAGGGGTTACGGTCCCTTAAAGACAAAAAATAGAGTTTTTGGCCTATAGAATGAAAACTATAGCAGATAGAGAAAAGCTGTTGCTTGCTTAAATGTTCAGCTCGTTTAGCTCTACACAAGCCTCCATAGGGTCGAAGTTGTCAGATGAACCCTTATAGGGGTTACGACCCCTTAAAGGCAAAAAATAGTGTTTTTGGCCTATAGAATGAAAACTATTGCAGATAGAGAAAAGCTGTTGCTTGCTTAAATGTTCAGCTCATTAAGCTCTACAAAAGTCTCCATAGGGTCAAAGTTGTCAGATGACCCCTTATAGGGGTTATGGCCCCTTAAAGGCAAAAAATAGAGTTTTTGGCCTATAGAATGAAAACTATTGCAGATAGAGAAAAGCTGTTACTTGCTTAAATGTTCAGCTCATTTAGCTCTACACAAGTCTCCATAGGGTCAAAGTTGTCAGATGACCCCTTATCGGGGTTACAGCCCCTTAAAGGCAAAAAATAGTGTTTTTGGCCTATGGAATGAAAACTATTGCAGATAGAGAAAAGTTGTTGCTTGCTTAAATGTTCAGCTCATTTAGCTCTACAAAAGTTTCCATAGAGTCAAAGTTGCAAGATGACCCCTTATAGTGGTAACGGCCCCTTAAAGACCAAAAATAGAGTTTTTGGCCTGAAGAAAGAAAACTTTTGCAGATAGAGAAAAGATGTTGCTTGCTTAAATGTTCAGCTTAATTAGCTCTACAAAAGTCTTTTTAGGGTCTAAGTTGTCAGATGACCCCTTTAAGGGGTTATGGCCCTTTAAAGGTGAAAAATAGTGTTTTTTGCTTTGGAATGAAAACTATTGCAGATAGAGAAAAGCTTTTTATTGCTTAAACATTCAGCTCATTTATCTATACAAAAGTCTTCAAAGGGTTGACATTAAGACCAGGTGAGCGATTCAGGCTCCTGGGAGCCTCTTGTTTATTGAATTCCTCATTAAATTCTGTCATCAAAATGTGTCAATGGTTTTGATGTATATTGAACCGTTACATTGCTACAGGAGGCCAAAAAGGGGCCACACCCCAAAAATCGACTTTTTAGCTCACCTGACCCGAAGGGTCATGTGAGCTATTGTCATCGTTAAGCGTCCGTCGTCTGTCGTCCGTCGTCCGTCTGTCCGTTGACTTTTCTTCAAAGATCTTCTTCTCTGAAACCACTGAAGGGATTGCATTGATACTTGGTATACATGATCTTTAGGATGTCCTCTACCAAGTTTGTGAATTATATACATGTCGACCAACCAACATGGCCGCCGTTGCTAAAAATAGAACAGGGGGGTCAGACCATTGTTTTTGGCTTATAACTCAAAAAGTATAAGAGATAGAGAAAATCCGAAGCAACCTCCCTTGTTCAGCATCAAAAGCTCTACGAATCTTTCCATTGAGTCGAAGTTGTGAAACGACTCCTTATAGGAGTTATTGCCCTTTAATCATCAAATTTGACCATTTTTGCAGTTTTTGGACAATATCTTGAAAACCGTTAGAGCTAGAGGAAAAGTTAGCATTGCATAATTGTTTAGCTCATTGAGATCTACAAAAATGATTTCAGGGTCTAAATTGTCAGATCAGCCGTTTAAGAGTTATTCCCCTTTAACTGTTTTTTCCATTAATTTACACTGATTTTCAAAAATCTTCTTCTCTAAAACTACTGAAGGGATTGCATTGATACTTGGTATACATGATCTTTAGGATGTCCTCTACCAAGTTTGTGAATTATATACATGTTGACCAACCAACATGGCCGCCGTTGCTAAAAATAGAATAGGGGGGTCAGACCATTGTTTTTGGCTTATAACTCAAAAAGTATGAAAGATAGAGAAAATCCGAAGCAACCTTCCTTGTTCAGCATCAAAAGCTCTACGAATCTCTCCATTGAGTCGAAGTTGTGAAACGACTCCCTATAGGAGTTATTGCCCTTTAATCATCAAATTTGACCATTTTTGCAGTTTTTGGACAATATCTTGAAAACCGTTAGAGCTAGAGGAAAAGTTAGCATTGCAGAATTGTTTAGCTCATTGAGATCTACAAAAATGATTTCAGGGTCTAAATTGTCAGATCAGCCGTTTAAGAGTTATTTCCCTTTAACTGTTTTTTTCCATTAATTTACACTGCTTTTCAAAAATCTTCTTCTCTAAAACCACTGAAGGGATTGCATTGATACTTGGTATACATGATCTTTAGGATGTCCTCTACCAAGTTTGTGAATTATATACATGTCGACCAACCAACATGGCGGCCTTTGCTAAAAATAGAACAGGGGGGTCAAACCATTGTTTTTGGCTTATAACTCAAAAAGTAAAAGAGATAAAGAAAATCGGAAGCAAATTTTCTTGTTCAGCATCAAAAGTTCCTTACAGTAGTTATTGCCCTTTAACTGTTTTTTCTATGAATTTAAACTGATTTCCAAAAATCTTCTCTGAAACCACTGAAAGGATTGTTTTGCAACTTTGTATACTTGAAAGTTTGTGAAATTTATTCAAACTTTGGCATAAGAGATCAGGTGAGCGATTCAGGCTCCTGGGAGCCTCTAGTTTATTTGTGGTCCGATTTTGAAAATCTTTTTTTCATTGGAATCCTTGTGAAAATCCCTGCCTGCGTTTTTCAATCAGATTTGCAATATCTCTTACCATTTTCCAGAAATTAGGGGTCAAAGGGGAAAAAAAACGCCATTTTTATTTAAAGTTTGTCTAGGTAAATAAATTTAGCTGTAGTGGACCAGCCAATTGTTATGAAGTTTTAATATGATGGTTATATCCACTCAAGGAAGGTTGATACTGTATTTGGGGTTTGTGGTCCCTACTGTTTTAGAAAAAAAGGGCCAAAAGGGGTTAAAACGGGTACATTGACAAAAATGTTTTAGAATGTTTATTATTCATTCTATTTTGAAAATTCTTTTTTGTTGAATTGCTTAATGAATTCGGTCACATAACTGTGTCCATAGTTTGAAAATATATTGTACCTTTACATTGCTGCAGGGAGCCAAAGACATGCCACACTTATAATATCAACTTTTTATTTTTTGTCCGATTTTCAAAATCTTTTTTTCATTGGAATCAATGTGAAAATCTCTACCCGTATTTTTCAATCAGATTTGCAATAATTTTTAACTTTTTATTTTGAAAAAATAGGGGTCAAAAAGAACCAAACATGTCAATTAATATAAGACTTTTTATTAGATGTTATTGTAAATATATATGTGTCAAATGTGCATTTTAAAGTCAACCACAGGGTTTATGTGTCAAAAAGCTTTGCAAGTCCACCATGGGCTGCATGTGACCAAAGCAATAGACTATCCATATTGGGCCTCCAACATACAATGTTCAACATGTTGCGGTCGTATCATGCTGCGCTCGGCGTAGCTTTTTATTACTATATAAATCATTCAATTTACTTATTATATATTATCAAATATAGAAGTCAAAAGTCAAAAGTCGAAAGCGAAAGCAAAGCAAAGTAAGAGTTAGGAGCTACGGCAATTCAGATGCTCCATATGGCCATTTCGAGAATTTATCTCATCTTCAGTGAAGCTAGGATCTAAAGTGTTGGAAGTCCAAATTGAATTTTGAATGACAAATCAATGACGTACGCCCTCCTTTGATGGACAATGTGCATATTTGTCTGTCCATTCAAACTTTCAAACAGATTGTTGGGCTTCTGCTGAAGAGTTTAATATCAAATTTGGTACATAGGTTTAGCACTAAGAGCTGTAAAGTTCCTTATCTTTCCAGGTGAGTTGGTCACTCCACTTCCTGTTTTCTGAACCAACTAAAAGTATGGGTAAAAAATGGTAACATATTTCTCAGTTTCTAGTAAAGAGATTTATTTCAAATTTGGTACACTGTTTTAGCCAGATTAGTTGTACCATGCCTTCCCTTTCTATGTCAGTTTGTTCTCTTTTCCTGTTTTCCAAATAGAGTATGTCTTGTATGCAACTCCTTGTTTTCATATGACCGCCATAAAAATGTCGACGTATAATGGTATGATGCTGTCGTCTTCGTCGTCCTCTGCATTGTCTGTTAACTTTAGTGTTCCCACAATAACTTTAGTTCTAGTTATCCGATTGCTATGAAATTTGACAAGGATGTTCCTTACCATAAAAGGATGGATGGGATAGATTTTGGGGGTCCCCTTTATTCGTTTATAAATTAGGGGCCTAAAATTGTTCCCACAAGAACTTTTGTTCTGGTGAACCAAATGCTGTGAAATTTTACAATAATGTTTCATACCATAGAAGGATAAATCATGAATGGGATTGATTTTTAGGGTCTGCTCTTTATTCGTTAAGAAATTAGGGCCCAAAACGGGTCAAAAATTCAAATATTTTATTTGTTTCCACAATAACTTCTGGTTTGTCAATTGTTATGAAATTTGACAATGATATGCCTTACCATTATACCATATATGGGATTGATTTTGAGGGGGTCCCCTTTTTTATACAACTGCCAAAAAATTGTTGACGTTTTATGGTATGATGCTGTCGTCGTCTTCGTTGTAGTTGTCTGTTAACTTTGTAGTGTCTCAATAATAACTTTAGTTCTAGTAATCGGATTGCTATGAAATTTAATAATGATGTTCCTTACCATAAAAGGATGAATGGGATTGATTTTGGGGTCCCCCATTTTAAATGCTGCGAAATTTTACAATTTTGTTTCATAACATATAAGGATGAATGGGATTCATTTTGGCCATCATAACTCCTCACACTTTTGTGGGGAGACGAATTGTTTTTGTCCATCTGTCCGTCTGTCCATCACAAAGTTTGTCAGCACAACTTCTCTGAAACTACTGGTATATAGGAAGGACATCATATGTAGTTGTGCATATTACCAGGAAATTTCGGTTACACGTCTTTAGTCCGACAGCCCAATAGTCCGACAACCCAATGGTCCGACAACCCAATAGTCCGACAGCCCATTGGTCCGACAACCCAATAGTCCGACAACATATAAGAATCCAGTCAATCTGACCGATATGGAATTTTCTATAAAAAACTAGAAACAAACTGTTAGGGGACGACCATTTGATTCTGAGGGGGGCCTGTCAGTTTCGGTCGAGACAGATTTTTTATTTTCAAAATTTTGCTGGCAAGAATTTTTGGTTTTGGCCGCTATGTGGCAGGAATATTTATTTTCTGCATACAATAGCTTAATTGAGGAAGGATCTTGGGAGGGATTATTTATTTTCTTGCAAACAGAGGCCAGACTATTTATTTCCAACTTTTTCCAGGCCAGAATATTTATTTACAAAAACTGCCAGCCCCCCTAAAAATCAAATGGTCGTCCCCTTAGTAGTAGATAAATATCACCGCCCCTAATCTATCAGAATAAATTGTAAAATAATAGGTGAGATATACCTAAAGTAACAAAGATTGTGTGAAAGTTTTATGAAAATCCATTGAAAGGTTTAAAGTAGCGGGTAAGAGATGGGTACGCCTAGACGTTAAATGGCTAAATCCATATTTTGTTATAAGGAAAAAAAATCATGCTGATCAAACTTTAAAATATTGAAAAACCATTGAGGATTTTAGGAGGAGTTGCGGATAAGGGATGGGTACCCCTCTGGTAGTCGAATGGCTCATAAAGTCAATATTTTGCTATACAGAAACACCCAAAATCATTTTAATAAAATTCTTAATTCTACATTATGTAACAAAGATTTTGTGAAAGTTTTATGAAAAGATCAAGGAGTTAGCTTATGGGGGGGGGGGGTGCGAGATAAGAAATGGATACCTTCAGGTGTAACGGAAGAAAGGACATACGGACACCCCTATCACTATATACCCCCACTTTTCAAGCGGGGTGATAATTATGCCCCGTCTAAGAAGGTGAATATATCATTTGATATTTGGACTGTTCGTCCGTCCGTAGGTACGTCCATTTGTCCCATATTAGAATAACTTTCAGGTTTATGTAACTTTTCAATTAAGGGTACATGTAAGTAAGTCAGTTGGTATTTTACACCCTAGAAACACATTGTAGGCTACATACGGGCGAAGAACATAAAATGGTTGATAAAATGATAATGAAAGTAAGAGAAATATGAGCGTTGGGTGGTAAATAATGAATCAGTAATTTTTTAAAGCCACTAGGCAATTTAAAAGTAATAATTGGGGTGGGAAATTGTGCAAATGAAACTCGAAACGGGCATAATTAATTTTCCGTGTTGTGACCACGAGCCAACCTATTCAGCTACCAAGGTACAAAGCCTTGTCGCTCTATGGGCTGAGCAATGACCCATCGTCACGGAATACCAAGAGGTCTAGCCGCCTTGTTCGACAAGAGGGACTCTATTAAGTACCTCGGAGCCCGTATAATTAAAGAATGAAATGATCATAACACTTTTACTTTTACAGTCATAGGCACCCGTATACTAGTATGAAATAACACAACAAAATAAAATTGTATACAGTGACTCTGTGATTTCAGACTGAAAAATTCTTTGTAAGACTTTTGTGGAAAATGAATTTCTTGAAAAGTATGATAGCTAGACATCTGATATATGGTATATAGACAGTTCAGGTTATGGTATACGTAACTGTCACCATGTCGTGTGACCTTGACCCCATTTTCACGCTTTAGTGATTTTGTGAACTTATGTCTTTTTCAGGCTGTAAATATCTTTGTAAGACTTTTGTGGAAAGTGAATTTCTTAATAAAAGTATAACAGCAAGGCATCTGATCTTTAGGATATCGATGAAATCAATTGGGTTATTAGGTGCGTCACCATGTCATCTGACCTTGACCTCATTTCTACACTACATGACTGTTAATATTGGTTTTTTTTGTGTGTGTGTTCAGTCTTTTATGTTAATTCTGTTTCTCAATGACTATGATATCTACAATCATTTTGGTTGGTCCACAGGAAAATGTTGAGAATTTATGAATGAATAGTCGGAAAAATAGGTATTCCGATGGTGCCAGTAGGCGAGACATACTTATGTGTTAACTCTTGTCTCTGTATATATATATTTTTTTCTTTGTTACAATCTTTCTCAATAGAGAATGTTTCATAGGATAAGTACGTAAAATATTGATTGAAGGTATGAGTATGAGTTCTTCAGTTTTTATCTTAAACATTCGGTTAATGTGTGTCATCTAAACTTTAAAAACATATTTAGCATATGATCAATCGTTTTCGGAAAGAGAGTAAGACTTAGTTATATATAAGCAAAATTAAATCTTGTCAATATTGGTGCCCCAGTGGTACCTCTGCTTTTGTTCTTATAATATTAATTCCATTAGCAGTACAATCAATTGAAGTCAGGATTGTGTGCTGAGAGGTTTTGTTTTATTGGGTTGTGTTTAAAAGTTTTATCAATATATAAACATTGTCGGACTATCGGGATGTCGGACTAGTGGGTTGTCGGACTATTGGGTTGTCGGACCAATGGGCTGTCGGACTATTGGGTTGTCGGACCAATGGGCTGTCGGACTATTGATTGTCGGACTACCGGGATGTCACCGAAATTTCGATCCTCAATTTTTGCGGGAGTTACGACCCTTTGAACTTAGAAATTTGCTAAAAATCGTCATGCTGCACTCGGCGTAGCTGCAAACACGTAGCTCTTGAGGCCACTCATTTAATATTTTTTTATTTTTTTTTATTGCGGCCGCAACTAACAAAAATCAAGCGGCCACCAGAGCTACATGTTTGCAGCTACACTCAGCGAACTTTTTTATTAACTGGTGCAGTTGATAAAGGTAGTAACAAGACATTCAATGGCATCCAGTGATATCTTTAATAATTATATACTGTTTTGTTCTTGTCTGTTCATCCGTCTATAACGAAAGTGCCGTTGTCCATTCATCCGTCCATCTAAGCAACTACTTAGCATAGACGTCTGATATTTTGCATATAGCTTTATCCCATAGTATCATATGGTGTATAGCGATTGTTTGCCCTCAAGTCTACTTCCTGTTTTCAAGGTTTACTGAATACTTAGGTTATTACACATAGTTGGCAAAGATGCAATTTTTTTTACAGTTGTCTAAATAACCACATGATGAAGAGGTCTTGAATTTTGCATATAGCTTTATCATATGGTGCATGTATAGCGATTTAATGCTCCTTAGTCATCTACTTCTTGTTCATTAGATACTTATGTTTTTACACATAGTGGACATAGATGCAAAATTCGGGTCACAGTTTTGTAAGCAACTACACGGTGTACAGGTTTGATATTTTGCATATGGCTTTATCCTTTATGACCATATGGAGTTTAGCGATTTTATGCTCCTTGGTCATCAACTTCCTGTTGTGGAATACTTAAGTTTGTATGGACATAAAAAATGAAATGAAGGGATACATATGGGAGCGGGGGTATCACTAGCAGCTGAGCACTTGTGAGCATAAGCTCACTGATATACTCGTTTAATGTTATAAAAGGTGTACAATCGGTTTCTTTCGCTTAGGGACTGTTCAATATTTATCAAAATACTGGGCCGGTGCAATTTTTTTTTCATCGTCAAAATTTCTATTTGCCCAGCAAAGCCTAATCAAGAAAAAAGTATAGACCCAGTCACCTAACAGTAAAAAAATCTTGTTGCCCAGCAATATTCTTACCATATTTTAATAACAAAAATTAACAGCTTAATAGCCTACAAAGGGCCTTTTCAAATCATGAACATAATGTCATAAATTGTGTAGTCAAATGCAGCACAAACATCAATAAATGAACATGTACATAAATATGATAATATATATGAATGCGAGTCATCACATAAAAAATAGAACAATTTCATGATTGTATAGCATATTTTTGCATCTATTTTTTTATACATAAAAATAAATACTAGCTTATTTAAATCCTACGCGGTATTTTTAAGAATTTTGACTCTTTGAGATATAAGCAAATGCTTTTTAAATTTTGTATAGAACAAGGGTTCAGGAGGCGATTGACTGAATGAATTGAAATTTCATGGGGATATGTATCTTTATTAAAAAGAGTAAAAAAAATCTCTCTTAAAGAATTACATATTGGGCAATAAATTGGGCAATCAATAAGAAAATGAACTTCATCTTCTACTTTATCGTTATATGATTTACAATGTCAGCATTTTTTTACATTGTATCACCCTAAAAAAAGTAGTCGCCCAGCGGAAGTATTTTTACTAAAATCTATTCGCCCAGCATTTGTAAAGTGCAAAAAAACTACATGCCCAGTATACAAATGCACCGGCCCAGTATTTTGATAAATATTGAACAGTCCCTTATTGAATTAATCATTGCAGATAGAGATTGCTAAAGAACCAACAATCTTATTTCGAACATATGTTCAGACAAATACAAATTCATGTTTCACTGCTTTTTAAGTTTTGCATGATAAAGTTTAAAAGTTAATATATGCTATTTGAATCTTTGTAGATTTGTAAATACACAGTATGCGAGACAAGGTAAATTAGTATTTTTTCTGACAAGTTGCTAAATGAAAATCACCCAAATTTAAAAATGTTCAAATCAAAAGTCATCATTGGATCGAAGTAGTTGGTCCCCATTTAGGAGTTGCGTCTCTTGAAAGGTAGAAAATGGTGGGTTTTTTTCAGTGCAAAATAAAAAATATTGAAGAAAAAACCTCTTGCATGCAACAGAAATTCTGATGGGCAATCTTTACTAAATTTTCCACTGATTCGAAGTAGTCAGATGAACCCTTTTGGGAGAGACCCTAAAGGACCAGGTGAGCAATCATGTGAGTCTCTTGTTTCGGTTGTCAATAATTTAAATAATATATGAATGGTACTTTCACCACAACAAAGTCTTATACACTAAGGTTAAAGACAAACAATTCGGCTTCATCATCTCCTCCATCACATCCAATCTGTATCTTTCCATCATGATCAATGTTTAGACTCCATGGTCTCTCTATCCCATGACTCTCATTCATGCTTGTAAGGAGGCGACCTTCTTTAGACAGGACGTGAACTGCATTACTATTAAAATCTGTCACCAGTACAAGCCCTGGTGGTGTAGTCAGTACATCATAGGGGGTAAACGCATGCGTGTCATTTATAGATGGATGGCCATCATAAACCCACTTCAGGTTTCCCCATTCTCCAAGGACAACGAGTCTCCCTCCCCATGATAATTCACTTGTAATATCTACTACACAAATGTCTCCATTCATGTTAGTAGTAATAGCTTCGGGAAGAGAGAATATGTTCTGATTTTTAGGGTCTAATTCTACTGTTCCAATATGTGTATGCTTGTGGTCGTACATAAGAATCCCCCTTCTGATCACACCTGTCAGTGGGAAAGGATTTTCAGTATCAGTGAACCCTATAAACATCCTAGTACTGGTGGCATGGATGCCTCTTGGATACAGTGATTTAAGGGATAGAAATTTCTCCACCTTGGTGTTGTCAGGAAAGTTTACAACAGATCTGACGTCAGATGACCCCACTATTGTAAAGAGAACAGTGTTGTCCATTACTGCCATGTCCAGAATATATTCACATTGTAAGTCGCGTGACAAAAGCCTCTGCGGAGAAAAGATTTGCCCACTAGACCCGTCGCCGGGGCTTCCGCGGGTAAACCTATTTTCCCCGATAACACCCGTGGCCCGGGACTCATGCGGAGAAATTTATTTTCCCCATAGGTCCTGTCGCCGTTCTTTCTCGGGACGAAAAAAGTATTTCCCAGCAGTCAATGATGCCACCACCAACTTCCTCTACTAAGGCCCCATGAACACAGCTTTGAAATTTTGGCTTGCCACTAGAATATGACGTACACATGATGTTAGTTTTGTTTTTCAATGTTTTGGTTTTATGGATATTAGGGAAGTCTGGAGTGGGTGATACATTTACTTCCATTGTAAATTCTGGCACTTTGATTATTGATCCAAACTTTATAACATCTGTAAAGTCCTCGCCTGATTCAGAGAAAATTATGGACTGCTTCCTAAAGTCTTTCTTAGATTTAAAGGAATGGTCTTCATCTTGATGACCTGAAAACGCGAAAATTTGTGCTTCATTTTGGGATATGAAAATTTCATCGATTTGGTTTTTCTTCTCTTGGAGATTTTGCTTCATTGCCACCATGTCTCTGTGGGTTTTTGTCAGCACTTTCTTTCTTGGAATCCACAGTTTATCTAGCTTACTTACTAATTTCCCAGTCTCTTTTTTCACTAGTTCTGACATTTCTTTTCCCTTCTTTTGTATTTTAGCTCTAGCTTCATTATACTCCTTCAACTCTTCAGAGTTGAGTTGTTCAATGTATTCTGGCAATCCCTGAACCTTCTCTATACTTTCATTTATATTTGTGTCAGCTGTACATAACTTTTCCAGTTTGGTTGTATACGTCTGTTCTATAGGTATAAGCTTATGGCTTTGATGTCCCCCCCCCCACGAGACAGACAGCACAGACCTGCCGGTCACATTGCTGGCAGTATATGATTGAGTTCTGAGTTTCATGGTTTCCACAAGGTATATCTTTGAGATAAACCGACTCCATGGCTGTCTTCACCGATGTTTGGTTTAAATCTTTTAGGCTAACACACTCTATGATGACTATCGTTCTTGACTTTGACATTAAATTTATTGTGACAGATATTACAAAGAAGTACACCACAGGTGAAGCATTTCCACTTTGGCCTCCATTTAGTATCACACACCTGGCAGATCTGTGGTTTTTGTGCCATTGTCCTACCTGGAATTTCAAATATGATATTATTTAGATAACGTTTTATTATACATGTATTATCCCCCTCCCATTTATTCAATTGGGGAAAAACTATTGCAGATAGCCGGGGCTCCTCATGTTGGTATCTGGATATCAAGTTATCATTAAGTTTTTGCTTTAGCCGTCATTTAGTGTAAAGATGAGGTCAAGGTCAAATGACATGGTGACAAACGCAAACACCCTAATCTTATCCATCAATATCCAAAATATCAGATGCCTAGCTATTACACTTTTCAAGAAATTCTTTTTTCACATAACTCTTACAATCAAAGTTTACAGCATGAAAAAAATTCACAAAGTCATTGAAGCATGAAAATGGGATCAAGGTCACAGGTCATTGTGACAGTTGCGTTGACTATAGCCTCAACTGTCTGTATACCCAGTATCAGATGCCTAGCTATTATACTTTTGAAACAATTCATTGTCCACAAAAATCTTACAAAAAGTTTTCTGCTTGAAAAAAAAAGACCTAAGTTCACAGTCACTGAGGCAAGAAAATCGGGGGTTAGGGTCATACGGCAAGGGGATAGTTGGTAGACCATAACCTCAAATGTCTGTATACCTAATATCAAATGCCTAGCTATTATACTTTACAAGCAATTCATTGCCCACGACAGTCGATAACAAAAAGGTTTTCAGTCGGAGAAAAGACCTAAGTTCAGAGTCACTGAAGCAAGAAAATGTGGTCAGGGTCACACGGCATGGTGACAGTTGCGTAGACCATAAACTCTACTGTTTGTATACTCAATATCAGATGCTTAGCTATTATTCTTTTTAAGCAATTTATTGTCCACAAAAGTCTTACAAAAAAGTTTACGCCGCTGCCGCCGGAAAGTAATACTATTCGTCGCAGGCGAGACAAAAAACCATTAAGCGCCTCTTGGATTGAGAACTTTTTAAATCTATATGTATTAATTAAGTCATGAGCATCAGTAAAGGACATGCTTTTGACTTCTTTGATCCTCTAGTTTAAGACATCAAATCTAGACCCTATTTATCTTGAAAATTAGTATCCTTCATTCTCAAATGCTATAAGTTTGTTTGTTTTAAAAGTCAGAGCATAAGAATACATTTCGTAAATACATGTACCATAATTTCAATGTCTGTCAAATTGTTAATTACAAAACATGCACAGGTTTAGCAGTTGGAGAGCAGAATAGTTTAGTGGTGGGTTGAGAGAATAGAATCTGGTTTAATATCCTTTCTCAATAGCATTCTTATACATGTAGTTATGTTTCTTACAAATTTCAAACGAAATAAGGAAATTGAAATTAAATGTAACACTACAAAAGAAACAGTTGATGTAAAACAACCCTTATCGCTACTGTACATTTTGTTTTTTTAAATCCCATAATCTTTAACCGTCACCTTATTTATAAATGATTGGCTGATTTTATCGAATTAAGGTTACATTATGCTTCGAGTCAGTTTTTGTCTCAGTCGACTGGGACGAACTTGAAGTTGCGGGACGCAAGACACGGGTATTACTTTCCGGCTGAGACATAAACGTCTTTGTCAGACTTTTGTGGAAAATGAATTGCTTAAAAAGTATAATACTTAGGCATCTGATATTTGGGATACAGACAGTTGGTATACGCAACTGGAACCATGCCGTGTGATCCTGGTCCCATTTTCTTGCTTCAGAGACTCTTTGAGGTTTTCGGGTCGTAAACTTATTTGTAAGACTTTTGTAGAAAATGGATTGGTAAAAAAGTATAACACCTAGGCATCTAATATTTGTAATACAGGAGCTTGGATTATGCATGATCTATGCAACATGCATAATGCCATATGACCTTGACCCCCAGTTTTTTTTATATTTCAATGACTCTGTGAATTTAGTTTTGTGTTGGGTTGTAAACTTCTTTGTAAGACTTTTGTGGAGAATAAATTGATTGAAAGTCTTATACTAAGGGTCAAAAGGGGCTAAAATGGGTATATTGACAAAACGTCTGTAGAATGTTAAATTTCATCATAATGTTGATCAATCTTTTTTAATTGTTTTCCTCAATGAATTCTGTCAACAAAATGTAACAACAGTTTTGATGTATCTTGCACCGTTGCATTGCTACGAGGGGTCAAAAAGGGGCCGCACCTGAAAATCGACCTTTTTATTTGTGGTCCGTTTTTTTCAAGTCTTTTTTTTTTCATTGGAATGCTTGTGAAAATTCTTGCCTGCGTTTTTCATTCAGATTTGCAATATACTGTTTTCGAAAATTTAGGGACCAAGGGGCCAAAAACGCCAGTTATAAGAATTTTGTCTCAGCAAATGGTTTTCTTAAAAGAATTTAGTTGCAGTGGGCTGTTCAATTGTTACTTTTTTTAAAAAAGATGTTTCTAACTACTAGAGGACGAGGGATTGTGGCACCTGCCATTTCAGAGAAAAGGGAGCCAAAATGTTTAAAAAGGATGTTCAAACAAAACTGCTGTAGAACATTTATTTTTCATACAATTTTGTTTATTTTTTCATTGTATTCCTCAATAAATTCTGTCAAGAAAATATTACAACAGTTTTGAAGTATCTTGCCCAGTTACATTGCTACGAGTGGTCAAAAAGGGGCCATGCCCGAATAATCTACTTTTTTATTTGTGGTCCTATTTTCAAATCGTTTTTTTTTTCATTGAAATCGTTGTAATAATCCCTGCCTGATTTTTCAATCAGATTTGCAATATCTCCTACCATTTTGGGGAAATTATTGATCAAAAGGGGTCAAAAGCGCCTTATGTTTTTTTCTTGAAGTTTGGTATGATAAATGTATATATATATAAAAAAATCAAATATGCATTAATAGTCCACCAAAGAATACATGTGTCAAGTGAGTCCACCGTGGGCTGCATGTGTCCAAAGCATTTGACAATCCAAATTGAGCCGCAAACATACAGGGTTCAACATGTTGCGGTCGTATCATGCTGCGTTTGGCGTAGCTATTTATTTGTAAGAATTTTGTGGAAAATTATTTGCTTGAAAGGTCTTATACTAATTACCAAAGCATGGCATTGAACTTTGACCTCATATTTACACTTTCACTACTTCATGGTTGATTTTTTTTTGTTCAGTGTTTATTTCATTTTAATTTTGTTTTATTTTTTTTTTAGGTCAAGTCAGTTTTTATGAACTATGATATCTAAAACTGCAATAGAAAGTCTTCTTTGTGGTTAGATTTCATTCTGTAACCTGCCTTAAGTGTTCTTCTTATTTCAAGAACTCAGGTCCTAGACATACTGGCCTTGATTGAATTTCATGGTGGTGCCGACATGCGAGACATATACTTTTAGTGGCCAAACTTGTAACTTTCTGTAGGATAAGTTCTCGTTTGGTATATTAGATAGTTATAAAAACGTTCGCACCTAATAGCAACCATAAGAAATCAGATTTATGTCTGTATTAAATTCGAAGTGCCTACTATGAAATCCTGTTGGAAAAAAAAAGATCTTTTAAAACCCTGGAGAATATTTGATAAAGTTTACAGATTCGATCGAGCAATTTAGAATTCTTGAAGCCTCTAGTGAATATTTTGTTATTAAAGAAACACTAGAAAAAATACTTAACATACTTACTTTATATTGTCACCCATTTTCTCGATGTAACATAATATTCCTATCAATAGATAAACCATTTGATTAGGAGTGCCCATATATTAGCCTAAGATAGAGAAGTAGTTTCACTAGAGTATATATATTGTCATCCCATGGTGTCCGTCTTCCGGCCGTCTATCCTTTACTGTTTTAAACATAAACTCTTCTTACACCAAATGAACAATTGCAGCTGCACTATATGCATTTGTTCATTAGGATGGGATATAGAACTAATGTTTACATTTTGGCTCGTCGTAAAACATGTGAGAGAGCGACTATTTCATTTTTAGGGGGGCTATTGTGACATTTGAAATAAAAAGGCAGAATGCAAAAAAAAATCAGGAAATAAATCGGCAGGACAGTGCCTGATACAATAAAAACGATTGTTGTAAAAATTGTCATTTTTTCTGAAGAGATATAAAAGACCTTTACAACATAAATTTAGTCTGAGTAATTCAAGTTATTTGGAGCCTCTAGTTTCTAAGGTTCTTCCTACCCCAGACATAGGTTGATTATCTTAGTAATAATTTGGTTCTCCAGTTTGGTATTTTTGGTTATACTGTTCTATGCTCTTCATATTCATACAGTGTTTGGCATTTTCAATATTTTTGGTAGAGCGCCTCTGATGAGTCTTGAATAGACGAAACGCGCGTCAGGCGTAGCAAAATTTATTGTCTGGAACTTTGTTGTCATTTGTATTTCTATCATTGGCAATTACAAGCATCTTTTCATAAGATGATTAAAAACTTATTTCCCCAAAGGAAAGCGGCAAAAAAATTTTATTAAATGTTTCAAGCATTGGTTTAAATCTTTTCGTTAAAAATTTAAATTTTCAATTTTCTATGCCCCGATACGGACTGCAGCAATTGTGGATTCCATGGATTAAAACCTTCCTTTTCCTTCAAACATTTAATTATTTTCATGTAGATTCTCGACGATATCGGTTTGAAACCCCCTTTCGTCCTAAGAGGACTGTGGGTGGAGCTTCACTATAAGAAAGTCTCTGTGCTAGTGTCAGAGGAAGCTGCTGTCCAGTCCACCATTGGATACATGAGTCCAAACCCATTCTTGGTCCATATTATACGTCCCACCGTCTAGTGTTCAACGTGTTGTGATCGTGAAAACGTGAACGTAAGAAACGAAGCAGAAGGTAATAAGTAGAACCTCACTCGACTATGTTGATGATCATCTGACATGGAACGGGGAGGCAAAGAACGGGACATCTCATCCCGCTAAATCTGTGTTTCAAATCCTCAGTAGAAATCCGACATGGTGGACAGGACAAGGTGATTGTAACCTCTTACGAGTGGGGTTTATTTTTTTGCGCATTTTTACCGCGCACGACCACCACAGTTTTTACCCTAAAACCAATCATTGATTCACTTTCTCTTCAGCGATACACCAGTTCATCTGAAGCTGTAGCTTTCCATCTAGGCTAATCTGTGACGGAATTGGACTGCGCAGATTTAGTCGCGCGAACTTAAGAGTGCTGTTTTTAACTCCTCATCATTGGTGTTACACACTTTACTGTCTTCCTGGTGGTTCTAGTCAACAGCTGTTCTCACAATATAGTGTTCTTATGTTGATGTTGGTCTGTTTTTGCGTGTTGTACAGTGATGGCTCTGGAATTGTTCCTTACTTGTTTGTTAATGATGTTTTTACTTATTTAAAAGTCTTTGTTATTTGTACACTCTAGCTCTTATTCTGTGTTTTGTTCTCTATTGTGTTATCAAATCGCTTGGAGGGAGCGCTGTATGTCATCTGCCCCTCAACCAGTTTATAAAAGATGATCAGTCTGTGTTGTTGTCTTCTTGGTTTTGATGATGGTATGTTCATCAGGTCATTTTCGCATTTTAGTAAGAGTGCATTCTTCTCTGGTTTGTATTCCCGTGTTATATACCCCCCCCCCCACCTTTTTCGCTTTGCCGCTTTTAATTTGCTGATATCGGGTTTGCGTGTATGGGCAAATGCAACAGTTTGCAGTGGCGGATACAGGGGGGAGTCCGTGGTCGTACTCCTAAAAAAAAACTTTGTTGAATATCAATATTTAGGAAATCGATCAAGCATGACCGAAGTGAGCCTGTACCCAGTCCATCAGTGGCCCATTTTACCAAAATTTATGGATCTGCTTCTGTGAAGCCTTTTACAAATATGCTTTTTCTTGCAACTTTATCTTATTTTTCCGAATATCTGAAAATTTGAACTAATCACATTCCATTTGACGACGTCATTGACGTTGCTGTCGTCGATATACGTTACAATGAACAATCGAAATCAGCTAGAAACGAAAATACACGAATATACGAACCAAACATGCTGGGTTAGGAGAGGTAGGACTTTTATTTCTATATATATTTTGCACTAATCTTCGTGATATACTTTGATTTGATCAGATTTTTTGTTCTATTTTTGATTAATACATTTAGAAATAGACTGACTGATGTTTTTTTTTTTTTTTTTTTTTTTTTTGAGAACAATCTCAGATATTATTTCAGAAACCACAAATGTTTCTTATAGTATGTTCATTTTTAACTATTGAGGCCTGCATAAAAGTTAAACACTAACACCGACCAACTTATGACTTTTAAAAAAGAAAGAGTGTAAGAAATGCGAAGCTTTTTTAATGTAAAAGTCATATTATTCCACATTTCATTATCTTCTATATTCTTTTTTACTTTTGAAATTTTAGAATGGTGTAAGAATAGAAATGTCACATCATGAAGTTTTTTACTATGGAGGGAGATACCCGGTACAGACCCTCATATCCCCGAAACCAGCATCAACATCAATGGATCTTCGGGATGAGTCGGGGGATATGAGCAGTACAGATAGTGGGTACCAGGCATGTTCTCAGACATACAACATGGCCACGTATCACCAAAGTCGACTTCATAATATATTTTCGTACGAAGAGGACCCTGTGCCATCTAGTTCAACGTCGTCTGGGAGCGATTGCAATTCGAAGCAGCGAAGTTCCTCATGTCAAGAATTAGACGATTCATCCGCGGATTCGTCTAGTCAAAATAGCAACTGTTCGAAATCTACAGACGACAGCAACATGGATTTTGAAGTTTACCATACATCGCTAGTAAAGAACGCACTCGCCCCATGTCCCTTGCAGGTGCCGATTGATGATAACTGTTTTTGTCCTCGGGCAACTTCGACACCGACGATGTCACCCGAAAATTCACAGGACGGTCTCCATGCTCAACCACAGAGAAGAACAACACAACGAAAGCCAGTAAAACGGAAATTGCAATTTTCATCTGAAGATGATGAAGCCGTTTTCTACTTACAAGCAAAGTACCTAAGCCAATAAGTTTGAAAATTATATCAGACAAAAATCATGGTATATTTTTTGCAAAATTTCATAATTTGCTATTTTTTTATTTTTATTCTTATATATTTATACTAAATTTTATTTGAAATGTTGTAAACTACTGTTTTTATACTTCACTTTTATGATTATTTTTAGAAGTGTATTGTTTGTAATAAACGTTACATCTGTTATCTAATCATTTTTCTAAAGCCGCATGAGGTATTCGTCGACTTAGACTGAAATCACCCAACAAAGAAATCAATGGGTACAAGTAGTCCGCTAATAACGCACTGTAATATTGAGAATCATCCGTTCAAACGGCATCTATCTTGTATGACGAGTATGAGGTTTATGTGAAATGACATCGGAAAAATTGAAACTTCTGTGAATATATACATGTAAATGGAGTTCTTGAAAACACCAATGAAATTATAGTGTGGAAGATCATACAAAAGAAAAGCAAAAGTTTCTAAACACACAGGAATGAGAACAATCTGACACCATAACATTTCATTGAAAAGTATTAAAAAATCATGAATCTTAACATCATCTTTCATCTTCCGAAAAACTTGATTCCTCGTCTGTATACTCCCAGTACGACGAACCACTACTTCCTGTATATGTATACGACGATCCGTCATACTCTGATTCTTCGTAACTGCTCGGCTCTTCGCCAATTTCCGAAAAAATGTCCGGAGTATCGGTATAGTAGGATTCGTCTGCCGGAGAAACGGGAAAATGTTGAAACGACGGTAGGTTTACAGTGTGTGGAGCGTCTTTGACGCTATCGGCAAAATCTCTCATTGAAGAATTTGAAGCAAACAAGTGTTCGTTTATTTTCTCTTCTGTTGAAGAAGCTGGCTCTTGTGAAACTGATTTGCCACTCTTGTCAACTAAAACGCTACTTCTTCTTTTTGAATGAGACTCTCTTTCCCCGTTAGCATCGGTGTTCTTAACAAACACACTTGGTTTTCGAAGCGTTGCCAAAAAGCTTCGTCGTAGACGCCTATTTCTTCTGTGTTCGTTTTCCGGTGGAGGCTTCGATGTTAACGATATTGCGCTTCGTATGATCTGGAGTCTGTCTTTATCAATTTCGGGCGAAGTGTTTGCAGCACGTGAAATAACGGACGGACAGTTCCGGTCAAATTCTTCTTTCCACCTATCAACATACTTAGACCGTTCTTCTTCTGGTATCTTTAAAATTGCTGAAAGTGGAACGCATGTTCTTTCGTTATTGCTATCGGCAGTCCAGGGTTTGACACTGTCCTTTGGTTTATTGAATATTGATGGCAAAGGAACAACATCCGATATTCCAGATATCATAGAAGGCGTCGAGGAGTATATTGAAGCCGTACTACTAGTTAAATCTGGAAATTTACATTTTTGTTTCACCCTTCCGTCTCCCGCAAAACCAAAACGTTTAGTTCCTTTCTTAACAGGTGAGAATGTTTTTGATTCTTCAATCTTTTTCCTCCATTCTTGTAATGGTAGATATTCACTGTAATATACGTTGTAAATTTCCTGTTGCACTCTATTTAGATTCCGTTTGCAGATCGCATCCAAATTGTCCATACTGTGTTGCAGATACCTTGCGTGCACCATATTTCTGTGGTGGACCCTTAAAATTTTCTCGCTCCCGGCGACTAAATCAATGCCTTTGCTTTTAACTGATGATTTCATATTTTTGTGATACTATTGTTCGCGTTAATTCTAAGCAACTGTTGCACTCAAAATTTCATACCATAAAAGCGTCTAGTGTGGATCAGATACTATCAAGCTTCGGTAACGTGTATTAAATTTTGTCATTATTCTATTGCAAATAAACAAAACTGTGACAAACTCGTTAATTTTTATGTACCCGACTAAAAGTGGTTCGAAATTAAGCAATCCTTTTAATTTTATGAATTCTTATGTCGTTATTGTTATTCGCGCATTTCTTAATGAAAGAATTTTGCGATTGGTTACATATAAATCATTTATGACTGTAAATTTTGTCGTATCAAACCTGAAATGCGAAGTAAACAGAAATTAATTACATACTATAAAATGCAATACAAATTACATTGAAATATTGTTATCGCGGTTTCAAGAAATAATAGAAATTTACAAGTTGTTTCTGAACTAATCCACAGCATCTGCAATGCAACGATTTTGTTGCAACAAGCAGAATTTTGGAGTGATTGCATGGTTCAAAATACACTGTATACATAATATAGTGGTTAATGTTTATATTTGTTTGTGGTGTTTTATATGTCTCCTATAAGTGAGAGAAGCAAAGAGGTTGCAATTGTGCATTCGAGTGTCAAAAGTCCGAAAGGGAAACGACGAAACCGGTAAACACGAACAAGTACAGCACGAAGAAACACAAAACAAAATAAACCGAACGGAAATCAACAACGCGAACTCAAGTCGTAACAAGAGTGAACTCATGTGCTCCAGAAGAGTAAGCGGTTTTTGCCTGCTATAGCACACCCGTCGTGTTGCTAATTTTCAATTCAGTGTGTCAAATCCGGTAAAGGAAGACAAAACAAATTTCTACGACAAACCAACATCTGCACTCATTTAAGAGATAGAAATCCAATATTTGTCTACGAGTGCACGATGTCTACCGTAAAATTTCTTGAGTGAAGATAGCAACCGTGGAGATTACTTTGCTCTCCTAATACTAGTAGTATAGAATATGTATTAGTAATTCACTTCATGGTTTATTTTCTATTTAAGGGAAAGTGTATACAGTTTTGAAAAATTAGCTAAATTCTTTTAAAAACGCTTTGGCCATCCACAACAAAAATTATGTCTGCATTAAATAGGCATACCGTGGTAGAGTAAAAAAATAAGAACTAAAAACAACCATGAAGTGTCATTCTGTACGAATGCTGATTATATATTTACTTTTTTTAGAACCAGAACAAACTGTCGTTATTTGGTTTCGAATTGTTTTTTTTTCCTGGAATGTGCTGCTATGTTTTGTGCTTTGCAAGTATATTACAACACAGATTTTGAAACAAGATTACGAATGACAGGTTCTGGCTGTTGTTGTTGGTTTTTCTATTATCTATTTTTTATTTGTTTGTTTGTGTTTTGTTTTGTTTTTTTTCATACCACGAGTTAACGATTTACAAGCATAAGTATTAGCTTCCTAGCTTGTACAGACTCTTACTCTTACTAAATATTAGTAACTGTCAGTTTTATTGAACAATAATTTCACTTCAAGTTTATTGCTATTTTTTTTTTATAACTTGTCTATAAAAATGCTCTCTGTGAAAAATAACCACAATAAATGTATATACATAGTAAAAAACTCATAATGAAGTTTGCGATGTTCAGGTTGTATGTTCTAGACATTGAAAATCAATTTCTTTTTCATAAAAGCTTTCCGATGCGATTACGGTTTAAATTTGCCATTACTGTCATAAACTTTCTTCGGTGTGATTGAATTATTTCCGTTTTATGTATTATTCTACTGAAATCACGATTTTTGAAAATTCCCAGCAGTCTGCATATCCGTAAACTCATGCATTGATAAAATATTAATTCTTTTGAATACATTTTATATAATCTTTTAAGACATTGTTCGGCCTAAGAAGCAAATTAAGGTTATATTCCGGTGTAAGAGAGTTTTGTCTGCCATAAATTGATGTAACATTGACAATATCTAGATAAAATGTTGATTTTCCTAAGAATTGCTGTATGTTGAGTTGATTCCATTAAGAGATATATCCTGGTAAACAATAATTCAGATAAATCGTTGCCATCTTAATACTTGATTAACTGTCATTTGCTGGAGTTAATTTGGTTTTCTAAGAAACTCTATTAACGAATTTACTCAAATCATTATTCAGATTCTCCGGAATCAATTTGCGTGGTCGTATATTTCGAAGGGAAAAGGACAAATTGAAGAAAATATGTAACAATGACAAGAGAAATAATGCAAAAAAACACGTTCCTTGTTCCCAACCCCGTTGCTATTTCATTTGCGTCCGTTTCTTTGATAGCCATCCAATTGTCACTTTTCTGTTCACTACTAGAAGTTTTCCCGCGTTTTTTATCTCTCATCTGTTTCAATGATGATTTAATCTTTTTGTAATCCCCAAATGATATGCTGCTTCGTCTTCGGTCTCTTCTGAAATACTGAATGGTCGAGTCTTCCCCGTTTACTCGCATGTCCTATCTGTTATAAAAGAGAAGAGTTTAAAAATTTAACTTATTAACAATGGACTGTATCGGTGATGGCATATATCTTTGCAATACTAATTACAATTCCGGTAGCTTTGGGTGCAGCATTTTCGAAAACAGGAACTTGCTTTCAAGTATGAAGTGTTCGCTTTAATTTTGTCTACATTCACATGTATAGCTTAACTGTAGCTTGTCTTTTAACCACTTTTTTCTATAAAGTTCAACCAATGGTCCAGAGATATCTTGACTTTATTACTAAAGCTGAATACTAACACATCTTTTTTCAGTTAAACTAGTTTTCGTTTTAACAAAAACAAATGTGTAAAAATAAAGAAGAAAATATCAAGTTTGACTCTGAATGCTACTAGAAAACAATGCTAAATAAACGCAACATGCAAAGTATCTATGAGATTTATGAATGTTTTGAAAAATAGTTTCTTACCTCAATAATTGCTATACGGATTTAAAAAAAAACTGTATTGTCTTTTTAAAATAAGAACGTTTCTTACCTCATTGCTATACGGGTTTAAAAAAACTGTATTGTCTTTTTAAAATAAGAACATCCAGGTATAGAAAAGAACCAAGAACCAGGAAACATGAAGCATCTTAATGGCTAGGCACTTGAAACGCCACTTATACAAAATGGCCATTCCTACTTGCAGATGTAAATATTGAATATTTGATCACCAGTTCAGGATTTTGGAAAAGATGTATTAATAGCATAAACGTACATAAGGCAGATGAATACTATTAACATTATAAACATAAGCCAGAATACAATGGTGTAACAGAGTTCGCGGCTGTGCTCAGTAGCAAACAGACGCCAGTTGGAATCGAATGAGAGGTATCCCGTTTGTCCTCCCCGCCGTTGGTCTCTCATTTGCTTTAGAGATGCTTTTATTCTGACGTAGTCATTCCATGTAATGCTGCTGCGTCGTCTTTCGCGGCGGAAATATTGAACCGAGGGCTCTTGTTCACAACCGTTCATTTCGATACATGTGTATCTGCAAAAGAAAAAAAAACGACAAACAATATTGTATTTCAAGGTACTCTTAATTGGGGCTTTTTCTTGATGTCTCCTGATTTTTTCTGTTGGATGTTTTTCCAATTCATGTCAATTTTTATCTTTTTGCATTTTTGGTCATGAAATAAACTTAAATGAACTTGTGTTGCATTGTAAAATAAGTATGAAGCGCTGATGATAAGCGATCCAGTTTAGAAATAAACATGTCTGTTTCATTTTTTATTTTATTTTGGGCTTCAGGGATTTTATATTATGCCTGTCCCTGTAATATTTAATGATAATACACCAGCATAATTGAATTATTATACGAGAGTCTAGCCATATGAAATGGAATTCAGCGATAATCAACATTAGTTCATAGAAGTGAAAAATGCACAAACTCTTGGAAAATAACATCAAGTGGAAATTGATTGAGTTCTTACAAATAATCACTGCTTTGTGTCCGAACAAAACTAATATGCATTCAATTGTAATTCAAATTAGCACATTTCATACTTATATTGATGTGCTATGTGCTTCCATATATACATTTTGTTCTGTGACAATCTGCAATGGGAATATTCTTAAAAGTCCACCATGTTTCATAACTACATTTATACTCCTAATATATCTATATTACTGACGCTTGATTTGGGTTGTTAGTTGCAATTGAGGGCTTTCTTAATTACTTTCTCCACATAAAACTATTGGGCATTTCCTCCTCGCAGTGTTTTATGCTGCTCACTCCATTGGACTTTTTGGTGTTTTTAAAACAGCAAATCAATGCGATTTCCCCGCTGACTTAACCCAGTGCTCTAATTGAAAAAATTGCACGCCTAAGAAATATTTACAGTAAATTAAAAGATCAAGATGTATTTATATGAAACCAATTGATTATGTGCAGATGGTTCTTTATATTTACAAACAAAATGGTTTTAGACACTTGCTATCCTCTTTATTCCGAAAAACAACCCATTAAACTAAGCTACCAACAAAATTTTGTTAAAACTTATACAAAATGTTGTACTGTTATGATTTCTTTTTTTTAATTTGGCAGACTTTATGAAATCATTTAATTACTGCCTGCTCGCACGATTCTTCTAAAGACTAGTATTCGAAAGCAAAACAAAGTGATTTGAAAACACGATTCTATGCATGGACAGTACACTGCATAATTTGGTTTTAACTTTACACGTATGTTATAAATGAAAATGAGCTCAGGCCGCTTCTAAGACAATATACTAGTACTGGGTACCTTTATTTTGTAATGGGTTATAATTACTGAACAAGTAATGGTTTCATTGTCACGTTGTTAATTGTTTGACTTAAATAATGTGCCCAATAATCTATATTCCATCTATCAAATGCAATGAACATTGTTTCAATGGCAAAGGTATCAGAAAATTATATCGCGAGAAATGGTTATATGAACAATTAGAGGGTCAACACTTCTGTTTGTTGCTATTCATGCAGCTTGTTTTTGTGTGTGTTTTATGTTGCCTATTTCTCAGTGTTGTTCCCGTTTGTGTTTGCCATTTCAGAATTAATGACATCGTAATACCCCATTGGTCTTTCTCTGCTTCTGTATTGGGCAGTTCATCAAAATCACAATTACTTATTTTTTTTAATCCTTGAATTATTCTACTTCCATGGTCTTTGATTTGGTTTCAATTTTGACAACCCATTCGATACTTAGTTTTTGCAACAATATTTTTTCTTCAGTATTATCGTTTTACTTGGCATTTCAAGTTTTGGCGAGAGCGTCTCTGGTGAGTCGTTTATAGACGAAACGGTTGACGGGCGTATTAAAAAATGTGTGCCCTATAAATCGGTCATTTAGATTAGATAAAAAAAATCAGTCACTCCCTTCAGTGGGGTGTTATGGAAAACTTTGAATTATTTTCAAATCTTTCTCTTTTAATAGAATAGACGATTTAATATTTCAGGCATCTGACCGAGCAAACATGTCGAGACGATCAAAACTTTCACCGTCAGAGACAACTAACCAAGGGAGTTTACATATATTTGAGTATATTTTGTGTGTTTTCAATAGTCTGTCTTGGAACAGAAATGTTTCTTCGTGTCATGACTGTCTGACATTTGCGAGGGAGGGACGACGGGGAATTACAGCTGTCAAACGGACAATATCAGTCATTCTAATAGTTCAATATGAATGTGTATCAACATATGTATCAATATTTAATGTATAAAAATTGCGTCCAATGAAATTAATCATCCCAATACGATCGATCATTACTTTTTAATAAAGATTAAATTTCTATTTTGAAAATGAAGAAAACTGGAAATTCATATTATTTTCTTCCCATACATATATAAATATGAAAAAAATAGAAAAAAGAACATACAATCTATAGATTTATAATTACTTACAGATTAAGCAGTAACAATTGGCCCTACATCCATCCATTAATCTCTTTGTCGGATACAGTATTGACAAAACCATAACACAAAAGAGGACAAAAGCAGCTCGTAAACCAACATCATTGCCATATTATTGATAGATCTAGGTTAGGTAATTCTATATTGTCAAGTAGACAACGTAAAATAAAGACACCAGTAGCCTTTGTTTCAAGAATATTGAATTTTTGTCTTTGACTGTTAAACACTTTAAAAGTGCATTTGGGAATATATTCATAAGGTCTAATTAGATTTTAAGTTTCATGGAAAAACAGTCATAAATCAATCGCATTTACTGACTTTTGAATAATGTTTTATTATCAGGCTCTACTTGATAATGTACTTTTTACGGCTAAAGAATTAAGTTACTGCTTAATTAATGAATTAGCCATTGATCGCAATGCATCACGCAATGCCATATAAAAGGACATCACCCGACGATGGTTTTTTTCTATCAAGATCAATGAAGGGGGATAAGAATATTTTCCTTTTTTTTTGGCACAACAAATCCTAGAATCATATTCAAGAAACAGACAAACAAACACCCCCCCCCCCCCCAAAAAAAAAATACAGCAATGTGCACGTTTCAGGCCAGAGAAATGTAAACTCAATGTTATTAAGACCATAATTATGAAGGTTGGTTTAAAAGACTGTCCGTGCATTGAAAAACGTTAGGAGAATAACTATATATAACCGGGATGTTCAACTGAAATACAGTCTGCAACGTTTACGCAGGTGCTCAGGAAGGGTAAACAGTTTCTTCCTTGATGGAACACAACCGTCGCGTTGCCAACAAACAGTAATCAAGTAAAGGACTCTATGGCTTGAAACAACCATTTAATGCACCGGAAACCTCAGAATATCCACATGAGTTTAATACAAAGTTAAAGTCTCTGTTGCCAATAAATAACACCTAAAATGAAAAAGGCATATGTATAGGGATTTAACTATATATGTGTGATAATTATTTATTGATAACGTGAACTGTTTGAGTATACAATGTTTCAAGTCATTAATTTCTCTGAATGTCAAGAATCTAAAATGGCATGTGTGCTTTTTCAGGAACCTTTCTGTTTATATTTTTATCTGCCTGGGACTTCGATTCGGCCTCCGAACGTTCATATGGTCGTCGAAGCGAGTCGCGTTTAAGGGTCACACCGAATCCCGGGCGATCAGGGAGATCAATGAATCCATCCTTCGGCAGTGGTTCATCCTCAAAAAGATTTCCAAAGTATGGAACGATCTTATCTGCATTAGGACTAAGATTGATAAATTCTGCAACTGGACAGTTTCTAAACGCATACTGGAGATGGTATGAGTAGATACTTGAACCGTGTGGAATAACTATCGTGTCGTATGGCGAGGCCATGGCACAGACTCTCCTAGCTTCCGTGATGCCTCCCAGCCAGGATATGTCCGGTTGTAAGATATCCACACAGCCGTCAGAAATGAGTTGCTGGTATCCGTATCTGGTATACTCATGCTCCGCTGTCGTCAGAAGCACGCTGCAGTCGCGTAGGGCCTTGCGAACGTCTTTATACCCGGTATAGTTATCAGGCGGTAGGAACTCCTCCATCCATTTTAAGTTATATTTTTCTAGAGCCTTTGCTAGTTTAATTGCATAGGGTACCGTAAGTGCCATGTAACAGTCTAAGGATAAAGGAAAATCTGGGCCTACCTTCTCACGCCATGACTTGAAGAACTCGATGTTTTTACGGAAGCCTTCATCACCGTCAGACGGTCCGTACGGGCAAGGTACTTTGGCACCCACAAATCCTAATTCTTTGGCAATATCGGGTCTAGCGGTAGTGGAGTATACTGGAAGTCTGTCCTTTGTTTTGCCACCAAGCAAGGCATACACGGGCTCGTTTCTCAACTTTCCCAAAAGATCCCACAGAGCAAGATCGACGGCGCTTATTGCTTGGACGGAGAGTCCCTTTCTGCCATAATTCCACGTAGCCCTAAACATTTGATCCCACATAAGTTCCACGTCTCTCGGATCTTGGCCCTCGACGAAACGGCTCAAGTGTTTTTCCACGATGTAGCAGCCTGGCTCCCCTCCGATAGTAATACCAACACCCGTGGTGCCATCGGTGGCCTCAACTTCAACCACTAAACTGCCGAGTGCGTTAATTCCCCAAGACTTCCGAGAAGCAGCATACTGCTCGTACCCAGACATCGGGTTGGCGACGGGGTTTGGGTAGCCATTGATCCAGTGTTTATCGTCGACATCGTGACAATCAGCGCCTTGGTCGCCTTTCGAAGCTTGGTTGTCCGTTGCGTACGCTCGTACACATTTTATTGTAGGAAACTCCCGACATTTCTTGCTGCTCGACATTTTACTATCCACCCTTCGTAGATATGAGGCGATTAGATTTATTCAAGGGCATGTTAAAGTAGATAAATATGTCTATATGAATAAATATAGTAATTTTATCCGATAAACTGTTTATCTTTGACGTCCCTAGTTTTGTAACCATGTCGTATACATAGGAATGAAGATGCTCCCATGCAGGCGCTCGAATCGTTTACTAATAAGGCCGCGGCTACCATTACCCTCTACGGGTAACAATAAAATTTTTTTATTATTACCCCCTTCACTAAAATCGGAAACGGTTTCCGGATACGGCACCTTTTTCGTCCGGAATTTGAAGAGTAAACAATAAGAAAAAAAATTAGGATTACCCCCTTATTGTTACTCGCCAAATGAAAAAAAAATGTCTCAAAAATGAAATTGTTTTATTTTGAGTTATATTATATATTCAGAATAACAAACATTTTTCATTTTTGTTTATGATGACTTCAGGCATTTGCGACACATCCAATACGTTGTTTTTGGTGGTGCCTTCAATCCAAGACACTTTAAATGGTGCCATTCCAGGCACCCGTCGCAAACAATAGCCGAGAACAAATGCACGTCGACACCACACCTCTGGCACAACCATTCAGCTTCTTCTTTTTTGTCGGTAATTCTTTTTTTAAGAATAAGCCATGCGTTGTTTATAAAGTACTTTTTTTATCCTGTTTATATTGATATTCTCATCCACGATCTTAATGTTAATCGTGTGAACGTCTTTTATGTTGGTCTCTGCCTTTACACCGCCATCCAAGAGGCTTTGAATGTTGACGTCCTCTTTGATCATCCAACTCAACATTGCTGTAAAAAGGAATAGATCAAGAGTTTGTGGAAATGACGTTAGTTTGTCCTAAAAATGAAATTCCATAAAAATGAGAAACAGTTTAGGTCAGTTTACGCATCTTTGAAAATGTTACATATGTACAGCACTTATTACAATATTAAAGTCTTATTGAGTTAGTGTACACTTGTATAACCTCCGTATGTGGGAAACAAGACGAATTACTGATTTTTTTACGCATTATTCATTGTTACTTACCTTCTTTTTCTCTAGGCGAACGCTTTTTTCCTGGTTTGAAAATGTGACACGTTTCTTCAGACATTCCGATCAGTTTATGGACTTTTTGTGAAAAGTGATCATTTAATATACTAACCCGATCCGGGAACCCGATACTAATCCGAGACATTTGATATACCTTATAGCTCACGGCATAAAGTTACAGGACATTGCAATGCAATATTTGTTTGGATAATTGATAAAAGGTTCGATCAGTCTTTAAATAATTTTATATAATTCCATTCAGTTTTTTCAAGTTTTTTTGTAATTTAATGTTGTTTGTTTCTTTGTGTGTTCTTGTTGTTAAAGAAATTTTCGGAAGTCAATTGGGTATCCCTTTTGGTGATACTTATGATAATGTGTCTAAAACACATCATCATACAAAAAAAAAAAAAAACCAACAACATATTTTTTTTCCATTTTGGCGAGTAACAATAAGGGGGGTAATCCTAATTATGTTTCTTATTGTTACTCTTCAAATTCCGGACGAAAAAGGTGCCGTATCCGTAAACTGTTTCCGATTTTAGTGAAGGGGGTAACAATAAAAAAAAATTATTGTTACCCGTAGAGGGTAATCGTAGCCAGTCCGTACTAATAAAAGGTTTTCAATTGAAGCTTCTAAACTAGTTTTTTTCTATCTTCAATCATCAAGGCCATTAAGATTTTTGGAGAAGTTCCTGATGGCTGAATTTTTCACAAAAACAATAGATCTTCATCCTATCAAAGCACCCCAAAAAGGGGTACATGGCGACTCTCTTGTTGAGCTTCGTGATCGAGCTGAAGATTTTAAAAGCAGGTAGTAGTAAATTGGCATAACACCTTACTATAGACCATTGTACCCAATGTTACTTTTCTTTACCAGGTACAAGTCTTGTTTTTGTTTGTTTGTTTTTCTTTATTTCATTTATTGATTTATTTCCCTTTTTTAGCTAATTCTGCCTAGTAGTTCGAAACGAAAATAGATAGTTACCAACATGCTATAAATCATTCTTGCAAAGTTGAATTCGAATTAGTTAATCGTTTCAGAGAAAAAAAAACGAATGGAAACGTATACGGACACAATATAACCTTACAGTGCGTTTCTTCTATTGAGATATAGAGTATGATTAATATTTTTTTCTTTGAACATAAAAAATGAAGATGTCTAATAACTTGTCTAAATCGAAGGGATCTTGAGCTTACACCTTTTACTTCAAATCAATTGGCGTCTTTCGCAATAAGTGAAAGAGCTCTTCATGAAATATACGGGCTCATATCTTACAACCCCCAAAAAATGACAGACGGAAGGCCGAATAAAATAATATACCTCCCCGCTTTTGGCGAAATGCGACAATCATTGGAAAATAATGTTCAATAACCCTCTGATAGGTGATAGCAATTATGTACTTTTATCTTTTCAAATCCAGATAAATTTAATACGGTATAGGTCCGTTGTCTTTGACTTAAGCTTATGCAATCCATGCTGAACTCACAAAATCTTTTTGACACTGTCACGCAAGCTATAGCGGATTTTCAATACATATTGATATATACACTTTTTAAATGGCATTTCATTTATCGAAAAGGGACTATGAATGAGTAGGAAGTTTCATTTCGTACTTTTATTTAATATAACATTAAATTTCATTTTGTCCACTATAAACTGAAGTTGTTTTTTGCTTTGACCCCCTTTTCAAAAAAATAAAACCAAAAATAAAGAAACCAAAAATGTTCCAAATATGATTTGACCATTTTACCCCTTTCTTTTCGAAATTTCTAATCTGATTATAAAAAGGCGGAGATTTTTACAAGGATTCAAATTAAAAAAAAATCAAAATCGGACCACGAATAAGAAGAGGCTTCCTCCCAGGAGCATAAATCGCTCAACTGAACTATGAATGAACTCAGTGACTGATAGAATGAATATGATGATTTACATATTTGGGGACATTTGAGGCGAAAACCTACTATACAATTTCAACAAATGTAGGCTTTTGTAAAGTTAATTGAGCTGAGCAATTAAGCAAGCAAAAGCTTTTCTTTTTCTAAGGCAGCCCTCCAAAAGGCAACTGGCAGTTCTCTGACATAAGAGATCATCTGACATCTTTGACTCAATGAGGATTTTATTAGAGCTCATTGAGCTTAAGGCTTTTGCAATAATTTTCATGCTTAAGGACAAAAACATGACAGCTTACGATTTTTTACCTCTAAAGGGCCAAAACCACTAAAAGTACAAGGGTCATCTGATAAGTTAAACCAAAAGAAGACTTTTGTAGAGCTCAATGAGCTGAGGGTTAAAGTAAACAAAAGATTATCTCTATAGAGTAAAAACCTGGAAAAGCACTATTTCACCTTTAAAGGGTCATAACCCAATGAAAGGGTAATCTTAAAACTTTGACCCTATGTAGACTTTTTGTAAACCTAATGGAGCTGGAGTTTAAAGCAAGCAACAGGTTTTCTCTATCTGTATAGACTTCAACTTATAGGGAAAAACAGGGAAAGCTGTTTTTTTTACCTTTAAAGGGTCATTACCCTTACAAGGACTTCAAATTAATTTGGACTTTCGATGAGCTTTACGGGCGAGCATCAGCTTTCCACTATTTGCAATTGTTTTCATTCTATTGGACAAAAATATGAAAAAAAAAAATTTTTTTACCTTGAAAGGGCCATAACCCATATAAGGGATCATCTGACAACCTAAACCAACTGGAAACTTTTGATTCTGAAAATCCTCCGGTTCTTCTTTTTTTTTTGTGTGTTATAAGCCATTGTGAGTGATCTTATTTTATGTTCTAATTTAAGTAACAATCTTTTTACCAATTTTATTTAAAATGAGGATTACTTGATGCTAATATTTCATATATCATTCCTACCGGTAAAAAAAAATCAAAGCTCACATGGCCTACAGCCAGCCAAGCTTAGGGAGGACACAGCTGTAAAAGGATGCAAGTCTTGACTATACAGTCAAGAGAACACAAGAAAGCATATAACTCCCCAAGAAATGTAAGTTTAAAGGACCCATCATCTAATTTCATGTGTTTTAGAGGCCATTTGAAAAATAAATCCTTAAAAGGATTAAAATGTTGAATGGTGAGAAAATTTTATTTAAATCATGTCTTTTAATAGCTCTTATGAAAAAGTGAATCTCTGTCAATGAAGAAAAAAGTTAGTGTTCTTATTTATTTTATTTTGAATAACAATGCAATGTCACATGTTAAATTAAATCATTTTCTTTTTAAAAATATAAAAAAATCTTTAACAACTCAACAAAAGCTGTCAATTCCAACAAAACAAAGTACAAACAAAACATTTGGGAGGTGGAATCACACCGTATTACATGATACATCAATACTCAACAGATAGGTAAAAAACCATCGACTCTCATCTAAATAACAAAGGAAAATGATACATCAACACCCTTTGTATCATCGTCGGATACCCACTGGCGATTGCACTACGCTTCTCTACATTTATCATGTGATAAATGTAGAGAAGAATAGTGCAATCGCCAGTGGGTATCCGACGATGCCTTTGTATAATCCAGTGGGTTTTGATGTATCATTTTCTTTTGTTATTTAAATGATCGTTGGGTTATGATGTATCGGGTAATATGGTGTGAGAATACAATGATTTAATTAAACCTGAGGAAAAAATGTATATCAATAAGACGAAATTCACAAATATTAAGCCTCGGCAAAAATTTCCCCTTTTAACAGTATCTTAATATTTCTTTTCAGATTTATAGCAGTTGTCTTTTCAAATGAATTAGTTATATTACAACCCACCAACTTTAATAATTTTAATAGCTTTATCCTGTGTTTGGTTGTTTGCAGGTCTATGGCTTGGTGTAACCTGTTTATTATGGTATGACAGCTTTTGTACTAAAAATAAAATTCATCTACATTACCATATAACTGATATAAGGCAAGAAATTTTGTCTCTGTGTATAATTTCTGTCTAATTTCATTGACTATGAACCATGATTCATATTAAATTTAAAATCAGACACATATTAAAAGTCTTGTACAATTATATAGTATCATAATCAATAGTAGATGTAGGTCAGCACGGTTAGAAAAAATTGCAAAAGGAAAAGAACTATGGGCTACAGATATTTTAAATTCAACCAACACAACACAGAATACAAAGTGATTATGCTAAAATAGCTTTCATTATGAGAATGAATTTATGACTTGTGGAATACAAAATAACTTAAGTTTGGTTATAGCTAGCACAAATGAAGATTAAAATATTTCTGGTTGTTAACAATAATTTAAGATATGGTAATCCAGAGCTAAAGAATGTACCAGTTGATAAAAAAAATAATAAACATGCAATGGTTTAGAGAAATTGCTACACACTTGTAAAGAATTATTGTACAATGTGTAGCATTATCAATGTAAAGCCAAATATTGCAATATATTAATTGTGCATGTAAAAAGTGAGTGTGTAGACATTATAGCAGTTGAAAGAAATATTAAGAAAAGGCATATTGTGAGCTAGCTATCAAAAGGATACCCCTTCTTATTGGACTCAATATTGCAAAAAAAAAAAAACGTCAAATAATCTCCCTTGAATGATATCAAACTGTAATGAAAATTCTTCATGCACATCTTAATATGATATATACTTCTTTCATGTTAAGTTTCATCAAAATCCATCATACGTTTTCGAAGAAGTTGCTCTTATATGATAGATGGGCAGACAGGGTGATTCCTATATATATCCCAAACTTTGTTTGCTGGGGGATGATATTAAGTAAAGCACCTATTTCTCTCTAGCCTATAGAAATCTTAGATCATATCTTCACATCTAATACTTCCTTTTTTAACCAGACTTTTCTAATAGGCCCATAACAGTTACAGGTGAAAAAGACATCAGACACATTTTACAACTGTTTGCATGCCACTTAGCTATACATGTAGTAAGTGTTGTCACCTTATCATATTTACATTTAAATTTCATGCATTGCAATAGTTACTAAAAGAGTATATGTTAAGTATGCAAAAAACTCATATATCTCTATCCCATTTTAACCACTTTTCTCTAGACATGTTCTAACAAAACAAACTTGTTGAAGTGCCAAAGTTTTGAAAGATATTTTTTACTTCAGAAATGTTCTCTCTCTAGATATTCTGCCAGGTGGATAACTCACACACCAGACAATATGTGGATGATAAATAAACACAGCTAAAAGATCTATTTCTTTCTTCAACGAAATTGGTAAACTGGTATACTGTGGTCTGGTACATGGGTCAGATTCAGTGACTGAAACCTGTAATGGAAAACAAACACAGTGTACATGTAACTAGACTTCAATACTTAAATCTACTGGTTGTTTCAGTTCACCCATTTATTCACACATACATGTACTAAACACTTCATAGTTATGTTCTACATACTCAAATTGTTTGTAAATCAGGCAAAAAAATTGAAAACACATTGAGACAAGAACAACATTCAGGTCCAGTGAGCTAAATCATTTCTTGAAATTTAACCATGGCATGGCATTTTTTTTTATTTTCTTTTTATCTTTGTTTGTGATTTACTGTGGTTTTATCATTTTTGGTGGTGTACCATTTTTGTGGTTTTCATCATTTCATGTGTGACAGGTAACAATGAAACAAGCAGAGGTACCAAATGGTCAAAGACAAAACCAGTGAACACAAACAAGGACAGCATGAAGAAACAGACAACATAAAAACACAAAAACACAAAAACAACTAAATAGCAATCAAGACAAGAACTCAAATCCTAATGAGAGTGAACTCAGATGCTTCAGAGGGGTAAGCACTTCTTGCTTACTATAGCACACCTGTCACCCTGCTAAAAGTTAATTCAGCATGTCAAGACAACACAAAGCCCTGTGACAAACCAACATCTGCACTTATCTAAAAAATTAAAAAAAAAAACAATTGTCTATCCTTATCATGCCTATGAGTGCATGATAAGGATAAGAAACTAATAAATAGATATGTATTAGAATTAACATTTTATTTATAGCAACCTTTTACAAACTAAGAAATCAAAAATCCAACAATTTTTTTTCAGAGAATCAACGATATTGATCATCACAAAAATAAAAGGCCACAGTGATACAATTTTGTTTTAGCTCTTTAGTTCTTGAAACAAATATTTTATAGCAAAATTTTGTAGTATAATCCTAAATAAATAAAGCCATATTGTTACATACCATTCGGAACTCCTGTGATAATAATAGCCTTCTATAGATGCTAATGACTTCTGGAAACAAATGTAATAGAAGCCTGCAAATGATGCACCTGTAATATCCTTAACTGTATGATCTGGTACTAAAAAGTGCTCCTAAAAAACAAGGTCAAAGGTCATCATGACATACATTATATCTGAATTGGACTGAATAAGAAATAACATGTTTGCAATATTTGCAAACTATTAAGTTAAGTTATAAAATACAAAAGTGGTATAAAAGTCGGTTAATTTTGATTATACATGTATTGTATATATGCATATTTCAAGAAGTAACCTCTCATAAGCAGCATTTGAATCAAAACAATGCAATTTCAGAATTCTTCATGCTAAATTTTTTAGGCAAAAGGCCGGCCCTCAGCACATTTTTTAACATTTTTTGTAAGGAAATTATTGGTTTCTTGTTGCTATTGTTACCATGGTTACAGTCTCTTATTATTATAACAAGCCAGTGAGCAAAGGGTCACCAGAAAAATGTTCACTGTGCTTGCTGTATCTTTAATTGTAATGAAAACGGTAGATTTTTAAAAATTATGCATAATTCTATTTTTTTTTCTTAAACAATTTGAGGATATTTAAAATAGTTTGTTATTGTTTGAAAAATAGATTCATGTTTTTTTTTCTAGTTGATGAACAAAACATACCTTCCATCTCATAAAAACAAAGTCTGTATTCTTCAAATCTTCATAGTCGAAAATGTCAGAATTAAAATTCTTAGCAAATGGATAAAAAGATAAAAATTTCCCCTGTAAAAATATGACATCAATATAAATATATTGGAAAGGAAAAAAAAATTATTCATGTAATAAGTACATACAAATGCGTTTGAATGAGTTGAACAAATAAATGCTTTAAAATAGTTTTAAATGTTTGTAACTATGCACAATGTTTACTCTAGATCTTTGCACAATTATTATACCTGTATCTTTATCACATGATATTTTCTTAGGGCTATTTCAGAAATAAATGTATGGGGGGGGGGGGGGGTCAGAAGGCAGTTTGTTTGTATACCCACCATGCATAAAATTTTAATTTTTTTCCCTTTGTGTTGCGTTTGAGAAATATCTAAAATACCACCACCCATACAATTTTAATTATAGTGCCTTCTGACCACCCCATAATTTAATTCTGGAATAGCCCTTATTCATTTACATATTATAGCGAGCACAGCTCTTAGCAATATTGGTTTTTTTCGTCCGGATATGCTTCTCACAATTTCATGTGCACACATGTTCAATGTGAATTTGAAATAATGACCAATTTTGCTAATCGCCTTCCAAAAATTTTCTTTGTGAATATAGAACAAGCAGAAAAATATTCTGATGACAATGAGTAACTTAATTTTTTAAATAAAACAAATTCTATTAATTTTTTTACATTTTCATTTGCCCCAAATACCTCGTCCAAAACTGAACGTTCTAGAAAATGAACTGATTAAAATGAAAATAAATACGATCAAAACAGTGCATCAAAAGTGTCCACGTCTTTTAAGGAATCTTGATCTTATATTCTGAATTCTAATGGCTGTTTTCCATTGTGATTTTTTAAATTGCCGTTTCTTTAATGTTGGTTGTGTCGCGTACACTTATTCCACATCTCTTTATCGTCTATTTATTCCTCAATGAGGCGTGGAACTCCGTCATATGAGGGCCAAAAAGAGGATCCATCTTTGATGTTTCATGATATAGGGGGGAGCTTTCTTCGACTCAAAAGATGTAAAAATGCAATGTAAGCTGTTCATCGACATCTTATATTTTTGCTGTGCTCGCATTTAGACAATGCCTATTTCATATTAAACAATTAATGGTATGCACATCAGTTGCTGTTTAAAAAATTGTAATTTAAATAAGTGTACTATGGTTTCATTATTTTTCGAGTTGTATTAATTTTCTTGGTTTTCATGGGTGGGCTTAAAAATATACATTGATCTGTATGCTGCACACTTAGGGAGCAACCATTTGATTTTTATGGGGGGGAGGGGCTAAGGAGATTTTCTTCGTCCTGGCTTTTTATTTTCGGAAAAAGCAGAGCCTGGATTCTTTTTTGCGCTGACGTGCGCAATTTTTTTTATTTTTCAACAAAATTAACATCCTGCCTTTTTTTTCAAAGTACTGTCCTGCCTTTTTATTTCTGGATTTTTGCCATCCTGCCTTTTTATTTCATAATTCACCATAGCCCCCCTCCTAAAAATCAAATGGTTGCTCCCTTAAGAGCAATGAAATGGTCCTTTTTCATCAAACCACAAAAATTGGTACCTACGAAAATAAATGAATCCACAGTATAAAGATACAAGTACTGTGGATTCATTATTTTTATGGTTTTGCGAAAAAGAATCAGTTTGTGTATTCTTAAATTCGTGGATTTGAAGACTGCAGCATACAGAACAATGTTAAATTCTCTTTTCGTTGGACATCAATTTTTGTGTGTAAAAGCCACCTCCAAATACCACGAAATTTGATACCCCAAAAATAATAATGAAAACACAGTTAATAATTAGAATCATTCAATTAAAAGATTGCTTGCAGTTTTTTCTACTGTGGTGTTGGATTATATAATTTACCCAATGTTTTCTGTCCACCTCTTCATCTGCTTCCCACTTCCGTGTTAAAAATGGGTGTTTTTTACTGATTATCTCCCCTTCAAAGAATGTTGTAAGAGTTGGATATTCTTCTGTCAATCCATTTATTTTCAAATAGCCACACAGGTATGAGTTGTCCATATCTACATACTAAATATTAAAAGAAAGAAAATTTTAAAATTCAAATTGTAAATTGAAAATAAAACTTTTGATGTATTAACAACATTTGAACATATGCATTGGTGACTAATGATTAATAAAATGATAATTATCTTTTCATGCAGTCAATTACATTTTTCACCATGTTCACCCTAAAGTTTTTTGTTATTGTTGTGCATTTGGTCAAAATAATAGAATCACATAATTAGTGCTCTGATTACAAATGATATTACAAGGCTGACTACAGTTTATTTCTATAACTGAAAAAAATGTACAAAAATGTATACATGTAATACATTATATAAATGAAAGAACCTTAGTGAGCACGCTCACATACCCCATGCGTGCCGCTAATGGACTATCAATGTTATCCTTGAGGAATTAGTATCAAGCTACAGGAATCAAAAATATTGAATGTTTGTAAAAGTGAATGTGCAAGTATTTGAATATCATAACAAAGTTATGTCAAATTTCTTAGTCCAAAGGGCCATAACTCCGACAAAAATTTCCTTGTAATATGCACAACTACACATAGTGTTCTTCTTGCATACCAAGTTTTGTTAAATTCTGTTCAGTAGTTTAAGAGGAGTTGCGATTACAAACTATAATCATGATTTTCTGCAAATTTCTAAGTCCAAAGGGCCATAACTCCCACAAAAATTTGCAAATCAAAAATTCCCGGTAACATGCACAACTACATATGGTGTTCTTCTTGCATACCAAGTTTCGTTAAATTCTGTTCAGTAGTTTAAGAGGAGTTGCGATTACAAACTGTAATCATGATTTTCTGCAAATTTCTAAGTCCAAAGGGCCATAACTCCCACAAAAATTTGCGAATCAAAAATTCCCGGTAACATGCACAACTACATATGGTGTTCTTCTTGCATACCAAGTTTCGTTAAATTCTGTTCAGTAGTTTAAGAGGAGTTGCGATTACAAACTGTAATCATGATTTTCTGCAAATTTCTAAGTCCAAAGGGCCATAACTCCCACAAAAATTTGCGAATCATAAATTCCCAGTAACATGCACAACTACATATGGTGTTCTTCTTGCACACCAAGTTTCGTTAAATTCTGTTCAGTAGTCTAAGAGGAGTTGCGATTACAAACTTTGATCACAGACTGACGGACGGACGGACCAGTCAAAAACATTATACCCTTCGCAACTTCGTTGCGTGGGGTATAACTATATCACCTTTGATTTGGAACTGCCGGCAAATCTAGAAATTTGAGAAAGGGGGATGATCCTCTAATTGGGCATTCTGTCTGAAAGGGGGTTCCAGACCAATTTTGCAGAAAAGTTACATGAAAATTACAAAATTTTCAGAGATGAGACACAAGGGGGGAGGGGCTCTGAAATCTAGGAACATCCCTCTGTGGCACATGAAAAAACCTGGTAAATGCTACTCCAACAATATTAGAGGTTTGACAGCAAACTATTTTTCTAAGGCCAATAAAAAATGTCTGTTTAGGGTTTCATTGATTGAAAAATTATGGTAGGTAGGTAAATTCATTTTATTTTTAAAAATCATTAACATAGACCCCTACAGTATGTGACAGACTATCAAAACAGGAACTTTAAGCAATGTTTTCCAAGAAAATCATAATAAAATTCTCTAGGGTAGGATGAAAAAAAATAGGGTAGGTAGGGAAACCCTAAACAGACATACTTTTTTGTTTGGCCTAATGTCAAAGTATGAGACCTCTCATACTGTGATATCGGAGTAGACCAATTTGATAACAGATGGCAATTGAAATCGGACTGTCCTGACCAATAATCTTGATTTTGTCCCGGTTTTTGTCATTTGGACTATTTTTGATCAACAGAGTCGTAAGAAACTAGAATGGTATGCATCTTAAAATATCTGGTAAACAGGAAGTAGATGAATTAAGGCCATAAAATCGCTTAACATCATATACCATTTAGTAATATAAAAAGAAGCTACATGCCATAAATATCAAGAGGCTGTGACATGTACAAATGTAGTTGCCTAGCTACAATAATGAATCTTTGATTGGGCGGAGCTACAATGTGATCCTAAGGCTCGTAACAGAGAAACGCCAAAAGCGAAATCACACTGGACGCAATTCAATCCATTAGACGTCAAATTTTGTACAAAAATATTGCTTATAGTATTTTAATTGCTAATCCAGTTAAAATTTTTAAAGATTTAGCACAATTGGAAAGATTTTCCTTTTTAAAGTCTCTTGATCCTGAACTTGATTATAAAGTTCAATCAGAATATTGAAAATGTGGTTTTATGTAACAAATTAATAGGTACCTATGGCTTTTAACCAAAATTTTCATTGACCCAATATTATTATTGACTAGTGTTATCGACAATTTCGAACCATCTTGAAGCTTTGTTGGAGTCTGAGAAAGAAATTAGATTAGCTCCATTAAGAGTGAGGGGACCCCATTGTAGCTCCGTCCAATTGAAGATGACACAGAAGCTACATGTACGTTATTGTAGCTACATCATGTAACATGTAGTAGTTGCCGAGAAAAATGTGACGAAAACTTTTATGATGCTGCAGGATGACAACAAAGCAAGCAGCGGATAGTGTCAAAGTAACCGCTGACACATCATCCATCACAAGTCCAATCAGAAATAACCTAAAACCAATACACTCCTCAACGCCAATTAGGAACAGTAGTACCAAGAGCAGAACAAAACAGTCTTCGAAATTGGCCACAGGCCACAAGCCATGGCTAGTGAAAATGCTTGAGGGCCTGTAGAAATGGCAACAACAAGCCAATGTTGTCTATCCAAAATTTTTCAATAATAAGTTGTCGGGCCTGTAGACCAAAATTTATAGCGCGAAGACTGCAAAACGAACATCAATCAAAATCCTAAACATAAACTGCCAATCAATTAAGACCAAACAGTGCAGAATGACCAACCTTTTAAACAGCACAAAACCTGACATAGTGATCTGCACAGAAACATGGATAGACATCAGCATAACAGATAACCAGATATTCCCAGACAACTATAGCATATATAGAAAAGACAGGAAAACAACAGGAGGAGGGGTACTGATAGCAATAAATAGAGAATACATCAGTGAACCAGTAAAAGAATATGACACAGATTGCGAAATAGTATGAGCCAGAATAAAGACCGCTAACAACAAAGACCTCTACATCGCAGCTTACTATAATCCAAAAACTTCAAATGAGTACTCCCTAGACGAACTGGAAAAGAGCATAAATAGACTAAGGAAAAGTACCAACTCTAACATAATAATAGCTGGAGATTTCAACCTACAAGGCTGGGACTGGAAAACCAAAACTCTGAAAGCAAACACCCAGCACGCTAAAAACCACAACAAACTCATGGATATACTATACGACAATGGGCTGGATCAACTAGTGGAAGACCCAACAAGAGGCGATAACATACTTGATCTTATCCTAACAAATAACCCGTCTGCGTTTACAAGAACCGAAATAATACCAGGTATTTCAGACCATGACATTGTATTCTCAGAGCTGGATCTAGCTACCAAAAAGAAGATCCAAAAACCACGTAGTATCCCATTATACAAAAAAGCAAATTGGGACAACATCAGAAATGGCATGAAATCAACACTTAACCACATAAACAAACTCCAAGTACAGCAAGCGAGCATAACTGAAATGTGGGAACGATTCAAAAAAGACCTAGAAGAACTGATAAAAATCCATATCCCGCACAAAACGGCTAAGAAAAAAGACAGCCTACCATGGATAACTCACGACATCAAGAAACTTATACGTAAAAGGGACAGACTCTACAAACATAAGCGGAAATCGGGCGATAAAGACCTCACAGAAAAATACAAAAACGTCAAACGTAAAATTCAGAGAGAACTCAGAAGGGCTTATTGGAACTATGTAGAAGGCATTGTATCACCCCAGGAAGATGATAATCAGTACAGTGGAATGAAACGCTTTTGGACCTACATAAAACACAAAAGAACAGACAGTAACGGAATATCACCACTTAGGAAAAATGGTCTTCTCCATCCCGAACCTTTCGAACAAGCCACAATTCTTAACAACCAATTCCAATCCGCTTTCTCAGACAAATGCACCTATACAAAAGAAGAATTCACCAACAGATGTAATATGGAAGGGACCTTCACCACCGCTCCAGATATTAATATTACTGACAACGGAATCCTAAAACTACTCCAGAAACTAAATCCATCCAAGGCTGCAGGACCAGACAACATCCGCCCACGAGTTTTAAAAGAACTAGCAACAGTTGTAGCTCCAATACTAAAAATAATATTCTGTAGGTCACTAGAAACCGGGGAAGTACCAATCGATTGGAGATCAGCCAATGTTAGCCCTGTATTTAAGAAAGGGGATCGTCATAAAGCAGAGAACTATCGACCAATCTCGCTTACATGCATATGCTGCAAATTAATGGAGCACATAATAACAAGCCACATAATGAAACATGCAGACCAAAACAACATCCTCTACCCATTACAACATGGATTCAGAAGCAAGAGGTCTTGTGAAACCCAATTAATCGAATTCATTGATGAAGTAACCACCACAATATCTACTGGTAAACAAAGCGACATCCTCATCATGGACTTCAGCAAGGCATTCGATAAAGTCAGCCACAGTCTTCTTGCTCACAAACTAGAACATTACGGAATTCGTGGCAAAACAAACAGATGGATACAGAACTTCCTAGCTGATAGAACACAAGTCGTAGTTGAAGAAGGGGAAAAGTCAACCTACATCAGCGTTGAGTCCCCCGTTGACTCAGGAGTCCCACAAGGATCAGTACTAGGACCTTCCCTGTTCCTATTCTACATAAACGACATGCCCAACGGACTAAGATCAACAGTACAGTTGTTTGCTGACGAAACAATAGCCTATCTAACCATCAAATCAGAGGCTGATGCTAAAGATCTTCAGGCAGACTTAGACAAACTAGGCACATGGGAAAGAAAGTGGAAGATGGAATTCCATCCTGATAAGTGCAACGTACTCTCCATCAGCAAAAAAGCCAACCCACTAAAGTTCACCTACAAACTGCACGATCAACCACTAAAGCCTGTCAGCGAAGCAAAATACCTCGGCTGTCTCATTACATCAGACTTACGCTGGACAAATCACATTAACAACATATGCGGAAAGGCCAACAAAACATTAGGCTTCCTTAGACGCAACCTGAACATTGGATCAACTACCACCAAACAAAATGCATACTTCTCACTCGTACGACCAATAGTGGAATATGCATCTACAGTCTGGGATCCGTACACCCAGAAAGACATCAACACCCTGGAAATGATCCAAAGAAGGGGAGCCAGATACGTCTGTAATAGACATGGGAATAGATCTAGTGTCGATGATATGCTGAAAACACTGGAATGGAAATCCTTAGAACAAAGAAGGAAGGAGGCAAGACTAACTATGCTCTTCAAAATAAAGAACAATGAAGCAGCAATCTCTACAGAGAACAGGCTAATCCCACCAAGCCGACTCTCAAGAAACATGCACCACCAATCATTCCAAACACTGAGTACAAACAACGACTACAGAAAATACTCCTTCTTCCCAAGAACAATCAGGGATTGGAACGCTCTACCTCCTGACATCACATCAGCACAGACCACTGCCACATTTTAGAACAAAGTGGCAGACCTAGAGGAGTAGATTGCAAACAAGTGTATATAGTTTTATTTGTTTATATACTGCATACATACATATGCAGCTTTTAAATTTTCCGCTCGCACTAACCTGGCAGTATAATCAACTAGATGATTGTGGCCAGTAATAGGCAGAACCAGAACCAGAACCTATTACTTTAAACACGTTGCAGACACGTTAAGAATTTGTTTAAGCTTATTTCTAACATTTTTTTATCAAAATTTAAATTAAGTAAACCTGCAAAATGACTTCTACGTCATAGCAATTTCCTTTGCTCTTCTGGTGGCCTTGAAATCTTGAACCATTGTACAAAAGGCTGGTAGTTATCCCGGGAAGCTTGCTGTTAGCTGGTGGTGGAGGGTCAAGCTTCACCGGCATTGTTTTTGCATTTGTGTATGTCGTCCAAGACGTCATTTGTGTCAAGAAATCTCATTGGTTTAATTTCCATATCCGGTAAAATTTGACCAATAAACGGCACTTTCACAAAAGTTTGCAAAAAATGGCAGCCTCCATCAAATTTGGTCTTCCAAATGTCAAACAGTTGTTAAAACTCTCCCCTTCTCACTGTACATGTATAGTAAGGAATTTTAATCCAAGGGGTATGTTTTATAAGTAAATTCCTCCTTTTCAAACACCTAGAATAGAAATACAAATGTAATCCAAGCTTTTAAACAAATCTGTAAATCTAGAAAAGGACTACAAGTCAATATAGGATAATATGAGGCAGGTAAACCTGTTAGGCTCCCGAAGTTTCAATTAATTAATTTTTTTGGTTCGAAAATAAAAACAAACTAGCTTTTTCTGTGGGTTACGTGAGCGTTTAATGACGTCTAAAATTTTCAAAGATAAAAACATTTAAAAGACGCTGAAAGTTTTGGAAAACGAGCGTGTGCTAAACTGGACGTTGAAGGAAAATTCAGCTCATAGTACAACTAAAATATTGACATTTCTACCATTATTGCCCCCTTCGGGAGCGTATGATAGTTAATATGAGACAGGCACACCTGTTTGAGGGACGTAAGTCGTAACTTAGACTTGGTCATTGGACCTTACCATTGCATGTACATGTACTGTTTATGAGGTCGGTGTCTTGTAATCCACAATGTATTATTGTATATATCCTGTCTGTCAGCTACCAGTCTTGATGGCCAGTCACTCACAGTGGCAGTGTGTTTGTTTACAACCCCAGTCTAAATGTAGTTTCATTGAAGTCCATTATATATGATTTTTATCTTACTTAAGAACACACTTTGTCTAGATAGGGTCATAAACTTGGTCAAACACTCACACATCATCATGTAGTTGGAGTTGCCTTTCAGTGAATTCTGTGGTCTGCCATATTTGTTTTGATTACCTTACAAAGTGGTTTACATGAGCGTTTGCTATGAACTTCAATAAAATTATTTAAAAACTTTGATTGCACTTTTTTAGCAAGTGGAAAATAGCTAAAAATAAGTTTTATTCATAGAAAAAATTATTAAGAATAATTAAGCATTTTTAGAAATTAGAATGAAAAAGTTTTAAAAAAGTGAAATGAGTACTAACTGTAAAAGTCATGTGACTTCTGTGAAGTCACATGACTTCATACAAATACACTTGGGGATTTCCTGGGGAATTCTACTGTAAGAGGGACTTATGTTCCTTATAATGGATGCTGGCCTTAGGCCGCTATATCCATATCTGGTTCTGACTCTATATTGGCATTCATCCTGCGGCTTCTGCATACATGTGACAGATCCATGATGTAATGGGAAAGTTATATTCAAACAGCTGAATGTTTTCTGTATAGACAGAAGAGAAGATGACAAAGCTGGAGATTTTGATTTTTTTTGCTGGAGATTGGATAAAAAAGCAGTAGATTATCAACGCACATTAAAATTGCATTTCAATGTCAATTTAGGGCACTAGCTTTAGTGTGTGTGCCAAATATACATTTGTACATGTACCTGGCTTCACTGATTAATGTCCAACTGTTTTTAAAACCATTATTATGGCAATAAACCCTCAATACGCCATTTCCGAGATAGGACGGAATGGCTAGTTTTCCCGGGGGTGATTCTTTTATTAGAATTTTTTTGAAGCATGTCAACTTCCGGTGCACGAATGAGCAAAGGGTAAAAATAAATATGCTTTGTTATTTATTAAGAGGGTCGGTAGGACCTTTTGCGGGACAGCAGGAAAGTCCATTTATTTCAACGGGAATTCGGGAAAAACCTTAACGGGAACGGGATTTAGCCATTTTGATTTTTCGGGATGCGGGAATCACACATTTATTTTCGCGGGAATCCGGGATTTCTTGTTTTATTTGCCGGGACTTCCGGATCATACCACCTCCTACACCCCCCCCCTATTAACGATGAAATCTGAGATTTTAGAAATTTTTCTACACAGGTAAGAAAACTTGTCCAATTTATTGAAGTATTTACCGTTTACAGAAATATTATTGTTCTCATAATTCCACAGACGCTTTTGCGTAAGCTTATAGGGCAGCAAACCAGTTTGCTTAAAAAACTGGTTAAGTCACGTGATAAATTCTATCTAATTGAGGGGTTTTTCCGGAAAAGAAATGAACTCGAAAATTGTGTATTAACTTCTTTACCGGCTTAATTAACGTCTGCCTAAATGGCAAACCCTCCAACACTGGAAACATTTTATTACTGAACAATAAAATGTCTATTAAAACTAAAATATTGCCATGTCTTAAAAAAGCGGAAGATAACACAAAAAGTCAGGAGAACGGTAGATGTGTAAAAAAGTCAGGAGATTTTGTCTCCTGGCAGGAGAATCACATGTATGCTTCTGGTCTGCATGTCGATTAGTTATAATGATTAAACCCTCTAATGCTTGCTTACTGGAGCGGGTTTTAAAGGGGTTCTATATAACATAATAGAGCAGCCGCCTCAAAATAAGGTGTTAAGTTAAAGACCGTTTTTTGTGGAATTGAGTTGCTCTGGATATATTATTAATAGTTTGATGGTTATCATGGTTATTTCATGATATAACCTGCAAATATTAGGTTTTTTATTCACAAATCTTATATTCCTATTTTTTATCTTGAACTTCATAGTAAAGTTCAGGATCAAAATTTTGAAAGTGGCAATTTTATCAACAAATCTATCTTCTATCTTGAGCAGTTTTCAACATAAATAGAAGAAAACAAAAACATTCTAATGTAAATCTTATGTACAGTTAAGTGCCATTTAAGTTGCTATTAAAGCTAGACATAAAATTTCAATTTGCTCTATTACGGGTAATGGGACTGCTTTGTAGCACCCGCTTATCAAAAAATGTCAAAGAATCAGCATTATTGCAGCTACATGTTAAGGTCCATAGAGAAGTTGTATTTGAATTCCTGGTTTATCCAGAGTTTGTCCAGTCCGTTTTTGAACTGCCTTACACTTTTGTCCGAACTATTTCACTTGGCAGATTGTTCCATATACATGGCATACATTATGTACATTATAGTAGCACGGAATTCACAACTCAATTTATTGGGAGATTTTTTAAATGTCTATTAGGCAAAACAGGTATTGCCTTTTAAACTTGCATTGACTCATACATGTACATGTAAGTTTACATGCATAGAACAAATAATTTTAGGCACAAGCTCCTGTTACCATTGGCTTCCAAAATCAAAACCTGAACATCAGATCTACATCTGTAAAGGAAAGTATGTGCAAAAGACTTGTTAGACCAATAACAGAATACCCAAGTTCTGTGACTCCTGTATGGGATGATCCCATCCATACAATAAAACAGAATTAGACTGTCTAGAGATGGTCCAAAAGATGTGCAGCACATTTTGTGATGAATACAGGAAAACATAAAAATCACTCTAGTGTGAACAAGATGCTAAACCACCTAGAATGGAGATCACTCGACCAAAGACAAAAAGATGCATGACTAACCATATACTCTTTAAAATTGTAAATGAGAAAGTTGCTGTGACATAGGAAGATCATTTGATTCCACCTAAATGATTGTCAAGATATATGCATCACACATGTGTGTTAGTGGTGGTAACGCCACAGGGTAGTGATATGCGTCTAGTATGGCAGAGATCGAACGTCTCTAGATCTCTGTTGTCGCTGGCTAGCCTACTTGTAGGTGAAAGGGAGAGTCGAGTGCGTAAATCTTTCCTTGCCAGTACATAGCCTCTACACTACCAAGACTCCTTCAATGCCTCCTCGTGGCAATGCACGGTAACTTGGGTCTAGTACTCAAGGCTAAGTTGAAGGGGATCTCGGAGTAGCAAGGACCCCAGAGGTGCAGAGTGCAGGCCCACCGGTGTGTGGACACGCCCTGGCTTTCACCAACCTTGCCCCAGCTATGGGATAAATAGCTCCACTGCCTTGTGGAAGACTTTGGTTAGTCAAAGGCTATGGAAGTGAATCCAGACAGAAAATCCGTGAAGGTGATCACGTTAGCGAGGTAAAGCAAGCATCTAAGGGAGGACAACCCCTACAGAAAACCACTGGTCCTCCGAGTCCAGGGGGTTATGCTCTGGGTTAGCAACCCTGACATGCAAAAACTAGTCGCTACAGAAACCGAAACCGAGGAAATTAGACAATTGGGAGAGACAGAAACCATTCAGGAAACTGAACACATGATGGATGGTAGTCAAACCCGTAAGGAAGCTACCAGACAGAAGGTGGATGTACTCAGCCCAAAAGATGTTTTAAAGATTGGATGCTGGAACGTCCGCACCTTATATCAGACAGGCAAATTAGCACAAGTCATAAAGGAGATGGACAACTACAATATCCATATGCTAGGGGCCAGTGAAACTAGATGGACTGGAAGTGGCACACGAAATCTTGCCTCAGGACATCAGATTATTTATTCAGGGAGAGATGATGACCATCATAGTAGTGGAGTTAGTTTAATTATAACAAAAGATATCAGCAAATGTCTAATGGGTTGGAAACCATATAGTGACAGAATTTTGTCTGCAAGGTTTCATTCAAAATTCGCAAAGCTGACTGTGGTAGTTTGCTATGCACCAACAGAAGATAAGGAGGATGAGGTGAAGGAAGACTTCTATGACCAGTTACAAAAAGTAGTCGAGGCAACACCTGTACATGATGTTCTTCTTTTGCTGGGAGATCTAAATGCAAAGGTTGGATCCATCAACGAAGGCAAGGAAAGTGTAATGGGAACAAATGGCTGTGGTGAAGTAAACAACAATGGAAAGAGGCTTATTGATTTTTGTGAGGAAAACAAGTTAGTTATAGGTGGTACCATATTCCAACATAAGAATATCCATAAACTAACTTGGAATTCTCCAGATGGTCAGACCAAAAATCAAATTGACCATGTCATGATCAACAAAAGATGGAGAGGAACATTGCAAGATGTTAGAGCAAAGCGAGGCGCAGATATTGGTAGTGACCATGTGCTACTGTTGGTCAAATTGAAACTTAAATTAAGAAAGGCAAAGAAAGGTGATCTGAGACCACCTCAAGTTGATGTTAAAAAGTTAGCCGATCCAGTTATAAGAAAAGCATTTCAGGTGGAATTAAAGAATAGATTCCAGATCCTAAATGATGAACAAGAGCTAACTATTGACAACTTCAATACCACCCTTGTAGAAGCTGGGATGAAAACTTTAGGAAAGAAAAGAAGAAAGAAAGAAGAGTGGATTTCATCTAGAACTTGGGAATTAGTTGAAAAGAGGCGCAATACCAAACAAAAAATATTAACAACAAAGTCAGCAAGAATAGTAAACCAACTTAAAGAAAGGTATTCAGAAGAAGATAAAGAAGTTAAAAAAAGTGCACGAAAAGACAAAACAGACTATGTAGACAAATTAGCACTAGAAGCAGAAGAGGCAGCCTCCAAACAAGACATGGGTACATTGTACAGGATATCAAAAACACTGAGTAAAGGGTTTACCAGCACAGAAACACCAGTGCGTAAGCTGGACGGGAAACTTGCATCTAGCATTGAAGAAGAACTGGAATGCTGGAAGAACCATTTCGAGAAAGTATTAAACCAAGAACTTCCAACTGCAGAAGCAGAAATAAATGAGAGGGAAGAACAGCTTGATATAGACATCTCTAAGCCATCAGAAGATGAGATAAAAAAGGCAATTAAGTCATTGAAGAATGGAAAATCACCAGGAATAGACCAAGTAACTGCAGAGATGTTAAAAGCTGAAGAAACAGAAACACCCAAGCTACTGACAAAATTACTCCATCAGATATGGGAAACTGAAACAGCACCAGCAGATTGGAAGGTTGGTCTAATAGTAAAGCTCCCAAAGAAAGGAGATCTCTCAGATGCAAATAACTGGAGAGGTATTATGCTTTTGTCAATCACAAGCAAAATACTGTGTAAGATTATCCTAAATAGAGTATCAGCAGTAATTGATCCATACATCAGAAAAGAGCAAGCAGGGTTCAGAAAAGGAAAGTCCTGCATAGACCAGATATTCACCATAAGACAAATTTTTGAGCAGTGCAATGAATGGAACACAACTCTCTATTCAAACTTCATCGACTTCTCAAAAGCATTCGATAGTATTCATCGTCCAGCTCTTTGGAAAATCCTCTCTCACTATGGTATTCCAGAAAAGATCATTTCAGTTATCAAGATGCTGTATAAAGACTTCCAAGCAAAAGTTATCTGTTCAAACCAACTTACAGAAAGCTTCCACATCAATACTGGCGTTCGCCAGGGATGTCTTCTTTCTCCCCTTCTCTTTACTTTCTGTGTGGATTGGCTCATGAGATGTACTACTCAAGGAACAAACAGAGGAATAGCATGGACCTTTGACACCACCTTAGAAGATCTTGATTTTGCAGATGACATTGCCCTGCTAGCACAGCGCCACAGGGATATCCAGAGCAAAACCAATGATCTAGTCAATTATGGAAAACAGATAGGCTTGAAAGTGAACAACAAAAAGACAAAGATTATAAAAGTAAATTCTACCATTGAAAATGAAGTGACAATTGATAACAACAGAATTGAAGAAGTTGATAGTTTTATATACCTTGGTAGCAAGATCAGTGCCAATGGAGACTCAAACTGTGATGTCGAAAGCAGAATATCAAAAGCCAAATTTGCTTTTGCAAGCCTTAGAAACATTTGGAAATCCAGTAAAATCAAGACAACAACAAAACTGAGAATTTTCAAAACAAATGTTATTGCTGTCCTGCTGTATGGCTCTGAGTCATGGAAAGTCACCAAAAACATAATCCACAAACTGGACACCTTCCAAACAAAATGTCTGCGTCGAATTTTGAAAATCTTTTGGCCGCAGAAAATAACAAACATCGAACTGCATGAAAGAACAAAGACAGTCCCTATAACATCATTGATTAAAGAGAGGAGATGGAAATGGATTGGCCATGTGTGCAGAATGGAGACTTCAGAAATACCCAAAGTAGCAATGAGATGGACACCACCTGGAAAACGAAGTAGAGGAAGACCAAAGGAAACATGGCGGAGGTCTGTAGAAAAAGAAATGAAGGAAGAAGGGTGGACGTGGGGCATGGTCCAGAGAATGGCAGCAGACAGACAGAGTTGGCGGTCCTCGGTCAAGGCCTTATGTGCTACCTAGCACGAAGAGGACTAAGTAAGTAAGTAAGTATGCATCACACAAGCTTCAAAATTCCAGCAGCACCAAATGATTACCGGAAATTTCCTTTCTTTCCATAAACTGTCAAAGACCGGAACAGTCTCTTTTTTAGCTCACCTGGACCAAAGGTCCATGTGAGCTATTGCCATCACTTGGCGTCCGTCGTCGTCGTCGTCGTCGTCCGTTAACAATTTTTCAAAAATCTTCTCCTCTGAAACTACTGAACAGAATGGAATGAAACTTAGTATGATTGATCCTTAGGGTGTCCTGCACCAAACTTGTGTTTCGATTTTTGATCTGTCAAAAAACATGGCCGCCGTTACTAAAAATAGACTAGGGGGGTCAGACTACTGTTTTTGGCTTATAAATCAAAAAGTATAAGAGATAGAGGAAATCTGAGGCCACGTTACTGATTCAGCATCAAAAGCTCTACAGAAGTCTCCATTTGGTCAAAGTTGTCAGATGACCCCTTATAGGGGTTATGGCCCCTTAAAGGTGAAAAATAGCATTTTTTCATGTTTTTGGCCTACAGAATGAAAACTATTGCAGATAGAGATTAGCTGTTGCTTGCTTAAATGTTAAGCTCATTTAGCTTTACGAAAGTCTCCACAGGGTCGAAGTTGTCAGATGACCCCTTATAGGGGTTACGACCCCTTAAAGGTGAAAAATGGCCATTTTTCATGTTTTTGGCCTACAGAATGAAAACTATTGCAGATAGAGATTAGCTGTTGCTTGCTTAAATGTTTAGCTCATTTAGCTCTACCAAAGTCTCCACAGGGTCGAAGTTGTCAGATGATCTCTTATAGGGGTTACGGCCCCTTAAAGGTGAAAAATAGCCATTTTTCATGTTTTTGGCCTACAGAATGAAAACTATTGCAGATAGAGATTAGCTGTTGCTTGCTTAAATGTTTAGCTCATTTAGCTCTACAAAGGTCTCCATAGGGTCGAAGTTGTCAGATGACCCCTTATAGGGGTTACGGCCCTTGAAAAATAGCGTTTTTTCATGTTTTTGTCCTACAGAATGGAAACTATTGCACATAGAGATTAGCTGTTGCTTGCTTAAATGTTCAGCTCATTGAGCTCTACAAAATTCTCCATAGGGTCCAAGTTGTCAGATGACCCCTTATAGGGGTTACGGCCCATGAAAAATAGCGATTTTTCATGTTTTTGTCCTACAGAATGAAAACTATTGCAGATAGAGATTAGCTGTTGCTTGCTTAAATGTTTAGCTCATTTAGCTCTACAAAGGTCTCCATAGGGTCGAAGTTGTCAGATGACCCCTTATAGGGGTTACGGCCCTTGAAAAATAGCGTTTTTTCATGTTTTTGTCCTACAGAATGGAAACTATTGCACATAGAGATTAGCTGTTGCTTGCTTAAATGTTCAGCTCATTGAGCTCTACAAAATTCTCCATAGGGTCCAAGTTGTCAGATGACCCCTTATAGGGGTTACGGCCCATGAAAAATAGCGATTTTTCATGTTTTTGTCCTACAGAATGAAAACTATTGCAGATAGAGATTAGCTGTTCCTTGCTTAAATGTTCAGCTCATTTTGCTCTACAAAATTCGCCATAGGGTTGAAGTTGTCAGATGACCCCTTATAGGGGTTACAGCCCCTGAAAAATAGCGATTTTTCATGTTTTTGGCCTACAGAATGAAAACTTTTGCAGATAGAGATTAGCTGTTGCTTGCTTAAATCTTCAGCTCATTTAGATCTACAAAATTCTCCATAGGGTCAAAGTTGTCAGATGACCCCTTATAGGGGTTACGGCCCCTGAAAAAAAAGATTTTTCATGTTTTTGGCCTACAGAATGAAAACTATTGCAGATAGAGATTAGCTGTTGCTTGCTTAAATGTTCAGCTCATTTAGCTCTACAAAAGTCTCCATAGGGTCGAAGTTGTCAGATGACTCCTTATAGGGGTTATGGTCCCTTATAGGTGAAAAATGGTGTTTTTGGCCTATAGAATGAAAACTATTGCAGGTAGAGAAAAGCTGTTGCTTGCTTAAATGTTCAGCTCATTTAGCTCTACAAAAGTATAGGGTCAACATCAAGACCAGGTGAGCGATTCAGGCTCCTGGGAGCCTCTTGTTTAGGTAGTGTCAGGGCGGTCAGTCAAGACTTACAAAGCTGAACGAAAATTTTAAAAAATATTGGGAGAGGGGGAGGGGTATTGGTATGTGCACTGAAGTCACGGCAAAATATTCAGTTATTTGATTGTGGCCATTAGCTGGTAGAATTACCATGTTACATTCAATTATGTAACTTTATGGTGAAAATTTATAAATGCTCCTATTACGCTCTTTCTGGGTTGCACTAAATTCCGGACACATTACGGGGAACGAATTGAAATGAATTTCTTAACGTAACTGATCATTTCACATGTGTTATTTGTTTTCAGGTATGGGTGAATTTTACATACATGTATCTGAGAAAACAGGATGAAATGTGAATGTTCGCATGTTATGATAAAATCAAAATTTGTGTTATTGTTTATATTCTTTTTTTTTCAGAGCTGAAAAAGTTTTACAAAAATGCTACAATTACACAGTCAGATGGTAAGACAAACATACACAATGCACATGACTTGTAAGAATTTTTTTATGTTAAGTATTAACTTGTACCTGGCTATGTATAATACTTACATAATATGAAGTCAGTTATCATACTCATAATACATATTGAGTTATAAATTTAACAGTAAAATACTTATTTTAATATGAGACAGGTTAAACCTGTGACGCTCCCAAAGTTACAATTTATTTTACTAAAATTCAGTAAAACAAGAATTTTTTGTGAGGGGTCTATTTTTTGCAAATTTGGCAAATTCCTCACAATCAACAAACCACATTTTTAAACAGAAAAGATGAATTTCAACTACATGGAAATCAACCCTTTTACAATAGATAATTTTTTTGTAGCTGTTTTTTTACAAAAGTAAACTTAAAAAAAAACACACTGCCGTAAACTGTAGTTTCATTCCACTAATGATCTAACAATGACTATCATTGCAGGTTGGTTTGAAATAAATCTAGACAAAAGAAAGCTGAAAACTCCTAATGGGAAAATTTTCAGAGTACCCAGCGAGCCTTTAGCATTAGCTGTAGCTACAGAATGGAACTCACAGGACAAACTGATCAAAAGACATTATATGCATTTGGTAATTTGTCGTTCTGAATCTTCAATCATCTATTCTATAGAATACAATTTAAATCAAACACAGAAAATATTTCTTGGTCAAAACCTTTGAAACATGCTTTACATGTTGAGGCATTTTTCAGTTGAGCACATAGAAAGTGTCTTTTTATGATACTGTAAAAATTTGGCAATGAACTAAAAAGATGACAACAACCTTAACTTTAAACCAGTACTGTTTATTGATAAAACATAGCCAAAACAAACAGCATCTACACCTTTTCCATTTCTTGTACTATATGTGAGTTAATACATGTACGTGTAGTTGAAAATTTCTATTAAGATTTGGTGGAATATTTGAGTCTTTTGATTGATTTTTTCAGACATCCTTATGTAATACAGCACTAGATAATCCTATGCATAAAACAAGAGAAGATCTCGTAAAAACAACATTACATTTTGCAGAGACAGATACATTATGGTATATATAAATTATAACAAAGTTTCAGACAATAAATTTTGCTACGCCTGACATGCGTTTCATCTATTCAAGACTCATCAGAGGCGCTCTACCGAAAGTTGAAAATGCAAAACACTATATGAATATGAAGAGCATAGAATAATACAAAAAAGTGTCGAACAAGAAACCAAATTATGACTAAGACCAGCCTATGTTATAATAATCTGACATATACAAATTGTTTATGTAATAGAAAAAATGGACCATACAATATTGATAAAATTGTAAATTGCCTGTTATTGGTTACATCATAGTCATTTGAGCATTAGCAGTACAAAATAATGTAGTAATTTTTTAACTCTTTTATATGTTAAGTTCTTTGAAAAAATGTCGGGGAAAAATCATTTTAAGGTCCCATCTACTTTAGGTCTGTTCATCCATCCCAAATCTGGTTTACCTTCAGGCTGAAGTTTTTCTTCTTTTAAGGCAGTATATAATCATCGTGCAACTTTATACACTTATGCACTAGGATATGAACAAACAAATTTTCCTTATAAAATTGTTTCTGGTTCATCAACTTCAAGGTTGATTAGTCACAGAACAAAGTTTTTCATTTATTACAGAATTTCATTAACATAGCATGATGTCATTCTGAAACTTTATACGCATATGCATCAAATTATCAGCATATAAAAATCAGATTAAAATAATGCCAATGACATCAACTTCATGGTTCAGTGATTGCTGAATAAAAAATAGTGGTGGATGTCTTTTTGTGACATATTCTTGTGTTCAGAAAGTAAAATGACGATAGGACTTGGTATATCGACATATAAAATCAATCAAAGTTTGTGAAGATAAGTTTACCGGTTTATAATATATTAGAGGCCCTGTATTAAGGATACAGAAACCCCCTTTGTCAGCTTGTATATCCATCCTTCCAAGTTTTTTTGTGAATGTTAAAATAAGAAAATTGTAAGAGATACAGATCTTTAATTTGCACACTGATTAAGTACTAGTACTCGGTACTCATTTGAAGATAATGGTATATGGAACAAGTTTGAGCAATACAATCATGTATTAGTATAAAAATTTTAGTAGAGCTGATCTGTAGAATTGATGATTTGTGTAATATGTACTGAACCAGAAAATGGCAGTATACTTTAAGGTTAATGTAACTACCTAACAAAAATTGTTCTTGTAGTTACAGACTATCAGAGCCAGAAGATCTGGCATCAGTACAAAAGAAATGCTGGGATCCTATTTTAGATTGGGCAAGAGAAAGGTATTAAATTACATTTTCAGTTAGATACAGTTACAAAAAAGGATTAACTGATAATATCTTTTTGAGTTTTTTCATTGGGGAATGCAAATGACAATATAAAAAAAATCAGTCATTTTAAGATTGCTAAGAAAAACAGTACATGTAGACACATCTTAGACAAGCTGTTTCTTATGATTTTTATACCCCACGCAACGAAGTTGCGAAGGGTATAATGTTTGACTGATCCGTCCGTCTGTGATCAAAGTTTGTGATCGCAACTCCTCTTAAACTACTGAACAGAATTTAACAAAACTTGGTATGCAAGAAGTACACTATATGTAGTTGTGTATATTACCAGGATTTTTTTATCCACAAATTTTTGTTGGAATTATGGCCCTTTGGACTTAGAAATTTGCAAAAAATCATGATTACAGTTTGTGAACGCAACCCCTCTTAAACTACTGAACAGAATTTAACGAAACTTGGTATGCAAGAAGTACACCATATGTAGCTATTACATGAGGACTTGGTGTGACAGTAAAAGATCACCCTGCAGCCCGAGGCCAGAGGGGGTGATCTTACTGAGACAAAATAGAAAACATATCTATAATTCATAATATAGAGTATCCTTATTGTCCCCTTTCAATATTCTTTATGTACAGTTTTTATGCCCCATCTACAAAAGTGTAAGGGTGCCTACTTCCGTTCGTCTGTTTGTCGGTCCCAAATCCCTATGTTTCCCAATTCCCACTTTCTGACAAATACCACATCAATCATATTGGTATGGTAGGTGCACTTAGTGATGCCAAGCACAATGCATGCTTCGGATGCTGGATGTGACCTATATTTTCTGCATGGATGACCATTTACAGAGATGTAAGTATAGTAACATGAAACTTTATAAATTATTTGATCAACATAATATTATACTTTTGGAACAACTTCATGATTTAGTGATTGTGGAGAAAAATCAATGTTGCGAGATGGGGCATTATGTCTTTTGGACATATTCTTGTTTAGCTTAGAGTTTCCATCGGTTTCATGAACTAGTGGATATGAAGGTAGTCTTGGAATGGCGAGAAGTATCATTCAAACCCAAGTGGGAACTATGTTATTTTTCAATCTTCAAAAAAACTTTGTTGTTGGTTTTATAATTTTCCTATGTTCAACTTAATGAACATTTCTCAAAAAAAGTGCTTTGAAAACAAAAGAAAAGGAACAATAGAGTTGAAAAAGAAGAACAGGGTATTCTGAGGGATGATATGGCTCAGATCACCCCTGTTAGAACAAAGGAGCTGGGATGAGAAATAACACATTACTTTCAACAAAAAATTTACAAATTTGCATGGTTTTTACACCTATAGTAAGGCTCTTGAATGACCAAGTTGTACAATGTATTGTCCTTTTGAAAATTAAATCAGCTGTTAAATCAAGGTCATAATGAATGGATGATAAAATGTTTTAAAATACATGTATAATTGCACTGAAACTTTTCAGGTATGGAATACAGATAAAGGCAACTACTGGCTTAGTTGCCCCAGAAGTTCCTAAAGAAACATATGACATCTTAAGACGACACTTGCTTTCCTACAGTGATTGGGCTTTATTTGGTAATACATTTGTTTATTCAGCAAAATATTGCTATTATAATTTTGTTAATTTTTCAATGTTCCTAGACAATTGATGAATAGACATTATTAAGAATAATCTAGAAGTAGTTTCCATGCAAAAAAGTAGATGTAGTAAAGTAGACACAATTTGGTCTGTTTTAAGACTGTCAAGAAGCACTGTAGCCTCAAAGAAAGCCATTGAAGAATTATTACCTTAAAGAATAATCTACCGGTATTCAGATGGGATCATTTGTGCTCACAAAATAAGCAAAAATAACTCAGTCTATTTCCACATTTACAGTGCATTTGTAGTGTGGCCCAGGTGTGTCGATAAAGGGTGTTAAACACCAACACACACACACATACAGTATATTAGTGTAAATTTGCATGATATTAGTGTAAAATTATTTAGAATTGCATGTATATAAGTGTAAAATTGCATAACAAGCGGGATTGAACACCACCTGAGTGGTGATCGACTAGTGATCAATAGCTTAAACCAGGGCCTTAGACCACTCCACCACCCAGCCCCCTTTATGTTGTTATGAATTCAATTATGTTTCTATTCTCTTTCCTTTTGTAGGTTTTTTGTTTGGAACAGAAAATTTAAAGTCTTTGATAACAATGTTAGCTTTAGTAGATAAGCACATAGATGTCAACACAGCATTAGAATTGTCTAGGCTTGAACAAGAATATCAGGTCAGTCAAATTTTCTGTTTGGCCTACTATAATATAGGAGGTCTCCTAGCAAGATTAGCAGCAAGTTCAAAAACATGCAATCAAACCTCTTATATTGTTGGAGTATAAAATTCTGGTATGCCATATCTTTATGTGCTGTGTACAAGCAAAACCTGTAATCTCTTTATTTTCTACTACTTAAAATACAAACTACAAGAATACTTAATTTCATGATTGAAAAATCTTCCAACACAAAGCTTATCTGAATATACTGCAGCATTACATTACTTTACTACACGAATAGAATTTTACTGATTTCTGATTGGCTTAGAAACTATTAGAGTCATGTTATATTGTGACCGTAGTTCAAATTGGCTAGGTTTCTAATTGTTAATTTTATTGGTTACAGGTTGCTAAGTGGGGTAATGTTGAATGGCACCATGACTTAGAACTGGAGGATTTAAAGGCCAGAGTTGCTGCAGCAGCCTTATTTATTTATTGGTCCAGTGAATCAACGACTGTCATGCAAAAAGCTACCTTACAGTGTTAGAACTATTTATATAAAATTCATAAATTTAATAGTTTTATATTGTGCCCATTTTACCGGTATTTCAAGTTTCTGATGACAGCATGTGCCATGCCTTTTGTGCACTCTCTATAAACTGCTGAATATCATTTAGTGGAGGTTATTTAAAAACTATACATATTTTTTCTTTATAGAGTTAATTTCAAATATACTCCATATCACTTCCATTTTCATTTTAATTTTAAAAAATGTCTATTATAACCTCTTGATGAACAAGAGGCTACCAGGAACCTAAATCGCTCACCTGGTCTTGATGTCAACCCTAAGAAGACTTTTGTAGAGCCAGATGAGCTGAATGTTTAAGCAAGAAAAAGCCTTTACCTATCTGCAATAGTTTTTATTCTATCAGCAAAAAACTCTATTTTTCACATTTAAGGGGCGGTAACCCCTATAAGAGGTTTTCACCTTTAAGGTGTAACCCATATTAAGCAGGGATTTTTCAGGGTACTCTCAGGGGCCGTTTATAGGCCCCATTCCCATTGAAAAAAAGGCCATAATTTTCCCAAATTGTTTTTAAATTCCCAAGCTAGATTAAAGGCATTATAAACATGACCATAATGGTATAAAAAATTTGGACACATATTAAAATGTTGTGTTTATAAACTCGTGTAACATTTATATACATGAACTTCCAATTTTTCATGAAAACCTTTGAAATATTTCTTATATGATGGTTATTACATGTCGATAATTTTTCCCAATCAACTAAAGACGGCATTTCCCATTATACCCTGAAAAATCCCTGTTAAGGGTCATTTGACAACTTCCACCCTATGGAAACTTTTGAAGATCTGAATAAGCTGGACATTTAAGCAAACAACAGCTTTTCTTTTCCAGCAATAGTTTTGATTCTGTAGGCAAAAACATTTAAAATATACTTTAGGGGCCATAACCCCTATAAGGGGTCATCTGATAACTTTGACTCTATGGAGACTTTTTTAGAGCTTAATGAGCTGAACATTCAAGCAAGCAACCGCCCTTCTCTATCTGCTTTAGTTTTCATTCTATAGACCAATAACACGAAAACAGGTTTATTTGGGGGCTGTAATCCCTATAAGGGGTCATTTGACAACTTTGACCCTATGAAGGCTTTTGTAGAGCTAAATGAGGTGAACATTTAACCAAGCAAAAGCTTTTCTCTATCTGCAATAGTTTTCCTCCTATAGACCAAAAACATGAAAAAAAAACTTATTTTAGGGGCTGAAACCCCTATAAGGGATCATCTGACAACTTCAACAAAATAGAGACTAATCTTAGAATTTTTGATGCTGAAGCAGTAGGGTGGCATCAGATTTCATCTATCTCTTATCCTTTTTGATTTACAAGCCATAAACAGTAGACTGACCCCCCTGGTCTATTTTTAGTAATGGCGGCCATGTTTTTTGACGGATCAAAAATGGAAACACAAAGTTGGTGCAGGACACCCTAGGATCATTCATTCCAAGTTTCATTAAATTCTGTTCAGTAGTTTCAGAGAAGATTATTAAAAAATTGTTAACGGACAAAACGACGACGTATCCCAGGTGATGGCAATAGCTCACCTAGACCGAAGGGGTTGCACTAACATGTAGTTGTGCATACCCCCAGAAGTAAGATGACCAACTGGGCTAGAAAGGAGAGGCACCATACAACTCAACATTCTTATGCTGTGTACCAAATTTTAAAGTAATCCCTTCAGATGATGCTTAGAAATCTGTTACAAAATTTGAATGGGACAGACTGACAGATGGACAAGGTGATATCAATGGGGGTATAGTTTTAATAAAACATTAATATGAAGGAAGTACATCATATCAAAATGATCCTGATTTTTTATAAGTGCTTCTGAATATCATTAAGGGGAGATTATTCCACTAGTTTTGTGTTTCCTTGTTCACCTTTCAGCTGAATGATCATTGATGTATTATTATACCCCCCGCTTGAAAAGGGGGGTATATAGGGATAGGGGTGTCTGTCCATCCTTCCGTGATGCCTAAGGGTACCCATCTCTTATCTGCAACTCCTCCTAAACCCCTTGATGTATTTTCATGAAACTTGCACACATTCTTTATCACATAATGTAGATGTGCACCTACTATTTTAAAATTTGATCAGAATGGTTTTTGGGGTTCCCCATAGCGAAACATGGACTCAGCCAGTCAACTACAAGGGGTACCCATCTCTTATTGGCAACTCTTCCTAAACCCCTTGATGGATTTCCATGAAACTTTCACACATTCTTTGTCACATAATGTAGATTTGCACCTACAATTTCTTAAAATTTGATCAGACTGATTTTTGGGGTTTCCCATAGCCAAACATGGACTCAGCCATTTAACTACATGGGGGGTACCCATCTCTGATCCGCAACTCCTCCTAAACCCCTTGATGGATTTTCAGAAGAATTACACACAATCTTTGTGACATAACGTAGATGTGCACCTACAATTTCTTAAAATTTGATCAGAATGATTTTTAGGGTTTCCCATAGCAAAACATGGACTTAGTTATTCAACAACATGGGAGTACCCATCCCTTATCCGCAACTCCTCCTAAACCCCTTGATGGATTTTCATGAAACTTTCACACATTCTTTGTCACATAATGTAGATGTGCACCTACAATTTTTTAAAATTTGATCAGAATGATTTCGGACTTAGTTATTCGACAACATGGGAGTACCCATCCCTTATCCGCAACTCCTCCTAAACCCCTAGATGGATTTTCATGAAACTTTCACACAGTCTTTGTGACATAATGTAGATGTGCACTACCTTTTTTAAAATTTTATCTGATTAATTTTTTGGGGGCTGGGGTATTTATTTGTGAGCTGCTGCTCACAGTTTTTCTATTTTTATTCTTATTAAAAAAATCAGACCAGTTTTACATTTTATATTTATTTACAAAATATAAAATATATCACAGACATACTGAACCACATTAAATTCATACAAAGTTAAGTGGGAAGAATATGTAGTTCTTAACAAAATTATTTTCAGGAAGTGTTTATTTAGCAAAGACATGTAAAGATTTAAAGACAGATATCTTTAAAAAAATTGTTGAATTTCACTTTCCAAAAAAGCCTGATGTTGGTTTTTAAAAAGCTTAATGAAGAAATTATAATAATTCATTTCTAATAAAAACAAATATTTTTTATTAAATTTGGACAAAGACCAACCATTCTTCAATGAGTACAATAGCACTTTCAAATTAATAGTACTTGAACTTAAATAACATAAATATTTTAAGTAACTCATCAAATTAAATCATGTTATACTTTTCTACCATAAGTTTAAATAAAAATTTAAACTTTTCACAAGCATTCTTCATTTTCAACATCACAGATCTGTCATCTTAGTTAGTAGCCTCCTGGTTGTCCAACTTCAAGATTATCAATTTCTTCCCGTAAATGATCGATCAAGTGATTAACTTCCACGACTCTTAACCTGTTCCTCTGAATTTCCTCCTCTTCGTGAATTTTCTCTAAAAGTCCTTTCATCCAGTTATTGACTCTAGTTGTCATATCCTCTTCTTTATTGTCTATTTTTAGAAGGTGATAATCGTGTGATGTTGAAATAGCATTGATGATTGTATCTTTGTCCACAAAGAGCTGAAAAAGACAGATAAATAAGTATATATGCTCTAGCCTTAAGTGAACAACATAGCAACAAAATAACAGACAAACTTAAAAATGACTAAGTGTTAGGGTTAAACATCATTTTCAACTCACAGGGGTCTAACAGGGTGGTCAGTTAGAATGGTAGATAAACCAGATAAACTACCAACTTTGGGCAGGTAATTGACAAACCAAATTTCATACAGATGTATGAGTCATGTCTGACACATAAATCTATCATATATGATTACGTCAAATCAGAGATGTTTTATTTTAGAGCCAAAAGTTAAAAAACAAATATGGAAAACATTGAGTTCGAGATCTTGAACATTTAATCTGACTTAAATATTAATAACACTGCCCATTTCTTCTTGTAGATGAAATTTTGTTGGAAATTATATCAAATATTTATTAATAATTGGCTAAATGTCCCAAAGGTTTGGCTGAATGATTTTAAATGGGGTCAAATGTTCATTGAAATAATTCAGCACCAAAGTTATATTTTGGAACTCAATAAAACAAAATTTATTAAGATATTTTCTTTGAAATTGTTGTTTTGAAACTTTCATTATAGGACTCTTATATCACATCATATACATCTCTGATACTTAAATTACCAGTACCATACAGATCTGCATCTTAAACTTAAAGCTTCTGTCTATTTAATCAACATCATGCGTCTTACCATTCTAACTTCCTCTGAAATTTCATCGTCGAGCTCATTTTTGGCCAGCTTGTCTACGATGGGTAATGCTATTTCACTAAGCTTTTCGTGATGTGTGTTTTCCAGGTCCCTAGCCTGAGACATAAATGCCATAATACTCTCCACAAACATGGACACCATATCTTGTAAGTTTCTCTCAAAGTCCTTCACAACTTCCTGAAATGGATAAAACAATTCTTTCTGATTAGTTGAGTCAAATGTAAAATTGAGAAAATCATTTTAATTTGTGTGTCTTTCCCTTGTTTTGTCTTTTCTTCTTAGAGGTTTGAGATTGGTCATCAGTAGTTTTGTTATTGCTTTTATTAAATCAATCCTTCCTTCCTTCAAAATTTATATATAAGATTGCTATAAGGTATTGTGAAGGGAAAAAAAAAGTACTAGGCTGATTATAATGAGTAATATTTTCAAGCTTATGAAGATTTTTAATGAAATGCATAATATGCACGAGGCGAAAGTCATACATATGTTGGAAATAACAGCCTACCCGCCAGCCCCAGACTGGTAACTTTTGGGCAGGGCTGGCTAAAAATCATGAAAATTTCACTGGCCATATAGGAAAAGCAGGTAGAATTTCAATTCAGGGTTGGTTACTTTTTCAGCGAATTTCCTACCCTGTGTTTAGGGTTTATTTGTGTATATATACCTCAAGTTGATCAACAAGCTGTAATTCATATCCCATGAGTTTGTCCCACAGTTCTGTTACTTGTCTGTTATACTCAGATACTTGTTGTTCTAAGATCCTCTGGTCACTTATCTGTGTCAATTCTTGTAGCACCTACAATAATATGTTATACATGAATTGAATAAGAAAAAAAAACCAACCCAAAAATGTCTGCTATATTAGAAAAGGATATAAATTTGTCACTAAAGTAATAAGTATTTGTCTGCATTATGTGACATTTACTTCTTGCTGTAATGAAACTTTTTTTTACTGCTAATAAAGAATTATAATCCCCGTGTTTATATTGGTACTCCTTAATGAAATTAGGTAAACTACAACTTAATCCCTCTATTGAAATTTGCAACAATGGAAGATGATTACCGTGATCAGTTAAATTGACATCTATACAGAGGAGATTAACTTGTTATGGGTATGAATTTTTTTGCTTGAAGGAAAAAAACTCCTACACTAAGGAAAAAAACTCCTACACTGTAGGAAGAAAACTCCTACTCTGAAGGAAGAAAACTCCTACATCAAAGATGGTAATATGACCATCAATTTGATAGTTTTTTCCTTTTCAAATCAAAATCTGTTTAATATAATGTTACACTAAGGACAAAATCTTTTTACTTATGCATCATTTACATTTTACACCATCAAAGACCATACCATTTGATTCACATAGAATTGAAAATACATGTATAACATGAAGCAAATATGGAAACCGCTTCTGCTCATATTTTATTTCCCTTAATGGGAAATTTCAATCCTGATATGGGATATTGGCAAACACTTTTTTTCGGAAATGGAATATTTGATAAAAGATTGGGGGGGATATTGGTACCCCTTCTAAACGAGCCCAAAAACTATATATACAGATAGACACTTAAACAGTCAATGTAATCTAAAGTCATTCAACAGTATACTTTCGATAAGAATGACCTCGTTTATGACTAAAAATGTATAAGAAATCTGAATAATCAGTAATATCAGATATTTCAGATATATCTGAGGACAAACTATGATGAATAGAGTTGTAAAAACCATAAAAAAAAATGATTATTAAAGCATTTCATAAAAAAAATATTTTTAATATGCTAAAAGTACTCTGATATAGAAAATAGTTTTTAATAACAAGTACATGTATTTCCTAAAAAAAAACATGTAACCTACTACAGGTAGTATAGCATTTCATTAGTTCAGTTCGTACTATTCAATTTCTACAGGTAAATTTTTCAAACAGGTAAAATTTTCATACAGGTAAATTTCTCTTTCCTAAAACAAGATAATCTTGTTTGTATAGCTGTTACTTTAACTGATCAAAGAGATCAAGTTCCATTGTTGCAAATTTCAACAGAGAGATTACTCTCAAGTTTACCAGAGTTCACCGGGGTCATGCAACCCAAGGTCGTGGATTGTTAGACGTTACTTGCTATAATAAGCTGCAAAAGTATCTATTGTCAGAGATATTTTTATTGAAATAATCAAATATTAAGTAAGAAATTCATTTGTACTGATGATTTGTCATTACATTACTCTACAAAGTATTAAAATTTGTTTGTTTAAAAACACATGAATAATTGAATGGTAATACATACCCTTTTCTTTGACAACATAAATTCATCAATGGCCTTCATTCCAAGCTGTTTGTTCTCTGTCTTAGCCTCCTCGATACATTCCCAGAATTGGTTCACCTCCACCTCTCGTTTCTCATGCTCTTTGATTCCATACTCAAAGATCTGGTAACAAACTCCAACAAATTTCTCTCTAAAGGTGAACAAAGTTAAGGAATACATATGAAGTTTTTAAACAGATTAAAACTGTTAAATCAAAATTCAAATTCTATAATAGGATGTGTTACAACAGTAGGAAATGCTAACCGTCAACCTTACGTTGCACACTGGATTAGACATCAGTTTGCATTTTCTGTTCTAGTAGTGTTGTTTTCTTCAATGTCAATTGATTTTGTCTTTTTTTTTTTAAATTCTTTAATAGTATTTTTTAGTTATTTCATTCAAATTTGTAATTGTGTTTCCAAAGTTCGGTTTCCTAAGCAGCTAAACAAAATTATAAATTTTACATTTTGTCAATATCTAATATTTTAAACAATTTTATGCATCATTAAAAAGGATATCTTTCAATAAGTTCAGAAATAGCAGGAATCTCATTCAATCTCTTTCCTTCAGTGTCCTCAGCATAGAGATTCTCAAACAGACTGTCGCTATCCATATTTTCAACATAGGCAAGCTAAAAAAAAACCACAAATATGAAAAACATAAAAATCTGTCAAAAAAAAAAAAACACAAATAAAACAAATTTGAATATTCGATTTGTCATTCAAAAATTGTATATGTTCAACTCTTCTGTAAATGATGCACTATAAATTTCAATCAGAAGTATTTGTTAAATTTTATTTTTTAAGTATAAAATTCACTTTTGATTTTTTTAACAACTCTTGAATTCTAATACTATAAGCATTTTTCAACACTGTAAATTAATTAAAATCTTTTTTTAATTATAAAAGATTGATCAGTTGTAATTTTATAAATGTAAACATGCGATTTTTAATTAATGCAGTTTTCTGTAAGGGGCAATAAATCAAATCATTTTTCTTAAAAATTGTCTACAATTTTAAGGCCAAATAGAGTCTAGATGAATATATGAAATTTTCAGGTACCTTGTGTAATTCGACCTCTATCTTCCTCTTGTTCTCCTCCTCCAATACAGCATTAGATTGTCTTTCATTGTGTAACATTTCTTCTCGTGGTATCATGTATTTCTCAATTGCAGCATCTCTCTAGATAGGACAAAATTAAAAAAAAAAAAATTTTTCAATCTACCATTAAGTAAAAATTTCTCATTATTAACTTAAAAAGAAAAATCACTTATTATTATGATGGAATAATGTTTTAAAAGTACATAAATAAGTTGAGTAGTTTAACGCCTACATAACCATATCCATGCAATCTTCAATTTGAGTTTTTGTCTGTATTGTATAGTGAACTTATTTTAAGTCTTGTGGTTGGATATAAATGAACTTAATGTTTACAATTTCTAACTATTTTTTAGTTTTAAGTAAATATACACAAGGTTAATTTTAAAGGAAGGAAAAAACTTAAACTTCCTTTATGTATAAGTTTGTTTTTTTTTTAAGAAAAATAAACTACATGTATACACAATACATACTGCTTGTTGATGGACTAGTTTATAATCCAGAAATTCTATGCTGGAAAGAAATGCAATAACAAATTGTTTATAATTTTCATCTTCACAAAATGGATTTCCCTTCAAGGTCAATGTCTTCAGCTGCTTAAATTTTCTCAAATATGTGATCTGAAAAATAAGTAAGCCAATATATTCAAAAACATTAATTGATAATTTCATAATGACATAATAAGAACAGTAGGTGTATACATCTAATTGACAATTTATCTAACATTGTAAATGCTAAGGTCCTAAATCTAATGCTTATTTAATGTATGATATTACATAACACAAAAATAAAGCAAGTTAATATTGTTACATTGTGACTTGAATGACACCCAATGCTCACTAGTGATATCTCTGTTTTAACAAACAAAAAATTATGATGGAATTATGGAATTGCAGAAAGGCAAAACATTACACCCCCCTCTTCTCTGAAGCAGTGGTTTAATGTACTTGAAGTAAAGTGATTTAATCAATTAACAGACTAAATTTGATCAAAAGTTGAACAATATATACATGTATGACATGAGTAAAAAATCAATGAAAAAGACCAAGTAGTTTGAACTGCGACAAAAAAGCCTTTCTTATAATATCCTTGACTCTACAGATACAGATTGTAGCTTACATGTTCTAAATCTTTTAGGACATTGTTTCCTATAGAAAACACCTGAAGGTTTTCTAAGTTGTCCATGTTTTCTATCTTGGTAATTCTGTTACTGTACAATGTCAGATCTTCAAGCTTTGTCAGTTGGTCCAACCCTTCTATTACTTCTATGTTGTTAAAAGAGAGGTCTGAAAAAGAAGATATTGTTTTAACAGATGAAATGTAAACCAAACATTTTAAATAAAATGTTGAATATTATCAAAATTTAATGAAAGGTCAAAATATTAGTTGTAATCACAAAACAGCAGTCTCCTTATTATGTGAGCTCACATAGCTATTCCTTCAATTTGTTGAGTATGCTAACAATTCTTTGCAATAAAACATATTTTGTTCCCCATGTTTTTACTACCTTGACTAATGATTTGGTTGTTGAATCTTCTTTTTATTTCTTTTGTTCAAGTTACCTAAATTATTAGGACTGCGAAAATCATGATTTTGTTTTAAAGACTTTTAATGTTGATGTTCCAGTCTTCTTCTTGTAGTAAAAATATTATTCTGTAAAATGTCTCACCTAACCATATCAAATTAACAAGAGAATCTAAGCCTTCAATCTTTTCTATTATGTTGTTGTCAAGCTGTAGTTTGGTAAGTGATGTAAATTCCCACAAATTATCTATTGTCAAAATGTCTGAAATAAAAGAAAAAAATATACAAAACATATTTTTGCACAATTATTGTCATGCCATACTATATGTTTTTTTCCCCTTGTTTTTACTGGTTTCAACAGACCAACAGACTACATGTAGTATATATAACTTTTTTGTAGAGTTTTCTTATTTGTTCTATATATTTTTTAAAGGAAAAATGCATCTTAATTAAAAAAATGACTAAGCTGAATAAAAATTTGATATGTTTGAGATTGTAGCATACATAAACTAAACATGATTTGTAAAATATTCAGAATTTATAGAGATAAGTAAATGTTCAAAGTTTGAACAAAATCTCAAGTTGTCATGAATAAATAAGATTATTATACATCATAAACTATATGAATATTAAGCTTACTTTTGAAGTCAAGCCTTAGAGATCTAACATCATGAAAATCTATTCCTTCATTTTTGGCAATTTTTCCTGCTTCTTCTTTAGGACCTTGTTCCTCAACAGCTGATTTTAGAAGCTCTTCGTCTATGACTGTTGGCTCTAAGTTATCATACATACGAGACATAGAGTTTACTGTACTCATCTTGTGACTTGTCAGGTTATTGCCTCCCTGTAAGTAAAGACATTAATTGTTTATTTGGATTTTTTTTTAGCCCCTCCTCCCATCTGACAGTGGAATCCAAACATAAAAAATTCCAAAAGGCTTCAAAGACAGCATAATTATTTTGACAAGTTTTAATGTCTTTTAGGAGCTATGTGACCAAATATTTAATGAACCAGAGTAGAGTTTAAACCAATAGGTTGTCACTGCTGTGCAGTTTGATCATCACAATGACATGGTTCTCAGACACCAACTCAGGCTTGGTGTTTTCGGTAAAGGTAGGTAGGTCACCTTTTGTTTCATACGTTAAATAAATATAACCTCTTATTTTGCAAGCTGTTTAAAATTAAGGCAATGTCTAAATCTCATGTTTGGGGTAGTTTAATGTAGTTATGTGCAGGTGAAGCAAGCTCACAGTTGTACTGGTCACAGACATGACAGAGAAGATCTCACCATTTTTTTTCTCAAAAGCAGTTCTCGCCATGTTTGAAGTTTTCCAATAATATCGCTATATTTTTCTGCTTTTAAAATATGTCATGGAATAGCTCATTTTAAAAGCATTTTGGTCTTCTTTTTGGACAGGGTTTCTTTTCCAATCTAACTGTCCAAATAATTTCACAATAAACCATTGAAAATTGAATGTCGAGAATTACTTGCTGGCAGGATCTACTCTGTGACCAGTACAGCAGGGGCGGATCCAGAAATTTTTGAAAGGGGGGGTTCACATACTGGGTTCTGTGGGCCAGGGGGGGGGGGGGGGGTTCCAGACCAGTTTTGCTGAAAATCTACACAAAAATTAAAAAGTTTCAGAGGAAACGGGGGTTCTGTCCCCGGAACCCCCCTGGATCTGCCAATGGTATAGAGTCTGCCAAATTGCAAAAGACCCAAAATGTGATCAAAGAATTTTCAGAAGTTTTCGAAAAAGTCTACACATTCACAGACAAACAGCAGGAAATACCAGAACATGGTCCTTAAGCTTAATCATCTCGTCCCCAACCCTGATTAACTTTCCTATGGAAAGAATTTATTAATTTCAGTATTTTTGTGAGCTTTAAGAGCAATGCCATTCTCATATAAAATGTATAAACTACCATGTAAATGAAACAGCAGTGCAACTGTTCCAAAGTATACTAAGACTAAGTCCCAGTGACTGAGACTTTATCAGGTCCAGTACAAAAATTGAAATAAATGAATGAATGTCAATTCTGTTCAAACTCGTCCACAAGTTAAATCACCATATAAGAACTTAAAAAAAAATGTCATTTACTTAATGATGCTTTAAACGTTAAAATAACCTGTGATTTAGAGAACTAGAGGTTAACTCTGTTGTTTACATTTGAAAACCTTCAAATTTTGTGGGAAATGGCGTTTTGTTTCTATGTCGACGTACATTTCCGGTTGAGAAAAAAATATGCCAATAGTTTCGTATAAGCAGGTGCCCTTTCAGGTTATGAAAGATATTATGTGTCTTAACATATTTTTCTTATATTTTTAAGAAATAAAATGAGAAAAATAACAGTATGGTCACAAGACTTTTCTAAAAATAGATCAAACAAATGACGTCACTCAATATTTACATCTAGAAAATGGCTGCCCTCTTTGGACATGGGAATCCTCTGGCTACACCTGTTGGCCAGATGATTGGTTTGTGTCTTTAAAGAAAATAATAATTTTGCCGGTTCAGAAAAAAATCATTCTTGGTGTTTTAAGCTTACAAGTTGAATGTCATGACCAATTTGGATTGAAATGAACCACAAGCACAACTGAAATCTGAAAATAAACAAACTTGACATCTCAAATATTCTTCACTTAATTATTTGTATATTTACACTTTTCCTGCAAATACAATTCCCATTGTTTGTAGGACCAGCCACAAACAGTGTGAATATGCTATGAAATCAAAAATCAAAAATCCTTTTTTTTGTAATGAGGAATAAGGCAATATTATTAAGCTTTTTAAAAAAAGCTTGTGACAATGCAACAGTAGTACTGACAGCTAGCTACATGTAAGAAGCATTTAGTCCATTTTCGCCTCTTGGTTTGAGGCGTCAGGTAAGGGAGCTAAGTAAGACACACAGAAATCCGTACCGATGTGCTGGGGTCAGCATTACAGAATGCTAGAACACATCCTTCCCGTCTTTTGGTGTCAGGTTGTTTTATGTCACGTCGTGACGGTTGTCCATTAAAGGATGTAAAGATAGCAAACAGATTTATCGACTGATGTAAAAAAATCAAACATATTGATTCTAAATCAAACATAACACGTCAAACAACTAATGATTTAGTGTTATATCATCACACAAAACAGACATATTTGATGATATGTTGTTTTGAATGTACACTTATAATTTATTTATTGAGCAGATTATTGACCCATACAATACAGGCTGTTAATATTCTATTTGATTTTTAAACCCGGAAAAAAACCTTCCCAGGGTACCATACATGTAGGAGGGAATTCCGAATGAATCCTGTTAATTTCCAGTCTATCATATCATTTATTTCCTGTTTACTGACTTATTGACAACCAATTGTATCCGAGCACCTGTGTCCATCCTTGGCAAATAATGAACTATTATAATGTTATTGTTAACAGCTAAAATTTCTAATAATCATTTTAATATGAGACAGGTTAAACCTGTGACAGTCCCAAAGTTACAATTAATTTCATTTAGTTTTTGTTTATTCGAAACTAAAAACAAACTAGCTTTCCTTATTGGTAATGCGTGCATTTAATGACATCTAACATTTTCAAAGAAAAAAGCTTTAATAAAATGTCAAAAGTTCGGAAAACAAGCCTGCTTAACTGGACGTTGAAGGAAAATTCAGCTCATAGTACAACTAAAATATTGACATTTCTACCATTATTGCTCCCTTCAGGAGCGTATGACCATTAGTTACAAATGTATGTAGTGGACTTTTTTTTTTTAGAAAAAGCCACAGATGGAACTCAAGCCTCAGAAAATTGGGGACTATTTATGGAAATTTGTGATGTTGTTAATGAAAGAGAAGAAGGGTTAGTTTGTTTATAATTGTTGTTATGTATAACTCTGAAAGCTTGTCTATAGAAATGTAGAAATGTATAATCCACACAAAAAAACAGAAGTATGTATAATATGCAATTTAACTTTTGTCTAAACACACTTTCATTTTGGTTGTTTTAAAGAAGGAGACAAAATAAAGTTCAAAGGAATGCTGTTTTAATTTTTAATGGTTTAAACTTTTGTGGGTTTAATTACATAACGACAAGCAGCAAGCAATGGTCACACTGAAAGGCTTCTGACTTTTCCATTGTTGATTTTTTAAATTACATGTATGTATATGGATATATTGTATAACATATTACTTATTATAAACACTCATTTTTCCATGTTTTTGGATACCATGTCACTCACACATTGTTTAACTTTTTCAGACCAAAAGATGCCATAAAGGCTATCAAGAAAAGGCTTTCTCAAAATATGGGGAAAAATCACACATCTGTTATGTATACTCTTACTGTAAGTTTATAACACTCACTGATCAATGATAAAAAATATGTTCTGGTTAATAAGTTGTCTGTTGTTTCCAATGCCGATGATAAAAAGGACAAAAAAAATGTATTTGATGGATATTTGATGTAAAATATGATGAAAAATGCTGCTTGATGCTTAATAACACAGATTGTTAATGTTAGTGCATAATTTCAAATCAATGAACATTGGAATCTCAAAGTAAAATTAACAACAACAAAAAAGAGACAAGATCTGGCAACATTTACCTGGGATGGACCCAAACACTGTAATGCCCTCTACTTTCATAGATGGGCCATAAAAAAGCTAGAGATCTCAAAAGTACTGTATGAAGTATGTAGTTTGGCAGAGTGCAAGTTTTGGCATAAATAAGTGGATTACAGACAACTGCCAAAATTTGTTATCATTCAGCTTCTCAGTGGGTTGTAAAATTTTACCTCAGCTAAATTTAAAACCACTGAAAGTTATGGGATATGGATTTTAGACCTGCCAATGAATAAAACCCACCATACAGTACAAGCAGTGACACAACAAAAAAAAAGAACAAAAATATTAAAATTCAAATCAAGGCAAGAGTCAATTTAGAAGCTCTGAAAGGATAAAGCCATTCCAACTCAATGATTCATAAACCACTAGCAGTCTAAAGACTTTCTTTATATCTCAATTTGGAGGAACAATTGAAAAAGTAATTTGATTTATGATAGAAAATACACAAACTTACACATGAATTGGGCCAAATAAAATCATATTTTAAAAAATGACCTACTTTGCAATGGTCATGATTGTATGCTGCAATTTAAATAAAAAAAGGATTGTTGAACCAAGAGTTCTGCCATTAACGGTTGAGTGTCTGTACTTATCAAACTGTAGATAAATAAAAAAAATTAAAGATATAACAATTTTATATTACTTTTCAGTGTTTGGAAACATGTGTTAAGAACTGTGGAAGAAGATTTCATTTACAAGTAGCAACAAAAGACTTTATGGGTGATTTAGTGAAAGTGATAGGACCTAAATATGATCCACCACAAGCACTGCAAGAGAAAGTTCTTAGTTTAATACAGGTAGGAATGCTTTGAATAATATGATTTTCAAAATATATTAGAAGTTTTGTGATTTTAACAAATTTATTATAGATGTGTGAACTAAGGGACTCTGACACTTACAAATTGAATGAGGTATAAAGAAAAATGTATTTTGGTAAGTGACATTGGTTAACATATCCATAATTTTCAAAATTATCTTTATCGATTATAATTCCTTAAACATATCTGTAAACACTGTTTTTGTATAATTAAATTTTTTATTTGTTTGGACTTTTTGGCATTTCATATCAATGTCATTATTACAACAATTATTTCTTGTTTTTGGTTACTTCACAATTCTGCAATACAATTTGTATTCCCAGGCATTTAATATAGATATGTATCTGCTAAAGTTTTAAAAAAGGGACTTCCCCAACTGTATGTGATTAGGTTTGTCAGTTACCTGCCCAAGGTCGGTGGTTTCCTCCGGGTACTCCGGTTTCCTTCACCATTAAGACTGACCGCCCTACATGGCCCAGGTGCGTCGATAAAGGGTGTAAAACACCAACACACACACACGCTAAAGTTTTATGACAATGAATTTTGATTTATATTGTAGATGTGGTCTGATGCCTTTAAAGGACAACCAGATCTCAAAGAAGTAGAGAAATGTTATAATGACTTGAAAGCTAAAGGAATAGAATTCCCCATGACAGACTTAGATCACATGGCACCTATTTACACACCAGCAAGAGTAGGACAATTTTTTTTAAAGTTTAGATAAATCAAAGGGTGATGTGATATATTGCCGTTACTTGGCTTCTGTTGAATTTTCGTAATTTAAAAAAAAAATTAAATCATCAGAAACCATAAGTCCAGTTGCAACCAAACTTGATATGGTTATTCATAAGGAGGTATGATTCAAAAATGAAAATACTGTTTGGTTTTTATCCTTAAAAATATAACACGTCTGTGTTAGCTAAAGAAAAAATGAAGAGAGGTGGAAATTGCAGTTTTCTCCCAAAATGAAAAAAATACCAAAATTCTGGCCAATGAATTTGGATTTAGACCTAAACACATGATATATAAGTATATGACTAACAAAAATATGTATTAAGGATGGTTTCAGATTTGATTCTCTCTTTGTATTCATTTTTACAATAGGACCAGATATGATACTTTTACCTTTATTTGTATCATTAATGTAATTTTTTAAAATAATTACAGAGTCAACCAGAAACAGAAACAGTCAGGCCAACCCCAAGACAGCCCAGTGTACGAGCTGTAAGTTTTGTACTGTGTCAATACCAATCTGTAAACATACTACCCTCTGGACAATAAAGAAAACAAAATTTAAGCATAAACGTTTTATTCAAAGTCAGTTTTCAATAAACAATAAAAACATAAAGTGTTATTACATGTATGTGTTCTACTAGTCTTCTTATCAGACAGAGTTTAACTGCACATTGTACAACCCAACAAAATCTTTATAATACTTTTGAATAGAGCAAATAACCTCAGTTTAACAATATGAAATTTGAAGTAAAAATATTGGTGATACATAGTAACATCATGTACATAGATGTATAGATTTGAACAACCATATAAGGAATGCCCTCAGTATTTCTTCTGTCTATGAAGAAATAACATTAAAATATGTGCCACATGCTGTGTTCACATCCTGTGAAGCAGGTTACACAAAAGTGTCATTTGAATGGTGTATCCCATAATATTATCTAAAGCAAGTTTTAACTTTCTATTTGATCTTGAATCAAAATTTATTTATACATGTATAAACAACTTACCGGTAAGTAACATTTTCCTCCTTGGCTTTGATATGTTGAAAAAGAAGGAATTTCATGGGTAAGAGAAATCCACAAAATCAATATTCCAAATTTGAAAAGAGAATTTCAAACTTAAAAACCATTAATATTTGTCCATACTAAGTCAGTTTTGATCTCTTTATTACAAAATTTTATTCTCAAGAAAAAAATAAATGATAATACAGAACTCTAGAATTCCAACTATTTATACATTGTGATTATATTTTGCCCAGATGAAATACATCGTGTCTGAAGACTTTCAGGTTTGATTTGTTGTTCAATGCATGGTAGAGTTATCAATGTTCTCTATGGTTCTTAGAATTATCAATGTTCTCTGTGATTCTTAGTGAATGGAGTTAGTTCTTTGTTAGTAACAATTTCTTCTCAATATTGCATCTGTATGTTGAAATCAGAAAGGAATGTATGTTGAAATGCATGAAGAAGATTAAGAGCAGTGATAGGATGTGGCCATTCTTTACACAAACTAAGTGTAGAGGAAAAGGAAGAACAGTTGTAGGAAGATCCATGTTTGATAATTATAGTGAAGCTTTCATCATTAATTCCAAAATCAATTGTACTTCATTTTTTTTGTAAAATAGTGTTTTGAATTTAAGCCATTTCAAAACCTGTGCTGTATAAACTTATATAATTAAAGTTTTGACTATAAATTAAATCAAAGAGATATTATATTCATACAGTAATGATTGGGTGGGGTAACAGCCCTATTATTTAGTTTACATATCTGAAATATCTAAATTTGGTTTTCAAATCAAATGTTTGTAAAATTATTTTAACAATTTTGGAAATAAATTTCGTTGAAATGTAAAGATGCTTTAATGTTCTGCTTGTTTTATTGATGGAAAGGTTCCTTCTTCTTTTTGACAAAATGTTGTGTTAATTTTAATTGCTTTTAGTACCAGTATGTCAAAACCATGTACATGTATTTACATGCAAGATTGTTATCATATTCTTTTAAAACCAACATTTTTGTATAACATATGGTTTTTAAAAGTTCTTGTTTATAAATAAGACATGCATGATATGATTTTGAAACAAGTTATGAACATGACAGTTGTTTTAGATATTGTGTTGTTTTCAATTGTGGTAAATAAGCTTGTTATAGTCTTTGATATTTTATTTGCTTGATGTGATATTTACATTTTATGGCTTAGCTGTTATGAACCCTTTGAGGATACTATAGTTATCAATATACGATATTGAGATGTGGAATAAGTGTACGCGACACAACAAACATAAACAAACAGCAATTCAAAAAATCACAACGGAAAACAGCAAGCAGTCTTCAACATGACCATAGGTCACTGCTTACCGTCTTGCATTGGCTCAAGACTTATAATACAATACAAAAGTATCAAAACCAATCCCTAAATCATCAACGAAAGACTCAATTCTTGATATAAAACAGTTAACATAGAATGACAAGGACAAACAAAGGCTTTGGCAAAGTTTCTTGGCTTAGGACAGGCACATATAAAATGTGGCGGGGTTAAACTAGTTTTTTGGATCCAACCTTCCCCCTATTGATAAGCTTGCACAAAGCTACATATAAAACACAAATTCACTTTAAAGCATATTTTTGTATAGTTTGCAGATTAATGCAAACATATGGACAAAACAACATACATAGGAAATTGTTAATTGTCTATGTAATCCATGATGTAGTTCACAAAATCAGCAATAGCTAATGGAGTAATTACATACCTCGTCAGACACAATTATATTGTCAAGTATTAAAGTTAAAAGGCTATAAGCCAACCATTACATTTAGAAGTGATCATAACTCTGTATATTTTTCTGTAGGATCAGCCTCCGGTGCCAATCCAAGCCCAACAGGTTCCTGCAGGTCCTATCAACCCCTCCCCAGAACAGATGACAAAGTTAAAGAGTGAACTGACAGTGGTTAATGGTAACATCAGAGTTATGGGGGACATGTTAACAGAATTAAATCCATCTAGCGTAGATTCCTCTGATCTAGAATTATTACAGGTATGTTTCATAATGTAATGGGGGACATGTTAACAGAATTAAATCCATCTAGTCTAGATTCCTTTGGTCTAGAATTATTACAGGTAGGTTGTGTGCAGTGATATCAGGCTATTTGATTGTATTAGCCCAAAATGGAAATGTGTTGTTAGATAGTAAAGGCCAAAAAAAGGAAAGAGTTATATCTTTGATGATCTTAGTCATAATTTAGTTTCCCATTTCGATATGTTTGGTTTTTATTGTTCTATGCTCTTAATAATCATCTAGAGTTTGGCTTTTTTCATTATTTTAAGTCAAGCGCCTCTGATGAGTCTTGAATACAAGAAACGCCCATCCAGCCGTAGCTAAATGTATTGTCTGAATCTTTGTTGTAATTTTTATTTCAATTTTTATTTTTTTTTATTTCATATATAATTTTGGAATTTTTATTGAACATGTTACTGTATTTCTATAAATTTTACACAGGAATTAAACCGAACAAACAGACAAATGCAACAGAGACTTGTAGAACTATTAGATAATATTGCTAATGAAGAAGTAACAAGTAAGTATGGTTTTAGGTACCGGTAGTTTGTTTAAGGAATGACAAAGATTTTTCTAACCAAAAGGTAATAACTAACCTTACACTGCAATAACATGACCTAACCAAATAATCTAAATTTTAAGATTTTTGTTGAATACAATATTGCAGAAGCTCACTAAAAGACATTTTTTGTCAAATTCCAACAAACTTGAATTTAATTATTGTAATTTTCTTTTTTCACACAACACCAACTTATCACGTTCTCCAAGAAGCTTTACTTTTCTTTTTCAGATGAATTATTAAGAATAAATGATGATTTAAATAATGTATTTTTACGGTATGAAAGATTTGAACGATACAGGACGGGTCAGTCATCTAATACAGATCTAAAGAAATTAGACACACCTGCCACTAATCCACCTGTGGCACCCCCATCATATAATCAGGTAGAAAACCGGTTACTCAGAGTTAGCTGCATCTTGCTCTACTTTCTCATTGACATAGCGATATTATACGGAGAAAGCAGAGAGGTACCAATGGGGTATTCGAACGTCAAAAGTCTGAAAGCATAAAGACACAATCAGTAAATTATAACAAGAACAGCTTGAAGAAACAGACAACATAAAAATACACAAAAACAACTAAATATAAATCAACAACATGAACTCAAATCTTAAAAAGAGTGAACTCAGGAAAGGTAAGCAGCTCCAGTTTGTTACCAACATACTGTGGTTTCATTTTTATTTGTGGGGTATTAATTTTCGTGGTTTTCGTGGGTTTCTTGACCCACGAAATTTGATACTCCACGAAAAGGAGATTTTATATTGGTTTGTATGTTGCATACTACATAGCCACGAATTTAAGAATCCACGAACTGACAATTTTTCATCAAACCACGAAAATTGGTATCCACGAAAATAAATGAATCCACAGTACTAGACATGCCTGCCACAAATTCAACAATGGCACCTACATTGTAAAACCCAGTAAATAAACCATATCAGAAACTGTTTGCTTAAATTCACCCATTGTGTCTTACAACATAATTATATAACAACATTTTATTCTATGTAGTGACAATCTTATAAACTTTGCTTCTTTCCAGCTTTCATATTACAAGACCTTATTTGTAAAATATACATGTCTGTAACATGATCTAAAAATAGGAAGTCCTTATATAATCAACACAAAGAGTTCAGTACTCATTAACTAAATCTTCTACAGTTTATGAGACATGACTGGTATCTTTATATTTCAGGTCAGTGACACATCAGCTCCTGCCACAGGAAATCTGATAGACCTTGGGGACGATGGAGTAGTGGAAGCTCCAAAAGATTTACCACCATTAAATACACAGATGCAGAATATGAGTTAGTAGACAGATAGCTTATATTGAATATAGCTACATAATAAGGGAACATTTATCTCTGACTGCCCTGCCTAACTTGTGTGCATGAAAAATGGCACAAGACCCCCACTGTCAATTTAAATGAAGAAAATATGTAAATTAAAAAAAAATTGAAAAGTCTGCAATAGAAAACAATCTCTATTGTGCCACATCATTCTTACTTCATATAATACCTACATTTTGAAATACAAAAATAGCAAAAAGTGGTCTTTTTGACATGAACTAAACAACTGTATATAAAGACACGTTTTATCAGATGATTTTTTTTTTTTTTTTTTTGATTAGTGTTGGTTATTGTGTAACTGTCACAAACAGTTTATTTTTGTGCTTTAGCTAAATTCTCCAGAACCCTGTCAGGCTGTGTCTCAATATAAGTTTGTACACTTAAGTTAGGACCATGATACAATTACAACGTACGAGAAAACATTGTCTAACTTAAAGCAATCTGCAAGACATTAAATATAATGTTTTCTTTTTCAGATCTGGGTGCAAATGGCACAGCACAAAAGAATGATGACTTTGATATGTTTGCTCAATCTAGACAGTCCTTTGATCAGAACAAGGGGAATACCTCTGGGTTTGTATGACAGTTGTTGTTTCTAGTTTGTCTTATCATCTGTGACTAGTTTCATAAAAGATCTCAAATTAAAGGATTTCCTCCTCTTGAAATTTTATTCTGTTCTGAGATAAGCATCAATTTGAGGAAGAGATGTTTTATGAAAGTGTATGCTGATTACTATGGGAAAACCTCCAAATTTTAAACAAAATAAAATTAAAAAAGCAAACAAATGATCATTTTTGCTTACAAGACAAATACAATATATGTTGGTTCGATCAACGGTTGTTTATTGATTTTAACAAGAAACCAATGAAATACCCAAGTGTTTATCAAATATAAAAGTATTAAAAAAACCACTAGAACAGGAGACATTAAAAATAATAAATGACAACAACAACAGATAACAATTGTAACTTGGGGGTGGGGATCAGAATAAAACCATTTGTGCAAAAAACAAAACATGGTCTGTAACATGGAAATTTTGATATTTTCACATTTTTTGTTACAATAACTTTTTGCCTGAGGGAGAAATTTGCTTTATTTCTTATCATTCATATTCTATACTAAAAGAACTATTCATTTGCATTGGGGATATTTTCATGGATATTTTGTGACCATGAATTAGGCAAAAAATGACCGCCACACTAAAAATTTCCATGTTAACTGTAAGTCTTTCAAATATTATTGTATGTGGCTATATATTTTTGTTGCATATGAAAAACAATCAAATCAAAAGCAGTTTGTTGTCATAGATTAAGATTAGGTGACACTTTTATGATATCTTTCAAGTGAGTAGTGGCTTTACAGTAATGTGGATACTGGTAAGAAACCATGGGACTATATACTTGATTGTTTTATTGCTGTTTTTGTAGTGCTTATATGAATCAACAGGAAGACCAATTCAGTGGTGGATTAGGACAGGCAGTCAATGCTAAATCAGGGGTAAATTGATGTAGATATCTATAACATGCATGTCCATGTTCATTATTAGGATGAATGTCATTTGTCCTATATTTCTTTTGACCAAACTGCGTTAACAAATAGGCAATCTATTGTCTCATAGAACAAGATAGGGTTTGAAAGAAAATAACATTAAATCTCAACCAATAAACAATGAGATAATGTGGAATGCTGTCAAAAATATTCATCTCATATTTGAACTGATACATGTATGAATTTATAAACAATACTCATAGTGTAAAAGGTTAAACATCATTTTAAGCTGTTAATTTAATACAAAATGCACATCTAGTGCAGAGAAACAAAAAAGAATGTATGAAACATTTATTGGGTTGCATTGTTTTTCCTTATGTAAAAATAATTCATATGTAGAAAAAAAGAGATGTTTGCAAGCTGTAAAAAAATCTTGTGGTCCGTAATAAGTAGACCAGATTTGCTTTCATTCAAACCTCTTTGAAAAAGTTTAACAAAATTGTAAATGACTATATCATGTGACTGTCATGTGATCTTGATTACTACAGATCTCAGATGAGGAGACATTAGAGGTAAAGTGTACACATGGTTGTGATATAAATAGAATACACATACTCAGATTGTCTAGGACTGCATGTTTTGGACCTCATTTCTCGGCCAAAGTTGTAGTCATATCTATAGAAATGCTTGCATTCTAACTTTTTTTACCTTTTAATTATAATGATGATTGATCCTCTTTTTAATTTTTTCCATGTTTAGTTTTACACCTTTTTTTCGGCACTTTTAAACTTACTTTCAACATTTCACTTTTCTTCCTTAGTAAAATTTGACTTGCAAATACTTTTAACTCAACAATGATCTAGAAGTATTTTTTATTACACAAAATCAATTTATGAAAACATTTTACATAAGTTTCTATTAAAGAATGCTTTAGTAAATCTATATTCAATTTACTATTAGTAAAAACAGAAAACAGTACTTATTAAGCTAGAACTGTATTATACAATATTTTAGGAGAAAACTAGATATTGTACTTAAATCTTTTAGTTTCCCATGAATATGATTTTTAATATTATTTTGGATATAAAAACCATCAGACATGAAATTTACCCTTAAAGAGGTCACTAACAGCTTTGAACATATATTTATTAGCTGTATTAAACTTCCTGCTTAAAATGTTTGTACATAGTACATCTATATAGTGAAAGAGGTTTTCATTGTCCTTTCTGTGTGAGATAAGCAGTTCAAGTCCAAATTTGAAATTTACATAAACAGGACTTTCCCAATTGTATCTGCCCAGGGTTGGTGGTTTTCTCTAGGTTCTCTGGTTTCCCCTTACATTTTTAAATGATCGCCATATATGGCCAAAGTGCAAGAAAAATGTCATTAACACATAAACACACACACTCTTTCTTTTCATCATTTACACCTCTGGATACCATCTCTTATCTGCATCTCCAAAACCACTTCATGGATTTTCATGAAACTTTTACTTAATCTTAATGACCTAATGAAGATGTGCACATTCTGTTAAGCAAATTGATCTTATTGATTTTTGGAGTAGTTGAATTAAGTGTTCTGCTTAAAATAATCTCAATTTATTTAACCATGAAAGGAAATTTTTAGTGTGTCATTCATGCATTTTGATCAAACTTACTAAACCTTCATTCAATTTGTGTTTTTCAACTTCTAGTTGTTTTAGTCATTAATCTGGTAGTTAATAATTATAAACATGCATTCAATTTTGGGGATAGGCGATAAAGAGATGTGGAATAAGTGTAGGTGACACAACCAACATTAAAGAAACGGCAATTTCAAAAATCACAATGGAAAACAGCCAACAGTCTTCAACATGACCAGAGGTCACTCCTCGCTGTCTTGAACTTGGGGATATGTAGGAATGGCCCTGTCAGTCTGTCTGTCCACATATCTTGTAACTACAATTTCTAAACTGCCTAATGGATTATTTGAACATTGACATGAAGCAAAGATATTATTTAGAGATGTGCATGAACAATTTTCATTGCTGTCAAATATCATTCAGGGGAGATAATTTGGCTTTCATTTTATTTTTTTACAATGTAGAGTTCTTACATGATCCTTGTTTCTATTTGTAGTTATTTTCACCTCTATTAAGAGGGTTCCATACTTCTCAACATCAAATGAAATTTAGAAAAAGCAAGATGTTTTATTTTAGCAGTTTTATTAGACAGCTTATGAATATTATATGAAAATATCGGGTCATTAATTGGAGTTTTAAAATTAACTAAATTAAGTGCATTGCAGCCAAGAACTAAATGAACATCATATTTTAGAGGGGGAAAGGGCAAGGGACATGTGAAATCTTCTGATTTAAAACTGATTTAATTAATTCTATTTTCCTGGTTTTGGTGTCCAGCATGAACTTCTGTTAAATCATATGTATTGTTAAACAGTTGTATATTATTTGTTTAAGATAAAAATGTAGATCCACATTACTGAGAATTAATGAATCAAAAACTATTTAGCATTATTTCAAATACAGTAATTGCCTATATTAGAATAAGTTTTATTCTCAAATAAATGTGGAAAAAATATACTGCAGCCAAAGAGACAAAATTGTGGTCTTTTGGACTATTAATGTGAGTTGAACTTTTGAAATGGAGAAAAAAAAACAATGCAAATGACAATAATTTCCATTAGCATAAATGAAAGGTTTCACTAAAAAATGTGTACTTAGTTTTGTTCCAATCAAATATTGTAAAAACTTGTATATGTACATTTGAAAAGATACTGTAATAATCGCTCACATCACAAGAAATGTGATAGAAATTTACTGCCTATTTGTATTTTGCTTAAAGGCATCACCACAAATGCTTCAGTTCAATGCACGACAGAGAGCATGCTTCAGGAGTTATATTTAGTTACATGCATGTTTTAATCATATGTTTTGTTTTTGATATAGGAACTTGATAAGGAATTTGGTAATGTTAGTCAGGTTAGTGTATATGTATAACTGTAGCATAAATGTAATATTTTTAACATCATAATTGTCCCTCTGTAGTCTGTAAGAAATGATTACTCTTTACTGTTAAATGTTGAGTATTATGCAGGGGCCTGGAAGGCAGCTATGTCTAAGTCACTATTTAAATACCCACGAAATTTGATACCCCACGAAAAGGAAATTTCAAATTGATCTGTTTTCCGCAGACTTCAGAACTATGAATTCAAGAATCTGTGAACTTTTCAATTGTTATCAAACCACAAAAATTGGTACCCATGAAAATAAATGAGTCCACAGTTGTTTATTTTAACGTAGATTCTTGTCTTGACCTTATTTAATTTTTCAAAATTAATATTTAGTAAACCTTTTGATCAGTTTGCTGATTACAAACAAGAAGGGCATTGGTGTCTCTTTATTATTTAAATCTAGTTTAAGGGAAAAAAGACCAAATAACCTAGGAAAAAAGTTTTAATGCATCTAACATACATTTAGACCAATATAATTTCTTTATGGAGTGTTATGGTTTAAAAGGCTAAAGAAAATACACCTACATAAGTATATGAAGATCAATATTTTATACATCAAAGACATGGAAGGTTTGTAAGCTCAACCCTATTATTATTTGCCGAGACAAAGGAGAAAGACTCATTGAAAGAGGCAGAGAGGTTCCAAAGGGACATCAGAATGTCAGAAGTCTGAAAGGGCAGTAAATTAAAAACTTTTTTTCAAGAATGCATTGTAAAAATTTGAATATATTTTTCAGTTACAAAGTACTGAAAAAGATTATGATGAAATGGAACAGTGGTTAACAGCTGACCAGAAAAAAGATGTAAGTAGATGTTGCTAGACACATTACAAAATCACAGAAATAATGTGTGTATGTGACAGAAACAAATATGAAAGACAATATCATATTGATTGTTAAACTAGAAATTATAAGATTTTTTTTGTGGGGGGGGGGGATTCTTGCTTCCTTTCTAATCTGTGATAAATGATTCCCATGAAAAGAAAGAGCTTTGACTATACATAAGAAGGACAAGAACAGAACAAAAAATAGCAAAGGAGTAATTGGATTTCAAGGTCAAAATGACAAATGTACTAAACTTTGAGACTTTCAAATCATAAAATAAATACATGTGAAAATAAGGACATCACAAAGATAGCAAGTATTATAACAAAATGTGGAATAAGTGTACATGACACATCATCATTAAAACAACAGCAATTTAAATTTTTTAGGGAAACAACTGGATCGCCCAAAAAGATGATTCAAAACTGATCTCAGAATTACACTCATCTCCTATATTTTTAAAAGAAGGAGAATAAACTATACATCAGTTTATGTGAACTAATGATATATATGTCTTACATTTTGGTATATGACCATGTTTCTTTAAATAATCTTGTATTTGTAAAGTTAAATAATATGTACTGTTCAACCAAAGAATATATGGCTCTGTGTTACCGGGGTGTTAACTTATTTTAAGTGTTTTAAACAAACATCAATACTATTTTATTTTCATTTTTAGCTTGAAAAATATAAGAACCCACAGGATCAGTTATCAAGTTCAGGTATGGTTACACATCAAAGTTTGGGGTTTTATGGAAAAAGGGGTTCCTATAATAGAGTTCTTTAATATGTTCTCACTTTGGCTCATATGCTTTTATAAAGGTAAATAAAAAAGAAAAAAACAACATCTGATTTCTCTGTCAAGTCAAATGTATGGATAAAAACTTTGTTAGAGAAGAACTATCTTTTTAAATTTAATGCAAATCTTAGCAAAGTGCTTTATATGGGTTGTAAAATGACCTTAACCATGCTATCATGATATATGAGTATATAGCATGTTGAAAAAAACCTCAATAGTTTGATTTCACAATATAACATTTTTAAATGTGTGTTTTAGGAAAACTATATGAAATTTGCATTTTGGAGGAAGATGTTAAAACATGCAAAACACATGATTATGTGCATGCGATTCAAGACTGACCATTTTATAGGTTAATGCACGAATGAAACTTAGGGTTACATCTAGATCTAGATTATTGTATATGTTATTTTACATCTTGATAAACTTTGTTTTCACAGAATTTGATCAGTTTTTAGCAGAGAGGTCAACAGCCCCTAGTTCAGTACCAACAATATCAGCAAATACAGGTCAAAGGTCAACCAATAGAAATCGACAACTCCAGAAGGACGAGGAAGAGAACCCACTGTTTGCATTGTAACAAACATGTTATTGGTTTATATTTTGTACTATATTGTAACTTTGTACATCTTCATGAATGTCCGATTGTTGTTAGCGAAAAAAGAGGATGTATGAAAAAGGGGAGTGAAGCAAGCTTTTTGTTAGGACTGCAAGGGATGTGGAGTTGAATGCATAATCAGAGCTTTTTACAATTTGTACATCCCCTGATAAAGTATAGAAAAATGCAATTAAAAATATTTTACCTAAAAATGATTAATTCACTGAATCTCAAGCATTGGCACAACTTATTTTAAAATCATACAATGTCTATGTGTATATTTCTATGCATAGCTTAGCAATGTTTTTTTATACGACCGCAAATTTTTTGCGATCGTATTATGTTATGGCGATGTCGTTGTCGTCGTTGTCGGCGTTGTCGTCGTCTGTAGACACTTTGGTTTCCGTGCGATAACTTAAGTTGTAGTTAACCAATTGTTATAAAATTTTGATATGATGTTTATAACCACTAAAGGAAGGTTGGTATTGCATTTGGGGTTTCTGGCCCCTACCGTTTAAGAAAAAAGGGCCAAAAGGGGCAAAAATGGGTATATTGACAAAACGTCTGTAGAATGTTTAATTTTCATCCGATTTTGATCATTCTTTTTTTATTGTATTCCTCAATAAATTCTGTCAACAAAATGTAACAACACCTTTGATGTATCTTTTACCGTTTAATTGCTATAAGGGGTCAAAAAGGGGCCACGCCCATAAAATCAACTTTTTTATTTGTGGTCCGATTTTCAAAATCTTTTTTTCATTGTAATCCTTATAAAAATCCCTGCCTGCATTTTTCAATCAGATTTGCAATATCTCATACCGTTTTCGAGAAATTAGGGGTCAAAGGGGCCAAAAATGCCATTTATAAAAGTTTGTCCAGGCAAATAGTTTTTTTTCCAATATTAAGTTGTAGTGGGCCAGCCAATTGTTATGAAGTTTAAATATGATGATTATATCCACTAAAGGAATGTTGGTTTTGTATTTGGGGGTTGTGGCCCCTTCTGTTTCAGAAAAAAAGGGCCAAAGGGGCTAAAACGGGTGTATTGACAAAACTGTTGTAGAATGTTCATTATTCATTCAATTTTGAAAATTCTTTTTTTGTTGAAGTGCTCATAAAATTCTGTCTACTTAATGTGTCAATGGTTTTGATATGTATTTCACCATTACATTGCTTCAGGGGGCTAAAGACAGGCCACGCCCATAAAATCAACTTTTTTATTTTTGGTCCGATTTTCAAAATCTTTTTTTCATTGGAATCCTTGTGGAAATCCCTCGCTGCGTTTTCCAATCAGATTTGCAATATCTCTTAACGTTTTCGAGAAATTAGGGGTCAAAGGGGCCTAAAACACCAATTTTAAAAGTGTCAAGGCAAATAGTTTTATACTTAAAATTAAGTTGTTGTTATTACATGTATATAAATAAGGTTTTTTGTATTAGATGTATGTGTCAAAAATGCATTTTTAAGTCCACCACAGGAGGCATGAGTCAAAAAGCTTTGTAAGTCCACCATGGGCCTCATGTGACCAAAGCAATGGACTATCCATATTAGGCCTCCAACGTACAGGGTTAAACTTGTTGCGGTCGTATCATGCTGCGCTCGGCGTAGCTTTTTATCATTTATTTGTATCTATGAATAAACTATTAACTTTAGCCTCATACACTTGCAATAGAAATAGTATATCTTTAAGTACAGTTCCATTCATATATTTTGAAAATTAGGGGTTTTATTCAGTAACTACTTGTTATCTTTTCTATTGCCCAGAACATTCAGTGCTAAATGTTAAATCATGTTTGATATTCTTTTGAAAACAACTTAGGTTTGTAGTTATGTTGTTTTTAGTGTAAATTTTGTTACAAGTTACCTCAAGCTTACATATTAATATCTTTCTTTTTAATGCTTGATAATATATTAAATTCTTGTTTGTCATGTGCTAATTTTTTGTATGTTATTCAGTCTATTTGTTTTAAAAGGTTGCTTATCCCTTGCAGGAACAATGTGGTATCCACTAATACTGCATACATTTCATGTTCAAGTTTGGCTATAAACAAATGACAAACGTGGCTGTATTTTATTAGCCATGCTTGTGTATCATTCTATATATTCACCCTTAACTTGTTGGGTATAAAGAAATCATTCTGCCAATCCTACCATCTGTCCACGAACATGTATCTGATTAGTGCAACTTCTTCCCAAATCACCTTATGGAATCTGATCAGATTTTAGTAATGATATTTTTCCAAAATTGGGAGCATAAAGTGGAGCGTGGGGAATAAGTTGTTGTTCACTTTCTTAGTTTAGAAGCCAAAATTTTAAAAATTGTTGATCATGAGCATTCTAATAAATTATCAGAAATGTATTTCATACTAAACTTGTAAAGAAATTTCCTTATTTTGATACTTTGTTTACTTTCCCTCAGATTTCTAATATTTCATAAGAAGAGATTTATGATTAGCATAAATGAAGTAAAAATTTCTTGGAAGTTTGCATTTTTCTATTAGGGGTGTTTAACATTAATCAAAACTGAACTAGCATTGTGTATGTGATAATAACAACTGTTTTGTGTATTGCTTGTGATATTTTGGCTGTATTGGTGCCTGGTCAAGGTATGGTTACAAATCATGATAAAATCATACATGGGCGAATGGTTTGACGTTATCTTGAATGCAAATGTTAAATTATAATCTTAGACTTTTCTTTGCTTGATCTTTGTAAATGATCTAACTCTTTGTTTTTACTGTTAAATACAAATTTTACATACCTGTTGATAAAAGACTGGTGAAACTTATCGTTTTATAAAATAATTCAAAATGCTTAGCTTTGTTTGTTTTAACAAGCCATTTTAAGATGAGCATTTAACTTGTGTAAGTCTTCTTTAACATGTAAACACATGTATTATAGATATAGTGTATTAACTTAACATTGATTTATTTACAGAAATTAATGCAAAATAATATTGTAATACACACATCTATCAGTGTAAATATAGTGTTATTTATTCTTTTGCAGTAGACAGTTTTCATTCTGTTTTCTTTTAACTGTAGATTTCTCCAATGAATTATGTATAAATTAATGATCATTACTTTAGAAATTGTAACTGAATAATTTTCAATGGCTTGGTTTGTTTACATTAAACAAACAAAACAATTTGTTGTCTGTAAATTCTGATAATTATTAGATAGGTGACAAAGCAAGTTTTAATGAGTAGGGATTTATACTGTTCATTGTATAAATGATTTTATAATCAGGTGTTGTTTGTTTTAAATTTATACTTGCAGTCAAGTAAAAGAAGAAATAACAATCTTGCCTTAAAGTTCAGTCAAGTCATAAAAAATATCATGCTGTAAGAAATCCATTTGTAACAGATCAGAAATTATGGGTCATGACATTTATTCTTTATTAGCTTGCATAATGCTTTGTACATTATTTGATTAAGTGTATTATTGAATAACAGAAGGTCTTATAGTTTTATTTCACACAAGTAATACTTGCATTCAAGTAAACTGCACTTTTTAAGATAACTAGTAATTGAAATCTGTGCCATTTGTTGCATTTTGAATATTTTGAATACATGATCAGGCACACAGAAGTTCTGGAATGCCTATAACTTAACATTATTCTGTTACAGTTGATTTTGTCTTTGTTAACTATTTAACTGTAGTTTCTGTTTTTATATACATTTATTATATCATCATATGTATAAAAATGGAATAAAATGATGACTTTGTTAGCCTTCATTTAATGTCCACGATTGTTACAACAATGGCAGATATAAAAGAATGAACAGCCTTTTTATGCCTCATGTACAACATTGAGGGCATTTAGTGTTCTGGTACATTTAATAGCCTATTCTAAATCAGGCTTGCCTTAAAAATGAAGTTACTTTTCCTTGTTGTAAGGTGAGGCATCATATCTTATGGACATATTCTTGTTCTGTTAAATATGGAAAAATCTTAAAATGTTCTGTTAACTGTTAGTGAATGATTGATTAGCATTAACCACTTTACACCATAAAGCCTTATAGGACAAAGTTACATGCCAAATATAAAGAGACTATTGCATGTAGCTGCTTTGAAATCTGTGATGTATATTGTGATGACGCAGGATGCTGCAAAACAACAGATAGTGCCACAGTGGCTCCTATGTTGCTTTGCAACAAGTGAAAGGGAACATACCAAAATAATCTTGGATATAAGAAATCACTTCTTATAGTAGTTAACAAGACAGGAATGAATACCTCATTGTTAATTCATTAAACTGGTCTAGAGAAAAGCAGGTGTTAATCAAACTATTGTTATACAACAGCAAAAAATTTGCGGATGTATAATGGTATGATGCTGTCGTCATTGTTGGTGTTGGGGCTGTTATTGTGTTGTTGTCCTCTGTGTGGTCTGTTAACATTAGTGTTACCACAATAACTTTAGTTTAAGTTATCCGATTGCTATAAAATTTGACAATGATGTTCCTTACCATAAAAGGATGGATGGGATTGATTTTCCAGGTCCCCCTATTTTCGTTTAGAAATGAGAGGCCAAAAGTGCTGCTGTGTTACTTTACCAGGGCGGCGGCGATGGCAGCGGTGTTAATTTTTGGGGTAAGGTTTTATGAGCACCTCCATATCTCAAGAACTATAAGTCCAAGGTTGATGAAACTTGGTATGCATATGCCCCAGTAGTAGCTTAGCACAGTTGTATCCCCATCTTTTGACCTTGATTTTCCGGTTGAGTAACTTTGACAATTTTCAATACATATAATGGCAATGGTAAAGTTTTGCCAGCACCTCCATATCTCAAGAACTATAAGTCCTAGGTTGATGAAACTTGGTATGCATATGCCCCAGTAGTAGCTTAGCACAGCTGTATCCCCATCTTTTGACCTTGGCCTTGATTTTCTGTTTGAGTTACTTTTGACAATTTTCAATACATATAATAGCAATGGTAAGGTTTTGCGAGCACCTCCATATCTCAAGAACTATTAGTCCTAGGTTGATGAAACTTTGTATGCATTAAGCACAGTTGCATCCCCATCTTTTGACCTTGACCTTTGATTTTATGGTTGATGAAACTTGGTATGCATATGCCCCAGTAGTAGCTTAGCACAGTTGTATCCCCATCTTTTGACCTTGACCATGATATTCCGGTTGAGTAACTTTGACAAAATGGCAATGGTAAAGTTTTGCCAGCACCTCCATATCTCAAGAACTATAAGTCCTAGGTTGATGAAACTTGGTATGCATATGCCCCAGTAGTAGCTTAGCACAGTTGTATCCCCATCTTTTGACCTTGGCCTTGATTTTCTGTTTGAGTAACTTTGACAATTTTCAATACATGATAGCAATGGTAAGGTTTTGCGAGCACCTCCATATCTCAAGAACTATTAGTCCTAGGTTGATGAAACTTTGTATGCATTAAGCACAGTTGAATCCCCATCTTTTGACCTTGACCTTGATTTTATGGTTGATGAAACTTGGTATGCATATGCCCCAGTAGTAGCTTAGCACAGTTGTATCCCCATCTTTTGACCTTGACCTTGATATTCCGGTTGAGTAACTTTGACAAAATGGCAATGGTAAAGTTTTGCCAGCACCTCCATATCTCAAGAACTATAAGTCCTAGGTTGATGAAACTTGGTATGCATATGCCCCAGTAGTAGCTTAGCACAGTTGTATCCCCATCTTTTGACCTTGACCTTGATTTTCTGGTTGAGTAACTTTGACAATTTTCAATACATATAATAGCAGTTTTTAGCTCACCTGACCCGAAGGGTCATGTGAGCTATTGTCAACGTTAGGAGTCCGGCGTCCGTCTGTTAACTTTTCTTCAAAGATCTTCTTCTCTGAAACCACTGATGGGATTGCATTGACCATTTTTGCAGTTTTTGGACTATATCTTGAAAACCGCTAGAGCTAGAGGAAAAAGTTAGCATTGCAGAATTGTTAAGCTCATTGAGATCTACAAAAATGATTTCATGGTCAAAATTGTCAGATCAGCCGTTTAAGAGTTATTCCCCTTTAGCTGTTTTTTTTCCCATTAATTTTAACTGATTTTCGAAAATCTTCTTCTCTGAAACCACTGAAGGGATTACTTTGAAACTTGGTGCACTTGATCTATAGGATGTCCTCTACCAAGTTTGTGAATTATATACACGTGGACCAACCAACATGGCCGCCGTTGCTAAATATATAGAACGAGGGGGTCAGACCATTGTTTTTTGCTTATAACTCGAAAAGTATAAGAGATTGAGAAAATCCGAAGCAACTTTTCTTGTTCAGCATCAAAAGGTCCTCACAGGAGTTATTGCCCTTTAACTGTTTTTTTTTCTATTAATTTAAATGATTTCCAAAAATCTTCTCTAAAACCACTGAAGGGATTGTTTTGCAACTTTGTATACTTGAAAGTTTGTGAAATTTATTCAAACTTTGGCACAAGAGATCAGGTGAGCGATTCGGGCTCCTGGGAGCCTCTAGTTAAATTTTATGAGCACCTCCATATGGTCCAAAGTTGATGAAATTTGGTATGCATATGCCCTAATAATAGCTTATCAAAGTTGCATCCCCATCTTTTGACCTTGACCTTGATTTTCTGGTTGAGTGACTTTGATAATTTTTATTGCATATATTAGCAATGTTTAAGTTCTATAAACACCTTTGATACCAGGAACTTATAAATTCAAAGAAAGAACTATTGTTTCTGATGGTGCCGGCAGGCGAGACATACTTTAGTGTAAACTCTTGTTGTTTGTTCCTACAATAACCCTTGTTCTGGTAAACCAAATACATGTACTTTTTAAATTTACTGTAATGTTTAATACTATGAGAGGATGAATGGTATTGATTTTGGGGGTTCCCCCTTTATTCGTATAGAAATTAAGGGCATAAAAAGTGCCAGAAATTCATTTTTTTTTCATTTCTTTGTGCAATAACTTTGGTTTTGGTTGTGCAATTGCTATGAAATGACAATGATATGCCTTTACATTAAACCATACATAGGATAATTTTGGGAGTCTTCCCTTTTTTCATTTAAAAAAAACAGCGAAAAATGCAACTTTTGTATTTCTGGTCCGATTTTGAATTTTTTTTTGTAGGTTAAGTCAAGTCAAGTAGTAGATACAAAAGAAGGGATAGAGAAGGATTCATTTTTGCCACCCCCCCCCCAATTTCTTGTTATAGAATTTCGGGCCAAATCTAAACTTTTTTATTTATTGTCAGATTTCTTTTTTTCGTTTTTGCTTATTATAATTCTTGTCAAAAAGTGAATTTACAAAAATTAATTTTGTGACACTCTGCTCCTCCTTATTGCTGTTAGGGGTCAAAAGGGGCAAAAATTAAAGGTGGCAGATATCCTGAATTTAATAGAGGCCAAACGGGGTAATATTTTTGTTAAATTGTAATTCATTTTCGGTCTGCTTTTGAAAAAAAAATGAATTCCTTGTGAAATGTAGGAGGAAAGTCCACCAAAGGCTGCATATGTCAAAAAACTTTGTCTGTCCACCATGGGCTGCATGTCACGGTCCAGAACGATTGGCCATCGGGCCATAATGGGCCTTAAAACGTAAAGGGTTCGACATGTTGCGGTCGTGTCATGCTGCACTCGGCGAAGCTTTTTATAGTATTCATTACATAAGCTCAACTTATAAGAACATGTTATATCATAATAAACGAGCGAAGGTAATTAAGCAAATATTGTTGAATTATCAGAGACTATCAGACCCCGGGATCAGACCATTCGGTTAATAATGTTAGATAATCAAAAGGTAAAATAAATTGTCCTATAACAAACTAGAAAATGTGTCTATGAGCCACAAGTTGGCCCTCCCCTTCTTGAAATCATTCATTGACCCCCATTGTGTACTCCCTGTGATATAGACATTTACCAAGAAATTAATCAATTGTTCATGTGTAAGATATAAGTAACAGTGACCTAATTTCAAGTGGATTGTGCTGTGTTACCAAGACTCATCTAGTAGTGAAATATCATTGACCAACATGTAGTATCCAAGAAATCAGCCGTAACCAAAGTCGTTCATGCATAGAATATAGGCCACAGTGACCCAATTTCCATTGGGCGCTGTATTGTTTCCAAAAGACACATTTAGTGGTGAAATACCATTGACCCCTAATTAACTAGTATCCGAAATATGGACCTTAACTGAGAACAAACAAAGTAATTCATGCGTAAAATAAAGGTCACAGTGACGTATCTAGTGGGTGGTGTCGCGTTACCCATTGCAAGACACATCTTGTGGTGAAATATCATTGACCCCAACATCTAGCACCATTTATAGGTCACAGTGACCTAATTTCTAGTGGGTGATGGTGTCAAGTTGCCCAAGACATATATATATATGGTGATGAAAAATAATCGACATCAACATCTAGGACCCATATAGGTTGCAATGATCTAATTTCTATTGGGTGGTGTCACATGTCCAAAACACATCTAGTGGTGAAATATCATTAACCCCAACATCTAGTATCCAAGTTATGGACCTTAACTAAAAACTTAACCTAAGTCATTCATGCGTAAAATAAAGGTCTCAGTGACTTAATTTCTAATGGTTGATGTCGCGTTACCCATTGCAAGAGACATCTTGTGATGAAATATCATTGATCCCCAACATCTAGTACCCCAATAGAGGTCACAGTGACCTAATTTCTAGTGGGTGGTGCCACGTTGCCCAAAACACGTCTAGTGAAAAATCATTGACACCAACATCTAGTACCCACATAGGTCGTAGTTACCTAATTTCTAGTGGATGGTGTCATGTTACCTAAGAAACATCTAGTGGTGAAATATCATTGACTCACAACAAATGGACCTTAACCAAAGTGTTACGAACGTACGGTCGAACAGGGGTAAAACTATACCTGTCCGATTCACATACGTAGTCGGGCCATAAAACAAGAAGGTATAATTCAGTGCAGGCGAAAGACTTGCTTAACGGCTGCTAAGCGCCTGCATGGAGAAGCTGTTACTTTCAAAACCTTCCACCAATCAGCAAAAGTCTGTATTGGATCTTAGTCTTCAGATGTCCATTCTTAGCAATTATGATCTTTTCGGGATAAAATTATTGTGTTTTACCTAAAGATCGTAGAATAAAAACTTATGCAGATAGGATGAAGCTTTTGTTTGCCACAATGTTCTACTAAAAATTCTGCAATAGTCTTTATTGTATCCAAGTGGTCAGATGACCTTCTTGAGAGCATTCTGCTTTAAATGACAAAAAAAAACCTGTTTTTCCTTACAGATTAACTATAACCTTTACAGAGAAACTGTTGTTTGATTCAGCTCAAAAAGCTTTACAAATATTAAATACGAAAGAATGTGGAATATGTGCCAGAAAGACACGATCCACATATTGAAATGATTTTGATAAATGTACAACGCAAAATTTCGCTGCGTGTGAAGCACTTTTCTGGATTAACCTTCATCAGACACGCTAGGAGTAAAAACTTTGGAAAACCGGTAGTATATAAGATTTGATAAAACAAAAATAGAAGCCAAAAAATATTACAACAATGACCAAACAAATAAATTTATCAATTTTCAAAGAAATAGCCAAACGTTGTCAAATTTTGGAAATATGTAAACTGTGTCTTTCTAACACATATTGCAGTACTCGAAAATATATAAGAGCATACAACTGAAGCACGCGGAAGCTTTCTACGACCTCCACACGGCACTAAAGCCAAACTCTGAAATAATATCAAATACGAAAGAATATGGAATATGTGCCACAAAGACACGATCCACATATTGAAATGTCTTCATGATGTGGAGAAAAACTGTTTGCTTCAATCTGTTTTAAACATACTAAAGATATATAAAGTCTTATTTTGCATTTGGATTTTGAAAGTTGACATTGAAGACAATTGCGAGTGAAAGATTCAATTTACTGTAGGTTCATACTGAGTATTTCTCAATCAGACAAGCTAAAACCATAATCGAAAAAGAAACCGTCGTTGCATGTAAAAAGTAACGCGAAAACACTTTTTGTATTTTTTGCTGGAACGCAAAAACTCGCATGGCTCTTATGCAAATAGTAGAAGATAATTCTAATTGTTTTGCTCGAGAAAAAATGACCAAGTCGACATGTAAGCCTCCGAAAAAAAAAATTAGATACTTATCAGTCTAGTTATTGAAGGAAACAAGCAAAGAAATCGAATTTAACTTGACGTCTATTTACGGGACACTTAATAATGTAAAAAGACAAAAAAAAGCTACGAAAATCACAAAACACGCCTACTATGCAGTCACCTATCCAAACTTCTGTAACGACAGTGAACTCAGGTGCTCTGAGAGGGTAAGCAGTTCTTTATTCCAATGTTTTGATATAATTGGAGCCCAACATGTATAGGTTTAGATCAGTCAACAAATTCAGTTAAAAATATAACATGTAACTAGGGTGCTTTATCTTTCTTTCCATACGCTTTGCCTAATTGTCTGGTTAATTGTTTCATCAATTTGTTTTGAAAATAATAATTTCTAGATAATAAGACATTTAAAAAGTCATTTTTATCTTTCTATCTGAAATCATTTTGAAAAGAGATCTTTCATACGGTCTCTGATTTAAATTCCTCTGCAAAACCCACCCAATACCCCTGATATTTTTGAAACAATTGGTCTCTGATCCGGATCGTGACTCTGAAATAAGAGAAATGTATTGGACCTGTCGCTAACACTTTTTTGTTTCACATGTAACGTAACATAACCAGAAAGGAAATATCATTGGTGTTAAACTCTATACGGATGAAGTTGATAAAATCCATATGTACTGATGTTGGTGTGCTTGTGTTTTAGACAGAAACCGGAGGAAATCGTCGTTAGAACTAAGGTATAAAAACTACTAAAAAATCTTAAACAAGTGGTTGCTATGGAAAGATGTTTAGATCACTCATAGTTTTTATATCGGGAGCTATATAATATTCTTCTTCAATGAGTTTGCTCTGAGATAATTAAAGCTCTTTTAGTTTTAATTTACCCAGGTTTGCTTCAGCAAAAAATGTTATAGACAGTAAGACATTATTTTAAACGCTATTAATGTTTGTTTTCCATGGGTCGTTTTTTTTTCGGATGTCTTTTCATAGCCTTTTAAAAAATAAAAGTCTGAAAAAAACATTTGATGTTTTGTACAAATTGTTTATTAGATTTATGAAATCTGTTCTAAAACTATCAACTCTTAATTTTCCAGATGGGAAACGGACCGTCGGGCGGTGGTGCCAAAGGCACGCCCACCTTATATATTCACGGGTTAAGTGCTCCAGCTAGAGCGGCATGGATGACCACAAAGGCAGCTGAAATCCCTGTTCATTTGAAATATATAGATCCTTTCAAAGGAGAGCATAAAACACCAGAATTTGCTAAGGTAACTCGGAATGTTGTGGCGGATCAAGTCGTTTTGATATTTTATAAACCCCCTTTTCCTTTCACAATGCTTCATAAAAGAGTCGAATTAGTGATATGTTTGGGAAAAAGAAAACAACATGCATTTTTTTTATTTAAATAAACAATGCAATCAGTAATTACACAACAGCACATATCTGAAAACTTTGGGTACATTATCATAAGCATCAATCAACAAATCAGTTTACTTTTTTCGAGCTATTTGAAATGCAGTTCAAGATTTTGAGATAAAAAAAAAATAACGACATTCTGCACTTTTTACCTAAGATAGATAGTTGATTTTATGGTTGAGAAATTGTATGCTGTATCTTTTTAGATAAATCCTGATATGACACTCCCTACACTAGTTGATGGAAACTTTTCACTATGGGAAAGGTATACTACTTCTTACAATAGTTAAATGAAGTAATTGGCATGAAAAAAAAAATCAACAAAACCCCTCGAGACGGAGATTGAATTGACAGCAAAATTCTTGGTGTATTAACAAGCCATTTTCACTTTGAAGTCCGGACTAAATCAGAATTATTGATTATTTATTATTTTTAGTTTGAACATATTAATTTGACATGGACTTCGTGTCAACATATCCACTTAAAATTGATTGAAACTTCGAACATATGAACTTTTGTAATGATTGTTTGTTTGAACATATTAACTTAGTTATGACTGTTAGTTAGAACATATTAACTTGGTATGACTGTTAATCTGAACATATTGAATTGGTTATGGCAGTAAGTTTGAACTTGATTATGACTGTAAGTTTAGACATGACTTGGTAATGACTGTTGGTTTGTAGATGTTAAATTGGTAATGACTGTTAGTTTGAAAATTGGCTTGATTATGACCTTTAGTTTGATCGAACATATTTACTTGGTTATGACAGTTAGAATGGAGACATTAACTTTGTTTTTACTGTAAGTTTAGGCATATTTACTTGGTTATTACTGTTACCTTGAACTTAATTATGACTGTTAATTTGATCATATGAACTTGGTAATGACTATTAATTTGAAGATATTTACTTTGTTATGACTGTAAGTTTGGACATGTACTTGGTAATGACTAAGTTTAAACTTGTTTGAACTTACTAAGTTGATAATGACTATTGGTATGAAGACATAAGGTGATTATAACTGTTAGTTTAAACAAATGAACTTGACAATGACTGTTGCTTTTTAGATATTATCTTGGTAATGACTGTATATTCAAACATTACCTTGAATATGACTGTTAGTTTTAACATATTAACTTGGTTATGACTATTAGTTTGAACATGATCTCGATAATGACTGTTAGTTTGAATAAATTTAACTTGGTTATGGCTGTGTAAGTTTAGACATAAGGCTTGGTTATGACTGTTGGTTTGTAGATATTGAATTGGTAATGACTGATAGTTTGAACTTTAGCTTGGTTATGACTGTTAGTTTGGTGACAAATTACCTTTGTTGAGACTAAGTTTGAACTTAAATATGACTGTTAGTTTTAACATATGAACTTCGGGTAATGACTGTTATTTGAAGATATTAACTTGGTTATAACTGTAAGTTTGGACACATCAACTTGGTTATAACTGTAAGTTTGGACATATTGACTTGGTAATGACTAAGTTTGAACCTGCTAATGACAGTTACTAGAACATATCAACTTGCTATGACTGTTAGTTTGGACATACTATCATGGTTATGACTGCCACTTTGAAGATTTTAACTAATTATGATTTCGTTTGAACAAATCAACGTGGTAATGACTGTTGGTTTGAAGATATTCAAGTGCTTATGACTGTTAGTTTGAACAAATGGACCTGACAATGACTGTTTTGTAGATATATACTTGGAAATGACTGTTAGATTGAACATTAGCTTGTTTATGACTGTTAGTTTGAACATACTAACTTGGTTATGACTGTTAGTTTTAGAGACATATTAACTTGATCATGACTGTAAGTTTAGACATATTAACTTTATGTCTGCAAGTTTGAACTTAATTATGAACATATCAACTGGATTTTGACGATCACTTTTAAGATATACCCTTAGTTATGAATGTTCATTTGAAGATTTTTACTTTATTTTGACTGTTGAAGTGTTAGTTTGAACATATCGACTTATGACTGTAAGTTTGAACGTATAAACTTGGTTGAAACTGTTGGTTTGAATATATAAACTGGATTTTGACTTTATAAGTTGAACTTATCAACTTAATTATGACTATTTATCATGTTTATAGTTTGAACATGACTGTAAAGAACACTAACAAATTCTTATTTATGTGTCTAGATCTAGATTTTTGTTCTGCATCCAATAAAGTTAACTTACCCCTTGGTCAGAACACAGAATTTTTTTGTATGTTTAAAATTATGTTCTGTATTTCAGTCGCCCAGTAATGCAATACCTTGTGAGTAAATTTGGTGGAAGACATTCATACCTATATCCCAGAGATCTACAGAAACGTGCTATAGTGGATAGGCTTCTTTACTATGACCTGGGGTCTGTGTATAAAACAGTCACAGAATACATGGTATGTTTTTACAAGTTTATTTCATATGACTGACTAGCAACAGTTCAAGCTAATGGGTTTTTGACACATGAAATTTTGTTTAATTCAAGCTGAATAGACCATCTATATTCAAGATTTTTTTAAAGTATATTTTGTTTTGGTATAAAGTACATTTTTTGGTGAGGAGCAGCACAAATGGACAGAAAAACAAGCTACAACTTTAAAAAGCAAATAATAATTTACTGAATACAGATTCCATGATTTACTTTAAAGTACATGTTCATGCTTTTAACATGTGCTCTCTATTTTGCAGTATCCACAACTCTTCCAAGGCAAGCCACCTGATGCAGAGAAAGAGATGGCTATGAGAGCTACATTCGACTATCTAAATCGTCTGTTTGATGGTGGCGGCCATTACATGACTGGTGATAACCTTACAATAGCAGATATAAGCATGGCTTCAAACATTTCATTGACTGAGATTAAGGGGTATCGATTAGATGCTTGGCCAGATCTGGCCACATGGTACCAGAGAATGAAAGCACAACCATGGTGGGCAGAATGTAATAAAGGACTTTATGAATGGAAATCAGTATAAAGATATACATGGAATTAGCATTTTATATGAATTAACTCAAAAGCAGAGATATTCAGTCAAGAAACTATTGAAACAATAAATGAATTTTGAGAATGAAATATTTTTGTATAAACTGACAAACTTTCTTATTCATCAAATTCTGTAATTCAAAAAAGAGCCAAAATGCTTATTTATTTTTTCAATTGTAACTTTTATCAAAATGGTTTGTACCATTTTGTACTGTTCATATGACTTATCAGAACAACTGTTCCATTAAAGAAACATTGTATTTTTAAAAAAATATTTTAATACATGAAGATAATGTAGCACTATTACATTTTTTGAATTCTGAAAAAAAGTCATTGAGTGCAAATTCAGTTTAAAAACCAAACATGATTTTGTATATTTTGCAATCAAAACTAAAAGCAATAAAAAATTAAATACTTAGTTGCATGATACATGTATTTGTAGAGAATTGTCTTCTGTAATATGACATTCTGTTGGGTTTTCCTCATAATAATTAGTGTTTGTAATTTACATGCACAGCAGCAGTGCCAATTTCTTGCCTTATCTGTGATATCAATAGAATACTTGTACATATAAATTACTTTATTTCATAATTAATATTCATTCACATATAACAATAAATCAATAATGTATGCTAAACAATCAATAACAAAATAAATATTAATACAAATGATTTTCTTTTTATTACTAAACAAGAATATGTCCAAAAGACAATGTATACCCCTCTACTTTCGTAGATAGGGCATAAAATGATGAAACAGAAATAAAAAAAAAACCCATATCAATCGACATTGGTGTAATGCAGCATTTAAGTACCGTATAGCGGGAAATTTTCGCGAGGTTCTAATTTTCTCTATATTTGCAACCATAACACTATCGCGGAATTTAGAACCGGCGTAAAATGGAATCAACATAAATTTGTATAAGAATATTTTAAATCGCGAAAATAAATGTCCGCGTATATAACAGCTTAGTCATTTGGTATGAAATTGCGAAATTTGCACGCCACAAAAATTACCCGCTATACAGTATTGATGATATTTTTTGTATAATTTTCATAGTCAACCACAAAATAAGAATCCAACAAAGTGTTAATTCTATATTTCTTTTTGTACTTGTTTCTTCTTGCACTTTATGTAAACCACAAAATAAAAAATCCTATGAAATGTGGGGAGACCATGACAATTGATCTGATCCCAACAAAAATAGATAAAATCCACTGTATGCCTTATTTTCAGAAATGCAAGAGTTTTGTACATCAAATTGATGTCAAGGTAGTTATTTAAACTGATTGTCATTCTAAGGAATTGTGGAAAGAAAAGCTACTTGAACGAGTGAACATGAGTATTGCTAATGCTAAAATGTCCATAGAACACATAAACATTTACTACTAATCTGTATAAGTATTACTCTAACTTATTCACAAGGTTTGGCAGGGCTTAAATTTCTCAGTCTTTTTGGTAAGATTTAAACAACGAAGCCTGAAATAATTGATCCCTGACCAACCCAGTCAATAAAATAGATTAATAACTGAAGTATTTTTTTTTTAAAAGACAAAAATATATATACACTGCCTCGCTTAGTGTATATATTTCGTTGATCCTTACCTAGTCCCATTTATAGCAATGGTTGCTAAGAGGCTTAAATTACAAGTGCAAATTAAATCACTGGCAGTAGTTAAATTTTTAGCACAAGTTACCCCAACATTTAAAGTTTTTGATGCTTTCTCTAAAATATTAAGGGAAAACCTATATTTCTGTTATAAGGTACCATAATATCAGAAATATTAAAAAAAATATTTTTTAATCTTCAAACATACTAGGATGCCTTTATTTGAAAATGGGATATTTGACAGAATATTTCCTCTTACTTTAGTTACTAAGTAACATTACACACAGACCTTACAGGTATACAGTTGGTACACATACAATTACAAGAACGACAATGCATTCACACAAAAGCACAAAAATAACATACAAAGTTATAAAATTTGAGGCACAATGAATGGAACACTTATATTATCAAATGATGAAAAACTCAGACCAGAACAAAACAGAAACACCCTAGAAATGAAAAAAATACTTGCACTTTGTTAGTCAAATTTCCTATTAATCATATGGAAAAACCTTTCACTTCCCTAGTTACTTTTTCTAGAGACAAAATGATATACTGTCAATGTGAAAATTTTGCAGGGTGGTATTTTAGTATTTAGTAATGTTAAATATCCTCATAGAAAATATGTTTGTGTTTGATCTTATTATCAATATTATATACCTAGAGGATAAACCTCTCTTTGATGGATATTTTCACCAATACATTGTATTTTGCAAGCAAAAGTAACTCAAATGCAAAAATTCCCCCATTTACAGTACATTTTTTTGACAAAAGAGCCACACAGAAAATGAAAAACATATTTCCTAGACAGAGATAGAGAAGTTGTTCTATATTGAACATTGAAACAATTATGTTGCTCATAATTCAAGGTACAGAATGCTAAGTTGGACAGTTTCAATATTATTTTAGAAATTTTTTATGTTCTTAAGATTTATATTATAAGAGTATAAGGCTAAAAAATGGATCTTAATATTAAAATGTATCAGAAGCATACAAATAGACATTGTTGTAGTTGAAAAAAGAGTTCAATGAAGAACAAAGGTATATCACTATCAAACAATTTCCTTCACAAGTCACACATGTGTACTTTTTTTCTCAGCTTCTTGAGTAATCAATTAGCAAGATTTGAGTAGAGGAAAACAGATTGACCATAACCCAGTGCAGTTATATTCTTTGTCTTTGGTTGTTGAAAGCCACTTGATGTAAAAGATATAGTTACTGTCACCGCAAATCTGCAACTTCTATGCTACAAGTGTCGACTATTTTGGCATGAGAACTTTCCTGAAAAATAAAAACATACTAAGAATACTGTGAGTGAGCTCTAAAAGGATACCCCCTGCTTCAAAACTCTATTTCAGTCCGATTATCTCCCCTGAAGGATGATAACTGAGAGCAATAAAATTCCTTTTATACACATCTCCATTTATAAATGTACTTCCTTTATGTAAAATCAATAAAGTGATTTAGGAGGTGTTTCACTTACAAGACATGTGGACAGACAGTCAGTGATTCCTATAAACCCTCCAATCATGAGTATAAAATTGTAATTCATGTATAAAAATTGTCACGATTCCAACTAAATGTATGAGTTGTGTATGTTCTTTATATTCAAAATAACTATAACTGTAAAATAGTCCACTTGAAAATTTTGTTTCCAGCAGTTCAAGTAAGGGTGTCTGATTTCTTCTGAATGATTCTTTCATCAAAACAACACATATAAGCAGTTGAAAAAAGAAGTACTATCCATTGTACCTAACATAATTTTAATTGAGTAGCACAACTGGAGACTTACCTCAAACAAAGGAGGGATTTTGTTATGTTGATGAAAGCCCTTCTCTCTACAGTTTCCTATTTCAATAAGTCCTTTTTCTATAGAAAGAGAAAATACTCCAGTTCTGCAAAAAAAAGTGCACATTCAAAACATTAATCAAATAGCAAGAGAGACAATGGAGTTGACCATTCAGCTTGATTACTATAACAAGTGTTCGAAATGTTAGACAGAGAAATTGTGATGAGAATACTATTTTATTTGTTTGCTTCAGAATTCTGTTTTTTTAAAAGTTTTAAATGTTGTATACAGCACTATTTAATGTTTTTCATTGTGCTTTGTTTTACATGCTTTGTTTTAATTAACTATTCACATTGTAGCTTGCATTAGTTTCTGTTTTTATTATATAATGTACATGTACCACCAAATACTACTAGTTTATGTTTGTGATAACCATAGAAATACACATGTAGTACCGGAATTATATTCAAGTGTTAAATTTTTTTCATGATGTCTATGGACATATAATACTGCACACCAACTAATTTGGCATGCAATGTACATTTACTGATTTTGCAAGGAACAGAAATTCATTAAAATAAATTGTCTTGAATTAACTCATTTTCATTGTCACATTATTTTTAAAAAAAATCATGAAAATAAATAGCCCTCTAACACAGAAACACAAAATATAGTACTTGCAAAAATAAATTAACTTACAGCATATATTTTTTTCTAAAATTTAAATATAATCTCATGTTGCAAGAAAAAGTTTTTCTTAACTTGTGACCTTAACCCCAATTACTAAACTCCAAAGCTGTAATGTCCTTCAATGTCATCAATATTATCAAGGTGTTTAAACATTATGCTCCTGAAATAAATTTGAAGGCCAAATTCTAAACCTCCACTTCTGTGACAGGGATGAGATGAACAATAATCAGCTTACTCATTGAATTTAGGAGCACACACAATTGCTATAGCCTCTGGTAACATGGCCTGGTAACCATACTGATTATGCATATCAACACTGGACAGGAAAGCAGTCTGACTTGGATGTGTCTGGAAAGGAGAGAAAACATGATAAAATAGCATTCCTGCGTTTTCACGCACAAAAATATGTTATGTGCTATGTGAAAAAAGATACCCATGAAAATAAACCTTTATATTCAATTAATTCATACAATGCTATTGTTCAAGACAAGGAAGGCAAAATTTTTTTTTAAGAAGCAAATGTCCTTATCTGCAATATTTGACAGAATGCCCTCTTTTCTTGGTATAGTATTTCTTTTCATTTGTTAAGGTCTGTTCATAGACTAAACCAACAACAAGCAGCTGCTCACAAATAAATTGTGCTGCTCCCCAAAAATCAACCGGATCAAATTTTAAAATAAGAGGTGTACATCTACATTATGTCCCAAACACTGTGTGAACATTTCATGAAAATCGTTTTCTGGGATTTAAGAGCTGAGGATACAAGTTGGGTACCCCCTTGTCATCTAATGTCATGTTTTGCCATGGGAAACCCCAAAAATCAATAGATCAAATTATGAAATAGGTGGTGCAATGTACATATCTATATTATGTCACAAACATAGTGTGAAAATTTCATGAAATCCATTGAGGGGTTTAGGAGGAGTTTCGGATAAGAGATGGGCACCCTGAGGTGTAACAGAAGGTTGGATGGACATACAGATACCCTTATCACTAAATATCTATAAAATGTTTCTGATCTTTGGGACTGACCTATAAATCCAAATAATTATCTAAAATCATAGTGCTTAACAGTGAGCAGCAATCAATTGTCTGGTTTAGTTTGCAGGCTGTAATTTATAGATTTTGTTTCATGTACATTTAGCAAACATCTTACTAAATTTTCTAAGTGACACAAATACTTGAATACTATAATTATAAAGCTATTTGTTTACCAACTTGACAGCAAATTTAATTAATAACGTACATGTATCCATCCCAGTGTTATAAGGTCTCTAGGTTCTTGAAACATAAATATATCTTCTTCATCTTCTGCCACACATGTGTCTGATGTACCGGATTGTTTAGGTAATATCAGGTGGGTTATCACAAAGGCATTCTGTTTCTGTAAAGAAATAAAGAATCACTGGCTCAATTTCAAAGTTTGCTGAATAAATAAATAATGTTACTACATAGATGCATGTAAAATACCTATTTTTCCCCGTGAAATAAAATCTGATAAATTCACAGAGTGAAATAACAAAAATATCTTCACTCTTGCGTCATTTCCAAAAAAAACTGTCAATTGTGACGCCAAACTTTCAATTTTGACGTCGTGAATTGTATTGCGTTGCTGATCATATAAATTCATAGGCCATTCATGAATTTTTTGGAAAAACGATTAAATATCGGCATTTTTATCTATGTAATAAATACGATAATCAATTAAATCTCATGAATAACAAAATTATGATCGCTCGTGCAGGAATGCACTCATATTTAACTCGTGCGTGGAACAAGTTCCGCGCACTCATTAAATCATGATGCGTTCACCGACTCGTGAACATATTTTGGTTATTCATGCGTCCCAATTAATTATCCTATAAGTATAAGAGTTTTTTAACAATACAAAACAGAAAAGTTGCAATGAAAAACATCTTTAAAAAAAAGAAAGCAACAGAATATTGGTGTTTTGTGTGTTACATTTTGCAAAAGTTTTATTCTGGTTAAAAGTCTGCATAGAATAATTACAAATACATGTACATATACATTCCTACCCATGCTAGAATAATAGCATTAAAGATATGTTATGAAAGATTTATATATTTTAATCTCTTATATATTTTAATGATGGTAATTTTTGTGTGCGAGATAGCTTTCAATATTTTCAACCACCTTGTACTTATATTACATCTCTATTTTTTGCCCACTTCTACAATTAACTAAATTGTCTTGCTTTATTCTACTAATCCCTGTATTTGTTTCCGTGTTGTCGCGTGTATTATGAACCTTGTCGGGAATCACTAGTAGTTTTAGCAAGACTATTTTAACTGTGGTACTTTTTTTATTATATAATGCTGAATGCATATATTTTTCGGTCCCGTCCTGTTTTGTCATGGAACATCCCTTTCTCTCCTTACAACCTTAATCATGATTTTACGAAATGGTAAAAAATACATGTACAACAACTCAAAACCACAAGCTAGGATATCCACATCCTACAATAACCTTCAATCTAATATAGCCAGCCACTCTTCCTATACCGTAAATTTCTTTTAAACCATCAGTCCAATCATCAAATACCAAACAACAAAAGAATCTTAATAACACATGCAATACGTTTAATAGCTCTTTCCGTGGATATCCTAAAGTCTTACCCTGTAGTGCTTCGAAATGACAAACGTGAAACAGGTTAATCAGAAACACCACTGTAACATCTAGTATAAATGGACAAACTTTCTCTACTAAATTGACCCAAGATGTTAACTGACGCACAACAAATTTAATTTATTTAATATCTTGATCCGAACCTAATTGTAATATTCAGTATGTCGGGGAGACTGGTAGGTATTTGTCGAAAAGAACTTCTGAACATCTGTATCGCTTTCGCCGCTTTAAAAAGTATAAATGCTATCTTTATCAACACTTACATAAACACAACCACAACATTAAATATATTAAAGTTCAGCCACTTGAAATTATTAATAGAGATTTAAATTTAAGTAAAAGACAGTTTCGTAGAGAAAGACGACTTGCTGAACTTGATTGGATCAAAAAATTACAAACCGCATACCCTCTGGGTCTTAACGATAACATCATGGGACAGGGTAGCATATCAAGATCATCAAACATAAATGTCATGAATATAGTGATTCCTCGTAAACGGAACAAACGGTCGCATGGTAAACGAATAAATCGTATTATTATACTTCATAAGAATTTTTCCTAACAAATTTTAATTAAACAATTCAATCTATCATATAGCATATTTCAAAAACAAAACCCAGCGGGTGATAATTTTTTATCTATCACCCTCGCGGGTGATATTGTTTTATCTATCACCCTCTCGTGCGCTGAGATCGTGCACAGCCTCATTTTGACATTCTTAATCAGTTGTAAAATTGACAGTATTTAGATGCAACAATATTTCGTGCAAAGTGCTTATTCTAACTAACACTAATTAATGCATCAACTAACAAGCGCCTAAACAAAACTTTTTAAAGTTATTTCACATGGCAACATTTTATTTCAGTTTAACTCGAGAAAACAAATAAAAAGATTTGAAAATCCGTGCGTAAAAGTATTTAAATGATTCAGTATAATAAATTAAATAACATATAGCTGATAGGGTGATAGAGTAGATTGCTACCCTTCGAAAAGACATTGTCAACCTCGGCTGCGCCTCAGTTGACAATGCTTTTCTCAGGGTATCAATCTACTCTATCACCCTCTTAGCTATATGTTATTTATATAATGTCAGAAAACAACACCGCTCTGACTCAAGTATTACTGATCTTATTAAAATCTTTAAAAATAATGGACGTCATCATCTGTTTTGTAAATTATGTTCAATACCCATTTCTAAATTAAACAGTATCCGTTTGGAATGTAGTACTATATCTCATGCAAGTCCATTATATGAAGGTGCACTCATCATCTCTTCTTTTTGTTATTATAAACTGTTTCCCAAAATTGAAAACCCAGAAGACCACATTCGACATTTTATAAAATTAACCTACATTAATAGAGGACTTGACTTCATAAATATATCTAGTATATTTATGGATCCTAATATTCAAGATCTCATTCCACCTTATTTTTCTAATACCGAACCACCTATTGTATCTTATAAATATAAACAAGTGTGGCCACTAAAAGTATGTCTCGCCTGCCGGCACCATCGCTAAAATCAACTACCTAAGCTTTCATTTCTTGATATAAACACAAAAAGTGTCAGTATACCTAATAACAGATGCCTAGTTATTATACTATTCAAGCAATCCATTGTCCACACAAGTATTACAAAAAGTTTTCTGTCTGAAAAAAGACCTAAGTTTACAGAGTCACTGGAGCGTAAAAATGGGGTCATGGTCACATGGCATGGTGACAGTTGCGTTGTCCATAACCGCAACTGTCTGTTTACCCAATATCAGATGCCTAGCTATTATAACTTTCCAGCAATTCATCTTCCATAAAAGTCTTACAAAAAAGTTTTTCGGCCTGAAAAAGACCTAAGTTCACAGAGTCACTGGAGCTTGAAAATGGGGTCAGGGTCACATGGCATGGTGACAGTTGCATGGACCATAACCTAAACTGTCTGTATACTAAATATCAGATGCCTAGCTATTATACTTTTCAAGCAATTCATCGTCCACAAAAGTCTTACAAAAAAGTTTACGGCCTGAAAAAAGACCTAAGTTCACAGAGTCACTGGAGCGTGAAAATGGGGTCAGGGTCAAACGGCATGGGGACAATTGCGTAGACCATAACCTGAACTGTCTGTATTCGAAATATCAGATGCCTAGCTATTATACTTTTCAAGCAATTCATCGTCCACAAAAGTCTTACAAAAAAGTTTACGGCCTGAAAAAAGACCTAAGTTCACAGAGTCACTGGAGCGTGAAAATGGGGTCAGGGTCAAACGGCATGGTGACAGTTGTGTAGACCATAACCTGAACTGTCTGTATACCAAATATCAGATGCATAGCTATTATACTTTTCAAGCAATTCATCGTCCACAAAAGTCTTACAAAAAAGTTTACGGCCTGAAAAAAGACCTAAGTTCACAGAGTCACTGGAGCGTGAAAATGGGGTCAGGGTCAAACGGCATGGGGACAATTGCGTAGACCATAACCTGAACTGTCTGTATTCGAAATATCAGATGCCTAGCTATTATACTTTTCAAGCAATTCATCGTCCACAAAAGTCTTACAAAAAAGTTTACGATGCCGCCGCCGCCGCCGTCGTCGCCGCCGCCGGAAAGTAATACCTATGTCTCGCCTTCCGCGACTATTCGTCGCAGGCGAGACAAAAACCTACACGTAACATTATTTTTAACTATACAACAACTACAACTGATGAAGAACTAGACACGAATATTCCTTTAACATGCGACTGTACTAAATCTGATTTCAGATATGCTCCTTGTGATCATGTTGTTACCGGAGACCTTTCAATCGTCAATGACCCAGAGGTTATCAATTTCTTGAAAAAAGGACCAAAGTTTAGACCACCTACTAAAATTAATTGGAATTCCTGCCTAAATTGTATCCAAACTTCCCTTCTCTCTTATTGCAAATCTTGGATCAGGAGAGAAGGGGCCGACTCAAAATCTCTAGACCGTTTTATTAATAAATTTATGGCAATTGTTCAACTCAGAATTAGCCAATTTCAAAATTCATTTGTAGATTTTAGGCCTAATACTTACCTTAATAGAATAAAGTCAAAAATCCGTTTACTTGGTTTGCGATACGTGTTTGTTCCCGCCGACAAAGCAGCTAACAATGTTGTTGTGGTATGAAGAAAGTATTACCTTGAGGTTTTAATGCACGAAATAAAAAATTCGAACACTTTCGTTCCCGTACATTCGACAGAATCAGGTATCATTGACGATCATATCATAGCGACCACAGCACTTTGAGTTGCCCCGACATACTTTAAGTTACCTACTATGTACTGGATACCTAAATTGCACAAAAATCCATATAAATCTCGTTTTATCTCTGCTTCAAGTAAGTGTTCTTTAACCCATATTTCCAAAGTTCTATCACTTACTTTAACTACTATGAAGGAATTTATTATTCAATACTGTGAAAGGGTATTCGAAAACAGTGGAATTAATTATTTTTGGAGTGTAAAATTCTCTTGATGTTTTGGACAAGCTTCGTGCTTTTGAAAATACTTTTCATACCGTTGATAGTTACGATTTTTCTACTTTATATACTAACCTTCCACATAATCTGATTAAAAAGAAATTTGAATATTTGGTTAAATGGTGTTTTGACAAATCTAAAAGTGATTATATCTGTTCTAGAGTTTCAAAATCATTTAGTAAATCATTTTTTAGTAACGAGACTCAAAAGGGTTACATCAACTGGACTGATGCAGAAACTATTACTGCTCTAAATTATTTGTTAGATAATATTTACATACGTTTTGGTAAACAAATTTATCGCCAAATTATTGGTATTCCTATGGGTACTAATTGTGCGCCACTTATAGCCGACCTTTTCCTATACTGTTATGAATCACAATTTATGGCTAAATTACAAAAAGACCCGAACAAACAGAACCTAATCGAAACTTTCAATTATACTTTTAGATATTTAGATGACATTCTTGCACTCAACAATCCTTCATTTTCTAATTTTATTACAGATATCTATCCTTCTGAATTAACCTTGAACAAATCTAACGTCACCGGTGATAGATGTCCTTTTTTAGATTTAGATTTAAGTATTATTGACGGAAAATTACATACCAAAGTATATGATAAACGTGACGACTTTACCTTCCCTATTATAAATTTTCCTTTTCTTGAAGGAGATGTTCCACTAGCGCCGTCATACGGGGTTTACATTTCACAGTTAGTAAGATATGCTCGGATCTGCAGTTGTGTTTCTGATTTTAATAATAAAAACCGTTTTATTACTGAAAAATTATTAAAACAAGGTTATCGATACCACAAATTAGTAAAATCTTTTTCTAAATTCTTCCACAAGTATCGATCTCTTATTGAAAAATTTAATTGTACACGTCACTTTCTTATAGTGAAAGGAATATCACATCCTGTATTTTATGGTAATGTTTTTTATAGAGCTCACAAATTTAAAAGCAATCCAATAGAAATGAAAAATTGGCTTCAAAATTTATTACGGAAAGGATATGAAATGAATATCTTGGTTAAATCTTTGAATTTAGTGTTTTTTGGCAGAAATATTGAAAACTTAATACTCGCTTTGAAACTTCCATAAACGTTTTTACTATTGTCATTTTTAAGCATTATAGCGATCAAGCGTGTCGGTTTTGTGTGATGACACTTCACTAAATCATTATTGCTTGAAGGGTTGTGTCGGATTTAAAATCGATACGTTTGATTTTTTTACATCAGTCGATTGATGATTCTCAGCTAGCTGTCAGTAACAGCGAGTGTTCTATAGAGCGTTCCTTTACCGTCCTTTTGTTTGTTCTTGTTTTTTGTCTTAGGTTCTCTCTAGTAGAATTGGACTTTGATCGATTTGATTTTTATTGTGTGTTTAGTTTTTGTGCTTTGTCTAGGAATATTGATAGGGGGAAGGTTGGGCCCAAAAAACTAGTTTAACCCCGCCACATATTACATGTGCCTGTCCTAAGCCAGGAATCCTTGACAAAGCTTTCGTTTGTACTTGTCTTTTTGATGTTTTCTGTTCCTTGTTTAAGAAGGGGGTCTATCTGTGACTATTTCAGGGCTGGATTTGAATTATATGCATCTTATTTAGACCATGGGCCAATTGCATAACCGCGAGCAGTGCCAAATGGCCTTGTTGAAGGCTGCTGGCGGTTGTCCATTGTGGTTTTCTAAATTGCCGTTTAATTGTGGGCTGTGTCGCGTACACTTATTCCACATCTCTTTATTTTCTATTTATCCTATCAAAGAATGTATCCAAGACAGTTTCTCATTCCGTTCTGAATCAAAATTTACACAAAATTCAATATGTTATAAAGGTTTCAGTGCTGAATAATGTACATATACAAACAAATATAAAAATATGTGTCCTAAATATTTTACACAATAACTTACAAGTTTCCCAGCCAATATGGCACAAGTTTCTACATTTTTAAGTGTATTATGTTCTGCTTTGACTAGGAATTTTCTAGGTAGATCAGCAGGTATAAGCACATCTCTCAGTCCAAATTTGTTACCACTAGATGCTCCTATGCTTGTGAAATGATCAAATGCTGGAGGCTTTGTTGATCTGTCCACCGAGGGGAAAGGTGTACTGCAAAAGTAAGATTGAAATAGATTTGTCTTATGATTTTTTAAAAATAAAATTGATAATAGCTATTTTACAGTTTATACAAATCTTTTTTTTTATATTGTTTCATTTGAATACTGGATTCAGGAATGAAAATACAACAGAACAGATATTTTGACTTCCATTCAGCACATTGTACCACAGCGGCTTATTTTTTGGTCATTACTCCTATTTGACTTAAAAAAAATTTGACCCCTTCTAAATACCTACAAGGAAGGAAAGTCGCAATCTTGGCAAGACTTTGCCCATTCCCTTCAAAATTGATTGATTTGTCTCTTTACTTTACTTCTTGTAAATTTGGCGTTTTTATATATATACAACTGAAAAATGATTTTCCTTTCCATCAACCCTGCATAGTTGCAAAATGTAACTCATAAGCTTTTATTCTGCAACTTTTAATGAAAATTTCATGACTACTTATTTTTTTGGACAAAAAGAACGAAAGTGATGCACGATTGGCGGATTATAAATGGAATCATGAAAATCTATAAATAGGCAAGATGTAGTTTTAACCCGAAATAAAGAAAGAATGTGTCCATGGGACACGGATGCCCCTGCTGGCCTCAAATAAAAAGTTGAAGTCCGACAGGTCTGAAAGTCGCTTAGGATGCATAGTTAATCATACTTAACCATCCTACCAAGTTAATAGTCATTCCCATGTACAGTTTCTGAGAAAAGCTTGACGGAAATTTTCATGTCGATTTTGGTATCGATCCAGCCCCAAACAGGAAGTAGATGTCCGACAGGTCTAAAATTCGCTTAGGACGTATTGTTTGAACCATACTACCAAGTTTCAAGTCATTCCCATTTACGGTTTCTGAGAAAAGCTTTATGGAATTTCGTACGGACGTATGTACGGACGGACATGAGTAAACTTAATGCCCCCCGACATGTCGTCGCAGGGGCATAAAAAAAGAAAGATTATACAGTACCATGATGTATAAGAATACAGATTTTCATAGAACTGATTTCAAATTTGTGAGAAAGTTAACTATGTGCATGTATTTAATGGATAAAGGGGCGACTGATAGACCTACAAACTATATGTCCTGCAGCAAATTATCACATGACCTACTTTGTTGAATCGTTGATCACAAGATTTTTCTTCAACTCTCGATCAGGTATAGAAGGAACATCTACTAGTCTACTGGTATCTCCCAAATTATTTGGTACAAAGGATAAATCTCCTGGTGGTGCTGAAGGTATTTGATTGTTCAATAAATTAGGTGGCATCATGCCACCATAGGTTCCTGCGGCAGCGGCAGCAGCTGCTTCCTGGTCTCTCCGTCTTTGTTCCTGATCTTTTAGCTCCTGTAGTCTTGCCTCTTGTTCCTCCAACCATTTTGTTTCAGCCTCTTGTCTTTTCTTCTCTTCTAATTCTTCTATTTCTTTCCTTCTTGCTTCCTCTTCTGCCTTTTTCTTATCTAGTTCTTCTTGTATTTTTCTCTAAAATATTGAGTACATTAAGTCATTACACATTAAGGCTTTATTAATTTTAAGAGATATGGATATCAATTAATGCCTCTATCAGCAAAATGTTTTGATTTCAAATAGTTGGAAGGGATAACTCAAACAGCGTATCCATTGTTGCTCTTTAAAAATAATGCTACTGTTTATATAGATTAATGAAAGTATGATAAGGTCACATGATTAGTGCCTTTATGGGAGATACAGATTATTAAAGTTCTAACACAGACCCATTGCGAAAAAAACACAAAAAAGTTTCTACTCTCATTGCTGCAATAGTTATTTTCAAGTATTGTTTTATATTATTCATACCTCTTCTTCCCGTCTCTTTTTCTCTTGTGCAGCATACTTTTCTTTTAACTTGGATTTCAGTTCTTCTGCTACAGGAAAGGAGGCTTTCACTTTCTAAAAAGAAACAAAGTCAATCAAACAAATATGAGTACTTTATTACATAGTTATACATGTAACATAAATTATAAATTCTATTGTCTAATAAGAGTGCCATCTATTTAATATACAACAAATCTTTAATTTTAGTATGCAAATGTATTTTTGTACCACTTTAAGAATAGTCCTGGAAAATATCTAACCTTAAAATGTGCATTTTACAAAAACATGGGCTTTGTGTGAACACATAGATTTATTTTGATTCAAATAAGCTATCATTATTCAGATGTTATAAAGTCACCCTTTTTAGTGGGACAGGAATCACAATAAACGATGAAAGACCAAAGAACTGATGACCAACCTAACACATGTCCTTTTTCAGACTGTACCTTAAGTTGATGTGGAAGGTAAACTTCAAGATAATTTTAATTTTGTTTATTCATTCATATACCTTGATGGATATATGTGTATTCAATTTAATGATGATACATGTATTAATATTATTTCGTGGAATAGTACATGTAACTTAAAACCTGATTTGGGACAGATAAGCAAATGGATCTAATACCCCTTTACATGTGTACACTGTAGGTGGGGCAAAATAATTTAAATACCTTTTTAATAGCTGATACATCTGCCTGAGGTGCTGATTTGAAATCAGGATGCTTTGGAAGCTTTTCAACAAACAATCTGCAAAGGAAACTGATATGTATGAAATATCAAAATAACATTTATTATTGTGTACAAACTTATCAGTGTCATAGGTTTTGTTAAAGGCATACTTGTTCCTTGATTATTAATGTTTTTTTTGTAAAATAATTTTCCTTAAGTTCATAAGCACTTGTTGGCTATTTCATTGATTAGACAGAGACAATAAAAACCATCTTTTCTTTGGTATATTTTTCATGGCAAGGCTCAAACTTCAGAGCTTCAAATTCACAAAATAAATCTTAAGCAGTAAATTGATGCAACAAAATTCTCATTATTTTCATCATATACATGAATATATATGTTCTTTTTCACACATGAATCGTTCCGATTATGGCTGAAATATTGCCGACAGGATATTAAGAAAACAACAATCAATCACACATGAATCTTAATTCCTTTCTCTATCATGAGCAAACAAATAATGCTTACGAGATAAATTTTGTATACAAGACAAAGGCACTTTCATAATTTCCCTCCTCTGCATAAACTGTTGCCATCCTCATCATCTCCAAGCCTGATCTAAGATATCTTTTAGGAGGTATGGCTTCATCAATGTCAACTTTACATGCATAATTACATAGTTCCCTGACTCTTTCTGCAGGATCTCTTATTTCACTAAATAGACCTGTGGTGGACATTGTTATCCTTATTTAGGGAACATTTATCTGAAATATAGAAACAAATTTACTAAATAAAAAAATACTATAAAAGCTTCAACAATTGTAAGAAATAGCTACTGTTAAAGTATTAATATTCGTGGGATACCAATTTTCGTGGTTTTCGCGGGTCAGGCAAACCACGAAATTAAATTACCAACGAACAGAAAATTAAACATTGTTTTAATAAATAATTCTTTAAACCATGAATTCATGAATCCACGAATATGCATTTTATTCCCAATCCACAAAAATTGGTACCAACGAATTTAAGAACTTTCACAGTAAGTTGTTTCTTTTCAATTTGATAAAACAACAACATGTTAAAAACGGTACATTTATCCCAAAGACATGATAGTCATTTCACAGCATATTCCTTGACCATGAGGTTGATGTCAGGGGTAAACATTGTATAATTTATCAATGATATTTGTTTGCTTGATTTGATTTGATTTTTAAAGTGTGTTATGTTTTGTGCTTTGTAGAAGATAAACAATAGGGGAAGGTTGGGCCCAAAAAACTAGTTTAACCCCGCCACATTTTATATGTGCCTGTCCTAAGTCAGGAATCCTTGTCAAAGCTTTTGTTTGTCCTTGTCTACTGTCCAGAAATGGGTCTTTCTTTTATATTCTAGGGATTTGTTTGAATCTTATGATGTATTGTGTTTTTAGTCTTGGGCCAATGCAAGACGGCGAGCAGTGACCTCTGGTCATGTTGAAGACTGGTGGCTGTTTTCCATTGTGATTTTTTAAATTGCTGTTTCTTTAATGTTGGTTGTGTCGCATACACTTATTCCACATCTCTTTATCGTCTATTGCTTGCATTCTAATGTATGAAGAATGATAAATCATACTTTGTCATACTTCATTGAAAAGTAACTTAAACCTGTAGCAGACATGGGCAATGATTACAGCAACTAGTAATCTATTTATAATTGATTATTCTTTGAATTTTGTGTAATCAATTATCAATAGGAGGTTGTTTTGATCGAAACCTGTTTGTACCTCAGGTTGTTTAGTACCGTTAGTGTGAATATATACAGTCGAGGGCATCACCATAAATAGGGCATCTAATGGGACATTAAATGATACCCTGCCACGATATTCATCAATAGTTAAGTTATAAGTTTAAGAATTAAAAAAATAAAAATAAAGGTGTCAAAAGACGGTTGATGGCCTAGACATGTATATTAGAGTTCTATGTTAACAGTCACCGTAAGCAAAAACAGTTCTCCGTATCATATGCAATGGCGAATATAGATAACCAGAACAGATGGGGTAAGTATCATACCACAATGATAATGTTTTAATATAAAATAATGTTTCATGAATATACATGTACTATAGACATGAAAGAGATTATTTCAAGTTTCCCGATTTTATTTTACGCTGAAAAAAAGTGAGATGTACATCTAGTCTACACTGAAAATAGTCTCTAAAATCTGAGACAATAATTAAAGAGATTGGTCTCCATGATCAATCAAAAATAACAGTGTCTCCGCGCTAATTTGGAAATTCAGATTCGGCCTGTTGAAATGGGCACTTGCATTACAAGCGAGTAAACTTTTTCATAATGAATCGTACATATGAAATATATACATCGTTGGAAAGAGTGTATTTTGCTGCTTTGTTTAGACTATTTTTCTTTTCATTTATATCACACATTTTTCCAAAGGAACAGTTTAAAGTCAATCGTACATTTTTTTCCAAATTTAAACTTAGAAATAGACCTCTTGGAAATCTAATACATTTCATATCAAATCTTACCTTATACAGTATCTTATTTAGTACTGTTAAATAGCAAAATGGTTCGAGAATATTCACGTGAAATATGAAGGTAATTTGATAAATTCAGATCAACTAATAAACAGTTTGAAATTGGTCAATTTCCTGTTTTAACAGGATGCCCGATGGCTGATAACTCTCGATAAGGAAATTTGTTTATTGTGACAAATATCAGTCTGTTCTCATGGTGTTTGATTTTTTATTTTTCACCATCCTTCAGATTTTATGAAATTACAAACAAAATAATTAATAAAACGCTTCAAAAATAAAATCAAACAATGTACGAGAAATTCAGCTATCTAAAGATACTTTTATATTTGAATATACTGTAGAAACACCAAAATTTAATCAAGAGGATCTCAGATCTCTACTAGAACGACACTGTTATTTTCAGCCATTTCATACATGTATGTTTAATAGGATGAATTGATTCTCTTCGAGATTATTTTCTCAGCTAAAATCTATCAACTGTGCATAGACATGTAAAAGTTCCTTATAATAATTGTTCAAATAAAAAATAAATATAATTGTAATAATGAGTTCTAGGCCACAGTCTGCTTTTTACATCTGCCTATTCTACTTTATGAAAACTCAAGGTCAATATTTCAAAAAGCAAGATTGTAATTTTTTCAAATGGGAGATTGCCTCAAAATATCAAATTTTATTTTGATAATACAGAACTAGAAATTGTAAATGAATTCAAATATTTAGGAGTTATTTTTTCAAGAACAGGATCTTTTTCTAAGGCAAAAAAGGCGCAAGCAGAAAAGGCTACTATTGCAATGTATGATATTATCAGGAAAGGTAAATCACACAATTTATCAATAAACTGTTTGATTGACCTTTTTGATAAAGTCGTCAAACCGATTCTTCTGTATGGTTGCGAGATATGGGGACATGGTGATAACAAAATTATAGAACGTGTTCATTTAAAATTTTGTACCGTATTTTCCGGAGAATAAAGCGCTCCGGACTTTAAGGCGCAGGGCCGATTTTCAGGGAAAAATCTGATTTTATCCATTGATAAAGCGCACCTGAGTATCAAACGCACCCCTTTCTTCAGTCTTATAACGTATATTGAATGATTTTTGTCATGTTTATTTCATTTTCAGCACAAAAACTCCCGATGTCGTTGAAGATCGTTTCCATTTTATTTATTTTTGATTTATAAATAAAATTGTGTTTGATTTTAATAAAAATCAATAAATACAGTTTGTGTGTTGACTTATTGAAAACAGTCTATAAAATTGTAGGGAGAAAATAAACAAAACTCTCTTCAAAAGTAGGGAGAAAATGAACACATCAGTCCATATTATGTAAATATTACTTACCAGGGTAATAATGTGGACATTACCAACATAGAAAAGGGCTTATTAAGCACAAAGATATTTAATATAAATCATTGGAAGAGAAAGGAAAGGGACAGCATGCATTTTATTTATTACATAAATTCCATATTTTAGGCACACCTCTGTCTGATTACGTAATCAAAATAAATAAAGGTAATAACAAAACTACCGAACTTGAATGATCAATCTCATAGTCCAGAGAAAATGACAAAAACGAATCAGTCATACCGGAGAACTGGTGGATCGCAATGGTCCTGACTTGGTACAGGCATTTCAAACGAAATGGTGGGTTAAACCAGGTTTTATGGCGCCAAACCTCCCTCTTCCATTGCGATCTTAGGATCCGGTAATGACCATAGAACACAACATAGTTGTGAGACACAATAGGGATATTGAGGTGATCATCTCAGTACAGCAGACCAGTCAAACACTAATTAAAACAATCAACCATCATATCCTTCAACTCAATCTTGAACTTTTCTACTAGTGGCTGATAACGAAGAAAGAATTTTTTTAGTGATCGTATGAGACGTATTGATGATTGGATGATGAATGGATGATTATGAAGAGAAAAGATCGAAACAACTGAAATACATAATAAACAAACACATTCGAGGGTATTTACTTTTTATTTCATAAAATAACAAACAAAACATCACATGAATAAAGCTGAAATAGAAATTGCAGTAGTTTGGTAATGACCCAGATGAAGTCTTTGCTTGAAAACATCGATGTTTTCACACTGGTCCACTTGAAAATTTTTTAAAAATACACAGATTAAGCGCACCGGTGTACAAACCGCACCCAGAACTTTTCAGAAAAAAATAGCGGCTTATACACCGGAAAATACGGTAAACTCATATTAAATATGAAAAAATCCACACCCGACTTTATGGTAAATGGAGAGCTGGGAAGATAGTGATTATACCCACTTGATGTTTCTATAAAGCTTCGCGTTGTGAATTACTGATGGAAACTGGTTACAGGAAAACCAGAAAAACTTCCTGTTCTATTATATTTTTTCAGTAAAATTAAGCACGATTGTGTTATACCTTGGATTAGAAATGTAAAGGCTATCCTATAGCACTCTGGATTGTCTTATATTTGGCTTAACCATACTTTTGATAGCAATGCATTTTTGCATAATACTTTGAAGCAAAATCTCATTGATCAGTTTAGACAGTCTTGGTACGAATCTTTACAGACATCACCAAAAAGTATCAATTACAGATTATATAAAGAAAACCTAGAATTCGAACAATATTTTGATATTTTAAATGATAAGAATGCTAAAGTGTTGTGCCAGTTTAGAACACTGAATTTAAGACTACCTATAAAGACAGGTAGATGGGCAATTATTGATAGGGAAAATAGGGAATGTCCTCTGTGTAACTCTGGTGATATCGGAGATGAATTTCATTTCATTATGTGTTGTAAGAGTATCGAAAACGAAAGAAAACAATATATTAATTTAAGTATCACTTATAGACCTAATATCATAAAATTTAGCAAACTAATGAATACTAAAACAGTTAACGTACTTGTTAATCTATGCAAATTTATCAAAGTTATAAATGTAAAGTTGAATCCTCCTCGGTAAACTCATACTTTGTAATTTTTATCTTAATTCACTAATTGTCAAATCTGTTTATTTATGAATCATGTAATTTGTAGTCATACCCACCATTTGTACATTTGTAATATTTATTGATTGATATTTCATTGTATTATTGTTTTTTCTCTGTACAATGTAATACTATTTGGTTTGTGAGAATAAAGATATATATACTTGTTTCTTCATTCGAAAGATTTATTGTTAATTAAAAGTATTATATAATCTGTTTAGACAATTCGCTTTATACATTAAAAAAAATCAGTTTCTAAGAATATAGACTAAGTCCCTATATAAACATCTGAGATTTACATAATTTGGCCGAAGAGTTAATGGCCTAGACTTCCTATGGACGAATTAAAGTGTGACCGAGGTGTCTAAATATACTGGTAGCTCGTAATATCGTAGTATGTAGCTACGTAGAAACAAGACGTCACAGATGAATATTTGGTTGAAATGAACATAATTACCACGATACAATGGTACCCAAAAGATAATGAGAACATAGTATACCATTTAAGGCTTACCCAATGTACCTCAGTCAGTATCTAAATTGTTTCTTTAGATATGCTTAATTAAATAGGCATGTTCTCATCAATGGAAGACTTTTAAAAATACTGTCAGGTCAAAGGATCATATGAATCAGAACTACAGAACTTGTGAGAAGTGATGTTGAGTCATCACCAGTGCAGTTTAACCCAATATCTCTAGTGTCATTAGTAATTGAAAAGACCGTCACGGTGTGAATGACAATGGAAGTGGCTGCAGAAAAACTCACAGTATAAAATGATGTTTACGTGCAAATAGATATTGTAACGGGGACAAGCAAAATTTTGTTTGACATTTCTTCTTTGAAGATAAACATCCGGTTTAAAAATGATGCACATCATTGTGATAAAATATGCATTTCATTAAAATGATAAATAAAAATCTTCATGTCAATTCTTGACAAGATATCAAAACATTTGGATTATGTCAAGATATTTTGTAATTTATTATTCGTCTACTTTTTTAATTAGAAATAACATGATTTTTTTGTATGTGAGATCGATTTGACCGACTTTATGTTGAGAAATTTGATTGGTCAACTTGTTCTGGCACCTGACCTTGACAGTGGATTTTTTGCAAACATTAGAAACCGAACGAATCTCTTGCAACATTGATAATTCTAGGCGTAAATACCTACTAATCTGAGGTAAGAGTTAAAAGACAACAGAAATAAATACTTTTTTTGAATAGTGAATAGTTATTTTTCAATAATATTGTTGACAAACTTGCTGACATCACATTATTTTGTTGCCATAAATTGTTGGCCCAGGATAGGGATTCCCAAAATTAAAATTAAATTTAAGAACTAATTTCAGTAAAAGTTTGTGACCTTTACTTCAACTGTACTGAAATTATCATCTGTTGTATAAACTTTTATTAATCCAAATTAATGGTTGATCTTGATTCCTGTGTAACCGAAGTCAGGCATGATCCACACCACTGAAATAGAGGGGGGGGGGGGGGGGTGGACAGGGGGGTTCCATGCCCCCGCTCCCCGCCCCCTCCACCCCCGCTCCCCCCTTCCACCTCCGCTCCCTGCCCCTTCCACCTCCGCTCCCCGCTCCTTTCACCCCCGCTCCCCGCAACCTCAACCCAGGTACCCCGTCCCCCTTGTCCACCCCTGTACCCTCGCTCCCCGCCCCTTCCACCCCCGTTCCATGCCCCCCCTTTACCCGGCTCCCCGCCCCTTCTACACCCGCTCCCCACCTCCTCAACCCCCGTCCCCCCTGTCTGCCCCCTTATAGAGGATCGAACCCAGGTCATGAAAGGTAAAGCCACTCGTTACCAAATGAGCTAAAGTCTTTAACCTCTAGCCGAGTCAATAATTTGCGACTATACATTACCTACCAGAACACATCATCACATGTTTAAACTGGCCCTTTACATCCTAGGAACAAAATCTCTTGGTACCCGCGGACTTGGTGACCAACTAAAGTCAGTATTGCAATGTCCATCGGTTTTTTGGAACATCATGTATTCAATTGATATATTTCGTTGTTAAACTTTGTTCTTATCTTTTGTTGCATTTGACTAAAACATCTTGATTTTCCTTGCTAGTTTTTGACAGCCGGTTAATTTTTCTCTATTTATTTACAAAAACGACAAGTGGTTGAAACTGTCAACAAAATTTGTTGCACATGCTCAAATTATTGTACATAGTGAAATGGTGTGTTGAAATCCGGAAAAAACATGAACAATATCTGGAATTTGATGATAAATATCAAAGTTCAATAAAATATTGGTCTGGTGGAGTTTTGGGTGGACTGACAAGTTAGATAATGTTATTGGACCAAAAGTATGACCTGTTCCAGAAAACAAACAATTTGGCTTAGTCTGTACACAGTAATGTAGTACAAATAATTATGCTGTCTTGGCTAAAAGTTATGAGATGTGGAATAGTTGTTCAAAACACAACAAACATGTGTACATACATGTATATCAATGGTAATTTTAAAAGTTTAAATTTGCAAAATCTGAACATGTTGTGGTCATATAATGCTGCGCTCTGATGGCGTAGCTTTTTATTTTATTTTAATTATTTTACCTTGATTGATTAGGGAATAGATACATTTGAATGTTCTTATACTACCGCGAATAAATTGCGGACATATTCTGTTAACTTTGTAGTGTTTTCACAATAAAATACTATTGTCAAATGACAAAACCCTAGAAACGCATCATGATTGCTTGAACTGATATGAAAACACGACAGGATACTGTAATGGCAAAAACTGTGATAATCTAGCATCATTTCAGCATTTCTGATTTTAGCATAAATTTGTTGTATTATTAAGAATCACAACTCATTGCAATAAAGGTTTGCTGCAATGATAACTGCTGAAACAATTAAGTGATTGTCATAAAATTATGAGTCAACCTCGACCCTATCTTTCATTATGGCTACATCTATTTTTGCTGACCAATGTAGTTTCCAATAAGTTGAACTAAATGCAAGAGAGCTTAATGTACTCATATAATGTACTGCAGTTGTGAGTTGAAAGAAAGAGGGTCATTAAGAGATGGAGGCTGTTAAAGAGGGTCAAGTCTAATTGAACAACTGTGTTGTCCACATGTAGTAGATGAGAAGTACATGTACATGATGTTGCGAGAATAACCAGACTGTGTCTAATTGGTTTGGAGTTTGCCCGACTTTTGTTTGAATTCATGTTAATTTGACTTGCAGGACTACTGGATCAAAACTTCTTGGGATCAAAAGTTGCTTGAACTTTCATTGACTTTGTTAACATGGTAATAAGATTAATAAATTTCGGGAAATCAATTGGGCTATTGACAATTCATATTGGGCATACAATGTACAGTGTTCAACGTGTTGTGGTCATATCATGCTGCGCTCGGCGTAGCTTGGTTTTTATTTTATTTTATTTTTTTTACCTTGATTAATTGGGGAATAAATACGTTATTGTATTAAGTTTAAATCTTACTGCCTTAAATGAACAATATTTATCTCAAATGTAATAGAAAGTGACATCTAGCTATAGCCAAAGTTGTGATCTCAATATTTTAAGTGTTGCAAAGTTACATGTACAATGTAGTCAGTTGAAGGCCACTGGATTTTTTTAGTGTGAATTTTTAATTGATCCTGATTTATGTAGGTTGTGTTGCATACACTTATTCCAAATCTTTTTATGGTCCGTCCACTTAAGTAGAGGAGCAGATTGTGTTCTTTGTTTGGGTCTGTTTCTCTGTTCATCTGTCTGTCCCAAATCAGGCTTACCTACCGATTTAAGTTACTTAACCATAAAGGCAGAGTGGTACCATCATAAACCAAATACACATATATAGATCAGGATATGAACAAACAAAAATTTCCATAAAATTGTACATTTTACATCAACTGCGTGGATGATTGATCTTAGTAAAAGGGGTGTTATACTTTGATTCACCTATAGGCTTAATTTAATGTTCTATGAAAGAAGTGTATCATCATGACATTTCTAGCACTTATTCATCAACATCAGCTTAATGGTTTAGAGATGGGGTGGTTAAATGTTGTGAGATGGGGCATTATGTCTTTCAGACAGCCAAATGAAAACATTTATAGAAAATAATGAGATGTGGAATAAGTGTACGCATCACAGCAGTAATTTAGAAAAAAAAACCAATACCAGCAGCTTTCAATGAGGCCCGTGGTCAAATAAAATGCATATAATTATACCCCCCGCAAACAAAGTTTGGGGGGGGGTATATAGGAAACACCCTGTCTGTCTGTCTGTCCGTCCGTCTGTCCACATAACTCGTAAGCCCTTCTCCTCCTAAACCGCTTGAAGGATTTTGATGAAACTTTACCTAAAGGAAGTACAGGATGTGCATGAAGAATTTTCATTGCTCTTGGATATCATTCAGGGGAGATAATAGGACTTTGACTTTTAAATACATTATTCAATGGGAGACCTCGTAAGCGCAACTTCTCCTAAACCGCTAAAAGGATTTTGATGAAACTTTACATGAAGGAAGTACATCATATGTAGATGTGCATGAAGAATTTTCATCGCAATCAGACATCATTCAGGGGAGATAATTGGACTTAGACTTTTTAAATACATTATACAATGGGAAACCTCGTAAGCGCTTCTTCTCCTAAAAGGCTTGAAGGATTTCAATGAAACTTTACCTAAAGGAAGAACATCATATGTAGATGTGCATGAAGAATTTTCATTGCAATCAGACATCATTCAGGGGAGATAATTGGACTTAGACTTTTTAAATACATTATTCAATGGGAAACCTCGTAAGCGCAACTCCTCTTAAAACGTTGGATGGATTTTGTTGAAACTTTACATGAAGATAGTACATCATCTGTACATGTGCATGAGGAATTTGTATTGCTTTCGGTTATCATCAAGGGGAGATAAATGTACTTGAGATTTTTCTTTTACAGTACAGAGACCAATATGAAGCGGGGGGTATCCTTTTGTGAGCTCGCTCACAGTATTACTTGTTAAATCCAGTCCTGAAATAGTCACAGATACATTTGTAGACCCCCTTCTTATATAAACAAGGAACAGAAAACATAGAAAAGTCATATGTTGGAATGCTTTTTCTCTCTACAAATTATATACATGTCGATACTGTTCCGCTTTTGAAAAAAACATACATGTATACTAAATAGTGATTGTTGAAGTAAACAGATATACTGTCAGTAAGTATTGTAGAACATAATGTGATGTGGAATAAGTGTATGCAACACAGCCCACAATCAAGCGACAATTCAGAATTGCTTTTCAATTTACTTATCTCTTCTCAAATAATTATAAGTTACAATTTTATAGGCATGAAAGGCATGGACTTTACACTCAACTTAATTATGTTTGTTTTAATGGCATTGATTTTTTCATCTGGAAATTTTTCTTGGGGCTTACAAGCTTATTTCCCATTTCTGTCAGTTGATGATGAAAATACCTAATGTGCCATTAAGAAGATAACTTGGATATTGAATAGTAATTATTTCTGAAGGTTATAATGAACATTGCTGATGTTGATAACATATTTTGAAGAAATCGGTAAAGTTTTGTTTGGGAACTCATCCAAAAGTTATTGTAAAACAATTAGAGCTTGATTATCAAAATAATGTTTCTCAGGATTTAGTAAGGACAGGGGGATATTGGTAATTTCTCATGCATGTTATTTACCAATACTACAAAAAACATAAAAACCACATTTCATGCATCAGAAAGATACAATTATACATTTTTTTGTTGCCTGAAATTTGAAAGCAACATACAGGAGTCCCTTTGGCACTATCTATTGTCTTGTGGCGTCCTGATGGGTCCAAAAAATTACCATTACAGTCTTCCAGCATAACCTCTGCCTCTTGATATTTGGAATGTGGCTCCCTCCTAAAGTGATATATGATCTAAAGAAATTTTATGTCCCTACATGTTACTCATCTACTTTCTGTTAACCGAATATTTTAAGATTCATGGAACATACTTGTATGCCTTCCATGAAAGACCCCCTTCTATTCTTTTTAAGTTTGAGAATGTCTTTAAAGTTGTGTACATGTAAATTTGATATCATGCTCAGTTAAAAAAAAATTGCCCTGCCAGCAAAAGTATAGGAGCATTACCAGTATAAAGTATTTGCCATTTGGGGCTGTTTGTCAGTTCAGATACATGTATACTATTGTCTCAACTCTCAAACAAGGTTTTATGTATAACCAATTGTCTATCACCTCCCTTAAAAAGTATTTTATAGAGAGAATCTCATTTGATTTTATGCATTTTCCTGGTACACTTGTACTTAATGCAGGCACTTTGAACATGTGTAGATATATTTAGAAAATGATAATTGGATATAATAATCATGATAATCATCTGATTGGATGATTTGTCACTCAGATCTGAAAACTGCATCACATTGCACCAAATGCACATGTTTTGATAGGCATTTTATTTAAATCCTTTAATGCCTATATTTGTACATTACAAAGTTTTACAGCATACATATTTATAATGTTGATTGATTTTTTTCTATGAATAGAAATATATAAATGTTATACTGGAACTGTATGAATTGAAATATTGTCAAATATTTGAAAAGAGATTTTTAATACCTTAAACATTTAAGTAAAAATGATATTTTAACCTCAGAATAATCTATTTTTACATATCTACTGAACAAAATGATTTGATCGAATGAGTACTTTTCCTTTTTAAATTCTACTCAAAACCGAAATATATATGAATTCATTTACGATATTAAAGTTGAAAAGAACTCTAGTTCACATAATAGTACAGTTAGAAGTATTTGATATCATGCTGATAGCTTGAATTCAAAATGAATGTTAATCAATGTTTATACTTCTCAGTCTAAAAGTAAAGGTTCAAAGGGCCATTAGCAGGTTTTGATCTATTTCTTTCAACATTAATGCTCACCAAGTCAGGCAAAGTCTTCAAAAAAGCTATCCTGAAATATTAAAATGGTAAAATTACATTCATCAGCATTATAAACCATTGGTAATGTTAAAATGTTTTATTGTCTTTTAAAATGTTCAGCCAACTACATGTATGTGGAAGGTTTTATAGTTCTTCTGTTTGTGCCATATTTAGAAATCCATGTTTGGTTTAAGAGTTTCTGGAACTACATATATTACAATTTAGTAAATGTCCAAGTAAACACTGTGGAGGAATGAGGCTGTTGTTACAATTAATGAACTCTGTGACCAGGACATATTTGCTTATCAATAATAATAAATTTTATTCCAAATATTTCTTGAATTGTAAGCACTTACAAATACTTGTATATCAGTGTCCCATGATTTATGATATAAATATTTAGAATTTTTGTTGACATGTTTTTGTTTTCTGTTTGTTGTTATAAAATTTAGATGATAGATCTGCATCACGTTTGTCATAATATATCTCAATTTTGGAAATGTTTATCTATATTTTTCATCATTTTTAATTTTTGTGTGCAGATTATATAATTCTCATACAGCCAATCATTTGTCATCATAAACAAACTTGAGAAGAAATGAAATGTTTTATTAGGAAGAGTAATTAAGAACTTGATTAGTTTTAAGATACATGAACATAATTTCCGTCCCTCGTTTCTTTGGATCTCATTATAACGTAGGCTTTGTTGTCTTCCTAATCCAAATACAGACCTTATGAGTCTTAATCAGTGATGTTGATGTTTTTTTCAGGTAAAATTTTTCATCAAGGAAACAGCAAAATACCTGAATGTTGAGATTAAGGATTTTATCCTGTAGATATTTGAAACAGCCATAGACATCACTGGTTTAGGTAAGTGTTGATAAATTAACAGACTTTTTATAAGAATCTTATTTGAACCCTCCAATATTCAATCTTAGTATTTTCTTATATAAATCCATTATGATCACTTGTCATAGAAATCAGTTCATCTTATACATTTTTTTGTTACTAAATGATTATGTCTCCCCCCACTTTTGTGGGGAGACATATTGTTTTTGTCATGTCCGTCCGTCCGTCTGTCCGTCACAAAGTTTGTCAGTGCAACTCCTCTGAAACTACTGAACCGAATTCAACGAAACTTGGTATATAGGAAGGACACCATATGTAGTTGTGCATGTTACCAGGAAATTTTGATCCTCAAATTTTTGTGGGAGTTATGGCCCTTTGAACTTAGAAAATTGTTGAAAATCCTCATTTATCATCTTGTCAGCGCAACTCCTCTGAAACTACTGAACCGAATTCAATGAAACTTGGTATATAGGAAGGACATATGTAGTTGTGCATATTACCATGAAAATTTTATCATCAAATTTTTTTGGGAGTAAGGGCCTTTTGAACTTGGAACTTTTTGGGGAAACAGGGGGAGACATCGTTTTTGTAGGCAAAAACAAACTTTAATTATGCATTAATCTTGTTATTCATCAAAACTAACTTATTAAAAAAACCTACATAAGATCTGTTTGGGCCACACACACATACAGGTATGTAGAAGCCCTTGACTGTTTGTCCATCCACAAAAAGTTGTGAGTGCTCAAACTATAAGGTAACTTTTGGTTAAGTAGCATTTGAGGATTTGTGTTTTAAAATTTCAAATGATTCTGATGATTATTTTTTGAAATTTTTTTTGGTAACAGCCTCTTCCTCAGTGTGTTAGTATTCAATTTTGTATAATTTTAGGAAAGCAAACCAATGTTACAAATGATACTGGTAGTTACAGGACATGAAACTTTATACTGACAACACCATGACACACCAACCAACTTCTGTAAGTATTCAGTTAGACAGGACATGAAACTTTATACTGACAACACCATGACACACCAACCAACTTCTGTAAGTATTCAGTTTATACTGACAACACCATGACACACCAACCAACTTCTGTAAGTATTCAGTTTATACTGACAACACCATGACACACAAACCAACTTCTGTAAGTATTCAGTTTATACTGACAACACCATGACACACCAACCAACTTCTGTAAGTATTCAGTTTATACTGACAACACCATGACACACCAACCAACTTCTGTAAGTATTCAGTTTATACTGATAACACCATGACACACCAATCAACTTTGTAAGTATTCAGTTCGACAGGACATGAAACTTTAAATACTGACACCATGACACACCAACCAACTTCTGTAAGTATTCAGTTTATACTGACAACACCATGACACACCAATCAACTTCTGTAAGTATTCAGTTTATACTGACAACACCATGACACACCAACCAACTTCTGTAAGTATTTAGTTTATACTGACAACACCATGACACACCAACCAACTTCTGTAAGTATTCAGTTTATACTGACAACACCTTGACACACCAACCAACTTCTGTAAGTATTCAGTTTATACTGACAACACCATGACACACCAACCAACTTCTGTAAGTATTCAGTTGGACTGATGCATGTACTATGTATTTAATTAGTGGTACCATGGTTCGAACTAAGCACAAGCTAAGAGGCAAAATGCCCCTGGATTTCCAAATTTTGCTTCTAAAAATTTGTGTTACAAGCAAATTATTGCTTTAGAAATTTCTGTATACTACAAAATGTTTGCATTACTTTTGCCTCAATATTAACAAAGTTGCTTAATACTTTTATATGAGCAAGGAATTTTTATACGACCGCAAAAAATTTGCTGACGTATTATGGTATGATGCTGTCGTCGTCGGTGTCTGTTTCCACAATAACTTTAGTTCCAGTTATCCGATTGCTATGAAACTTTACAATGATGTTCCTTACCATAAAAGGATGAATGGGATTGATTTTGGGGGTCCCCCCATTTTTCATTTAGAAATTAGGGGCCAAAAAAGGGCCAAAAATACTACTTTTTAGTTTGTTTCCACAATACATGTAACTTTAGTTCTAGTTATCCAATTGCTATGAAATTTGACAGTGATGTTCCTTACCATACAAGGATGAATGGGATTGATTTGGGGGGTCCCCCCTTTTTAGCTCACCTGGCCAAAGGCCATGTGAGCTATTGCCATCACTTGGCGTCCGTCGTCGTCGTCGTCCGTCGTCGTCGTCGTTAACTTTTCTTCAAACTTCTTCTCCTCTGAAACGGCTGCACAGATTCAAACCAAATTTGGTCTGGTGGTACTTTAGGGTATCTCCCACAGAACTGATGTGGGGATTTTTGATTTGTCAAAAAACATGGCCGCCGTTGCTAAAAATAGACCAGGGGGGTCAGACTACTGTTTTTGGCTTGTATTTCAAAAAGTATAAGAGATAGATGAAATCTGATGCCACGCTACTGCTTCAGCATCAAAAGCTCTACAAAAGTCTCCATTGAGTCGAAGTTGTCAGATGACCCCTTATGGGAGTTACGGCCCCTTAAAGGTGAAAAATAGCATTTTTTCATGTTTTTGGCCTATGAAATGAAAACTATTGCAGATAGAGAGAAGCTGTTGCTTGCTTAAATGTTCAGCTCATTTAGCTCTACAAAAGTCTCCATAGGGTCGAAGTTGTCAGATGACCCCTTGTAGGGGTTATGGCCCCTTAAAGGCAAAAAATAGAGTTTTTGGCCTATAGAATGAAAACTATTGCAGATAGAGAAAAGCTGTTGCTTGCTTAAATGTTCAGCTCGTTTAGCTCTACACAAGCCTCCATAGGGTAGAAGTTGTCAGATGACCCCTTATAGGGGTTACGGCCCCTTAAAGGCAAAAAATAGTGTTTTCGGCCTATAGAATGAAAACTATTGCAGATAGAGAAAAGCTGTTGCTTGCTTAAATGTTCAGCTCATTTAGCTCTACAAAAGTCTTTATAGGGTCAAAGTTGTCAGATGACCCCTTATAGGGGTTATGGCCCCTTAAAGGCAAAAAATAGAGTTTTTGGCCTATAGAATGAAAACTATTGCAGATAGAGAAAAGCTGTTGCTTGCTTAAATGTTCAGCTCATTTAGCTCTACAAAAGTCTCCTATGGTCGAAGTTGTCAGATGACCCCCTATAGGGGTTATGGCCCTTTAAAGGTGAAAAATAGTGTGTTTTTGCTTTGGAATGAAAACTATTGCAGATAGAGAAAAGCTTTTTATTTATTAAACATTCAGCTCATTTAGCTATACAAAAGTCTTCAAAGGGTTGACATTAAGACCAGGTGAGCGATTCAGGCTCCTGGGAGCCTCTTGTTTTGTTTCGAAATTAGGGGCCCAAAAGGGGCAAAAAATTCAAATATTTTACTTGTTTCCACTATAACTTTGGTCCTAGTTGGCCTATTGCTGTGAAATTTGTCAAGAATGTTTCTTACAATAAAAGAATGAACCTGATGAATTTTTGCGCCCCCTTTTTCTCCGTTGTGTAATTAGGGGCCAAAAGGGGCCAAAATAAAAACTTTTTTATTTGTGGTCCGATTTTGAAATTTTTTTTTGCATGTTTGTTCTTGTCAAATAGCGGAATTAAGAATTAATTTTTGCGACCCCCTTTTTTCCCCTATTACGTAATTAGAGGCCAAATGGGGCCAAAATCGAAACTTTTATTTGTGGTCCGATTTTAAAATTTTTTTTGCTAGTTTATTTTTTGTCAAGTAGCGAATCCAAATTTGAGAATTTATTTTTTTGTGACCCCCACCCCTTTTTCACCTGTTACGTAATAAGGGGCTAAAAGGGGCCGAAAGCGAAACTTTTTTAATTCTTGTCCGATTTTGATAATTTTTTTTGCAAGTTTATTCTTGTCAAGTAGCAGATATATTTTTGTGTCCCCTTTTTTTACTGTTACGTTATTAGGGACCAAAAGGGGCCAAAATTGTAACTTTTTTATTTCTGGTCCGATTTTGAAATTTTTTTTTGCATGTTTGTTCTGGTCAAATAGCGGATACAAAATTAAGAATTAATTTTTGCGACCCCCCCTTTTTCCCCCTATTACGTAATTAGGGGCCAAATGGGGTCAAAATCAAAACTCTTATTTGTGGTCCGATTTTGAAATTTTTTTTGCTAGTTTATTTTTGTCAAGTAGCGAATCCAAATTTGAGAATTTATTTTTGCGACCCCACCCCTTTTTCACCTGTTACGTAATAAGGGGCTAAAAGGGGCCGAAAGCGAAACTTTTTTAATTCTTGTCCGATTTTGATAATTTTTAAAATTAATAAAGTTTATTCTTGTCAAGTAGCAGATATATTTTTGTGTCCCCACTTTTTACTGTTACGTTATTAGGGACCAAAAGGGGCCAAAATTGTAACTTTTTTATTTCTGGTCCGATTTTGAAAATTTTTTTTGCATGTTTGTTCTTGTCAAATAGCGAATACAAAATTAAGAATTAATTTTTGCGACCCCCCCTTTTTCCCCCTATTACGTAATTAGGGGCCAAATGGGGCTTTTTTATTTGTGGTCCGATTTTGAAAAATTTTTTTGCAAATTTATTCTCGTCAGGTAGCGAGTCTAAATTTAAAGGCATATTGTCTACGAAAAAATATTTTTTTGTAAAACCAAAAAATTATCGTCAGACTATTCGTTTTGTTTATTTAGAAAGATACAAACTTTCAAAATACCACTAGGGTTCTTTATTACTTCAAAAATTAAAAATTAAATAATATTTGTAAAGCTTTACAAAAATTCATATTCATGAGATGTAGATGAGCTGTAAGCATGCGCACTATACTTTCTTTGATTGAAAACTTCAATAGTTCTTGCACGTGGTGCATAATCTGTTTCTCGAAGTTTTAGCTTGAAAGAAAATTTAAACGGCAACCGAATATTAGAGCTACTTAATGAATAAAACTGACAATTATTGCCTGTATTAATTTTTGAATGTTATTTAAAAGGTAAACACGAAAAATATCGGTATTTTTTCAACATATCAATGTATTCGGGGACAAAACTCGAGATTCCGCTTAGTGTCCGTGTTAAAACTACTCAGTCAAAATCTGTGTCAATGTGACGTAGTGCAGGTAAATAAAATATCAATCAATATTGTCGAGCTATTTTGATCAAAATAAACTACTTTTGAGGCAAAATTTGTAGCAAATTTGTTTTTCAATATTCATTTTATTGCATTTCGGTCTAATTGACACCAAAAAATTGAGGGGTAAAAAAAATGAGTTTGCCGTAGACAATATGCCTTTAAGAATAAATTTTTGGGGCTGTAATCATAATTTAAAAAAAATTCTGGTTCGATTTTTAATTTTTTCCCCAAACATTATTCTTTTAAAGAGTAGAATACAACATTCAAAATTTACCCCCTGGGTCGAAAGTCCATCAGAGAAGCATGTGTCAAAAACCTTTGTCAGTCCACCATGGGCTGCATGTGTCCAGAACAATAGACTATCCATATTAGGCCTAAAACGTACAGAGTTCAACATGTTGCGGTCGTATCATGCTGCGCTCGGTGAAGCTTTTTATTGCCCCTTGAAAATACTTTTAAATTCTATGTCTGTGGTACATGTACTTGTATAGCTACTTTGTTTCAAGTCTGGGTTGAAATTTTTAGTATAACCTTGTATGAGCCTTGGTTATTTTCTATTTTGAGCATTATCCAGACAAAATGAAAATAACAATGCTTGCATTTGCCAAACATAGCTAGGTGATTGTACTAGTACAATGTAAAGAATGTTTAACATATATATTTAGTAATATATAAAGGATGGGTAGCATACCTAAATCTAACTGGACAAAACCTGTTGTTCACCAGCTTCTGCTAAAAATAGATTTTTCACGTGCAGGTTAAAACTTATTCTTCTGAAAAATTTTGTGCTATTGACATACAAATTACATGTGCAAATACAATACGCTTAAAGTAAGTTACATAAACCAATTAACAAGAAGAATTTGCATGTTTGCTGTGCCCTTACCCAAATTACCCAATACATGCAATACCTTTTGACTTAATGACTATATACACAAGTATTTTCTATATGTTGTTATAACTATGATGTTAGTAGTACCCATATGTAAGAGCTGTATGTATTTAACTAAAGAAAGCAAGTCAAAATCTTCATACAATCAAAACTATTTACACTACATGTACATTTATATCAACGATATTGTCTCATGAACATTATTATGTTCCCCAAACGAAGTGTGGGAACATATTGTTTTTACTCCGTTTCTTATTATGTCCCCGACCACGAAGTGTCGTCGGGGACATATTGTTTTTACTCCGTTTCTTATTTTTCTTATTATTATTATTATTCTTTTTTCTTTTTCTTCCGTCAACCTGATACACGAACTTGTCCGGAGTTGTTCTCGGAAATGGGTGGACCGATCGATCTGAAACTTGGAGGGGTGATAGGTCTCAAGGTCCTACTGAATGTTTTTGCGTTTAAAATTTCAAAATGGCCGCCATTTCCAAGATGGCCGCCAAAAACCGAAAAACTATTACCTTCATTTTCTCGAAAACCACTTAATGAAATTCAACGAAACTTGGTATACATGTTCAGGAACATAATTGGAAATTTTTTGGCCAAAAAAAAATTTCGCGAGTGGCGGCCATTTTGAAAAATGGCCGAAAAATGTCGAAAAGTGTAAACATTGTCCGATTTCAACAAAACTTGGTATACAGGGTATATGGGTGATGGCGACTCACGGCGCATTGTCAGAATTTCCGTATTGGTCGCCATTTTCAAGATGGCCGCCGAAAATGGCGAAAAATGTAAACATTGTCGGATTTCAACGAAACTTGGTATACAGGGTATATGGGTGATGGCGACTCAAGGCGCATTGTTAGAATATCCATAATGGCCGCCTTTTTCAAGATGGCCGCCAAAAATCATGACAAGTATAAACATTGTTCTATTTTAACGAAACTTGGTATACAGGATATATGGGTGATGGCGACTCACAGCGCATTGTCAAAATTCTGTTGAGGAGGACAGACATCAAATGAGAACGGGAGGGGACATCCCACGTTTCGGGAAACGTAAATTTTAATTATTCTTATTATTCTTCTTCTTCTTCCGCACTCTAAAAAATGCTTGTCCGGGTATAGCCGAAGAGATGTGAAGACTGAGTTTTATGAAACTTTCCACAGCGATAGGGCACATATCAGAGGTGTGCACAACGTTTTCGGAATTTTCAAAATGGCCACCGTTTCCGAGTAAACAGCGAAAGTTCATTATATAGGACATTGCTTTATCTCGGTAACCTAGGTGGTCAGGACCTTGAAACTCAGTAGGATTATAGAGCTTGATGAGTACTACAAAAATATGAAAAAAAATTTTGAAGCGATATTTACGGTTTTTCCGCAAAATGCGAAAATGTGAAATTTCAAAATCCAAGATGGCCGCCAAAATTTAAAAGTGCTTGGATTTTGATAAAAATTAATATTCTGGTAGATTTTGATGTTGTGAGTAATGCTCCACATCAGAGGTGTCCATAAAGACTTCGAAATTTTTTAAATGGCCGGTTTTTTTTAATAAATAGCAAAAGTTCATTATATAGGACATTGCTATATCTCGGTAACCTAGGTGGTCAGGACCTTGAAACTTGGTAGGATTATAGAGCTTGATGAGTACTACAAAAATATGAAAAAAAATTTTGAAGCGATATTTACGGTTTTTCCGCAAAATGCGAAAATGTGAAATTTCAAAATCCAAGATGGCCGCCAAAATTTATCCAAGATGGTATGTTTAAACACATCATTGACAATGCCATGAACATTATACATATATATTCTATATTTTTACATCATTTGCACATTCTATAAAACTGAAAAAAAGGCAGTATTTTTGCTGCTTTAAGGTACATCTTGTTCGTTTGGGGAACATCTGTGACGGCTGCCGTCACAATCAGTACTCGTTGCAATGTATTTCCAAATGATTCTATTTTTGAAGTGTTTTCCTGCAATGTAAGTACTTCACACATGTGTGACAAACCTTTGGTAAAATTGTGCACATCAGTTTTGAAGGGCTCAGTAACTAACAGAATTTTTGCAATTTGATTTGTATGACATTAAAAGTCTTGTCTTTGAACCTCTTCATTTAGTTCAATTTTTTGGGAATGACTTTCATTATATTGTAAAAAGCTGACATGTTAGAAAGGAACTTTAAAAATTTCTGTAGACCTTTGCATAATTGAGGTGTGAAGGTAAAAAATACAGAAATATTTGTTAGATTTATTACACATATACTGTATATATGTATCAATTACAACTGAGTTTGAAAATTTGTGGTTAAAAAAATTAACTTCCCCATTCCATAAATTGATGTTTTCCCACCATTAGCAGTTTTACTTTTCTTCCAAAAATAAATATGATGAAATAAAACCAATAAAAAATATGATAAAAAATTATTTTGGTCAGCTCCTTATTTTTTCTCTCCTTCAGTAATCATACTTTGTGTTTAATGTAAGTAATTATTATTTTGTTCATTTTTGAAAACCGGTTACTCTTGTTTTATTTTACTTTGATTATTATCGTTAAAATTTTTAATTGAGGCTTGACTTTTTGTGTGTTTTTCAAATAACTTCAATGCAGACCATTTATCATACATAAAAATTGCTATTAGATATATTTTTGTTTTATATAGATAATGAAAAGGGGAAATTTTGCAAGGGGTGTACTCATGTGAATTTTGTGTCATCCATATATTTGCAAAAAATAAACCACATGGCCATAGGTTTCTGTTCAAATGTTGATTAAGTTTCACAAAAAGTCTTAAAGATAAAATCTCCTTTAAATTTTCAAGAATTTTGATTTACACTTTAATAGTATAAATTTTACTATGAAAGAGTCATAGATACCATACTTAAAACTTAAGAACACATTTCCATATAAAAATATGAAATTTAAACAATGAGGAAATATTCTCTCTTACATTATTTTAACTTGAAAGTCCTGTCAACACATGTTTAACAAAAGTCAGTTCAAGTTTAGAAGCTTTTTGCTGTTCTTTTTAACAGAAAGTTTTTTTTGTTTTGGAATTTTGCCTCATGTACATTCTTTCCTATGATCTCTCATTTGACTGACAATAACTTTAACAAGAATTATTACACAGATATTATGTTCCTTTTGGTAAAACAATTATCATTAGCAGCTATGTCAGTTTGTTCCAGAAATAAAATCAGATTCCAAAACAAGCAAGTTCATTAATGAAAATGAATAGATGTTTTTAGAAGCCACAAGCTTGTTTTTCTTCTGAGCTGTCAATAAGAAGCACATTGTATGCCATGTATTCCTGAATAGATGTTTTTTTTTCTACAAAAAAGCTGTGTCAGGTAAATGAAGATAGACAGATGTATTGTAGGTTGAAGTCTATAACAGGAAAATGTTCAATTAAGGAGACTATGTAAAGGCATAAGATAATAGAAATGTCAGTCCGGTCATTAACACTTTGTTCTTTAAACCAGGACAAGAAGCCCAAAAATTGGACAAATATTAAATGTTTTAATTACGTAATGATGACTTAGAATTTCTAGAAACCTCTTATTGACAAGCCTGTTATGTAAAATCCTATATATGCAATTGTAAATCATGTACAATTTGTACATATACAATCTTGCACCCAGTCTATGTCCTGGATAAATTTGATCTTTTTAGGGCGGAGGCCCTATAGTTTTCACTTTGTCCGTCTGTCCATCCGTCAATAATTCTTGTGAACACTAAAACTCAAAAACTATTAACAACACAGTTCTGAAATTTTGTACAATTACTTATTAGCATATCATGATTTGCATATATTAAAATTTCATGCAAAAATGTGAAATATTTTTGGAAAAAAAACCTTCATTTTTTATCGAAAATCACAGATTTTGATAATTGGACTTTGTGAACACTGAAACTCAAAAACTTGGTACAGCTGCTAAGTAGCATGTCATAATTTGCAAATCAAAATTTCATTCAAATCTGTTTAATGTTTTTGGAAAAAAACTTCATTTATGATGGAAAATCACAGATTTTGAGAGAAGCAAAGGTGTACCAAAGGGGTAATCAGTATCATAAAACCATGAAGACAAAGACAAAACCGGCAGACAAAAAAGCATCACAACAAAACAAACCACATAACAACATAAAACACACACACATAACAACATAACCGCATTCAGCAACGCGAACTCAAGTCGAAACGAGAGTGAACTCAGGTGCTCTGGAAGAGTAAGCAGTTCCTGCTTGCTATAGCACACCCGTCACGAATTGAGAATTGGAATTTTTGAACAATAAAACTCAAATGCTATTAAAAATACAGCTTTGAAGATTCATACACATTCCATGGAACATGCCTTAGTGGTTATAATCAAAGTTTGTATGATTTTGAAAACACTTAGATTTTTCGGTGCGGGCCCTTTCTGACTTCGTCAGTACATGTATTCTGATCATTAAACATGCACTGATTTTGATGATCTGATTTGGAGCAAGTGGACATATAAAGAACCTGTTGACATGTTTTGCTCATGACCTATAGATTGTTTTGACTGACTTAGTCCTTTTGATGTCAGAATATGTTTAAGTACAATTTACCTATGTTGGGTCTATAAATGACAAAATTAGATTTAGGAATGAATTATTGGTGGTTTATTGTGTTTATATTTGAACAATGGCCTCTGTTGCATATTTGTAACACCCACTAAATTGTCCCATATAAACCTGAGAAGACCTATGTTATGGATCAGATTAAACTAAGGTGGAGTCAAGTATTTGGAAAATCTTCCATGATGGTTAGTTTGCTTATCCATATTTGTTGTCAGTAAAATTGCATGTTTTTCCTTCACAACATTTTTCTTGTGCAAATGCTAATGAAACTTGACAAGGTGTTATAAATAGACTTTGGTTTATCTTATATGGTTTTAATATAGTTGTTTTGGAACCTTCTTAAGTTTATAAGTTCATGAAAACTCTGCGGACTTGGACCTTCATCTTCAAATAAAAACGGGAGAATTTTCATCTATATTCCAACAGATATTGATTAAACTTTTGTGTTGGTATAAACACCACTTGTTTACAGGCAAAAAAAAATTCATGTCACAAGAATTATTATAAATCATCGTACTGCTCTATTTAAATATAAGTATTCAATTATTTTGATGCACATGTTTTGTGGTTAAGTCAGAAATGTTTTTGTTTGGTCATATCCTAATGCATTTTTCCATAAAGTTTAATGTTGAGAGTATAAAGATGCTTCCTTTTCCTGACATTCTTGAAATGAGATGCTGTAATTATTTAAATAAGCAATTGCAATGAAAGAGATCATTTCTTGATAAATACTTTTCAATTTATGTTTGAAAGATTCTTTCAATAGATGGGAAATCATGTTTCAATTTAAAATTCATAGAGATAATAATTTATTCAACATGATATCCTGTTCATGTAATAAAAGTTTAGTATATAACTTTCTTGGATGCATTTCAAAAGTACTAAATAAGTTATTTTAATCTTATCAGCCTACTTCCGTTGTTATTGACCAAATTCCTTAAAATAATCATGTCGAACGATTTTACATTAACTATAACAATTATGTAATCAAAAACAACTCATAATAGTTGGTGGCATTTTATTATTATGCAACTTGCAGAAAAAAATCGGTCATTACGATGTTTTATTGTTTTGATACAGTGCTTGATAAGGAGCAACTGTTCATTTAGCCAGATTTCCAATCTATGTTTTTATGTAATCTCTGATGGGGACTACTGTTTATCATCCTCTTTTTCATCTGACTCTGAACCAAATATTTTTATGTCGAATCTACCAAAGTAAGGGAGTATATACATGTAGTGATCTGGTCTGTTTTTTCTGTCCATTCATTCATCTGTCATAAATCAAATTTATCTTCAGATTGAAGTTACTTTTCCTTGTTACAACGTCAGGGCTAGGAAAATCATGTCATTTTGCCCCTCACTGCAACTCAGAGATGGGACATAGAAATGCTGGTGTCTGTCAGTTTACTCAGCTACTTTTTTCGTAGGCTTTCGATATTTGGTATGCAGCCTTAGAAAAGGGTCTCATTTGATGGAATATGTTTTATGTCTTTCGCTTATCTACTTCCTGTTTAATGAGCATACCTCCAATTTTTTGCCCTTTTGTTTGGGGCAGGAATTCTGTTCTTGTTGACATGTTCTGTAACAATTTCCTATAAGTACTACCGGGTACTAAATTTACATGTTGCAAGTCACAGCCTCTTGATATGACATGTATGTATAAATGTAGTATAACTTTACTGTAAAAGGTCCTACCAACCCTAACTTTAAGTACTTCTGTACATTTTATTGCTTCATTTTCACCTTGATTGCATTGATTAGATCAGATCAATTTTATTGCTAAATAGGTTATAAATAATTGATGTCAAGATTTATTTTTCCTTATAAAGTCAAGACTTATAGTGCATTTGTATAGTAATCAATACAAGTAAATAAATGGTGATAATCCTGTTTATTTATCAAATGTAAATATTTTGAATTTAAGATGTTTGTCCTATGTACTTTATGTTTGTTACACCTTAAAAATGGCAACCTCATTGTGATTTACAATGTACAAGTATTTTTTTAAATAGATTTCACCAGGCTCAAAATGGTGTATTTTTACCCCCACAAACAAAAATATTTTGGGCACATGTACATGTATATAAGAATTACACAGTCTATCTATCTGTTACTGTGTCCACATATCTTGTAAGTGCAACTAGAACTTGTCATAATCTGTTTGATGGATTTTGATGAAACTTTACCTGAAGGAAGTACATCATATGGAGAATTTTCATTGCTTTCAGATACATGTCACCACCAGGGGAGCCCCATAGAAAATCCATTACGGGATCCCAGCTGTAATCACATAAGGGATCACACCAAAAGGTGGGATATTTACTTGGGATCCCATCTATATCCCACTGGGATCCCATCTATTTCCCACTTGGATCCCACATTATTTCTCTTGGGAAAATTTGAGATCACATGGTTCTATTATTTTCAGAAAAAAGTAATGTATCAGTTTACAATCCCAATTAGCAAATGTAGGTAAATCTATTCCAAAACATCACTAAACTGAAAAATAATTTGATGTCTACAATTCTTTGTGACTAGCTGTTTAATGTTACCATGATATCTCAACAGGCATTTCCATTAAAGATTGAAAGAATTTACACTCATCCTACATTTTGTCCTAGTTTGACTGTATATTTTGTTCTTATTCTCTTCAACACCATTCTTCTACTTGATATCCTGCATGTCAACACCATAGAGTCAAATTTCTATACTAATAGTAATTCCCAATCCCTATATATGTGGAACCATTTCTGTAAAACGCTTCAAAAGGTCTTCAACTGACAGGTTTAATGCACAAATATAAGAAATAAGATTACCATATGCCTAAATAAGGTTTAAAATAAAAAAAGACAGAAATCTCATTAAGTTATACTACTTGTAAACCCATTTCAAATTCTCAAGATTTAAAAAATATATATTATTGGTAAAAAGCAAAGGGAGATAATTATCCCATATCTCTTTTTTTTCACACTTGATCCCACTATTTCACACTCCATCCCACCTTTTCTCACTTCTCAGGTGGGATCCCACAAGTAAATCTCGGATGGGATTTTTTATCTCTTTAATTCCCACCTAATCCCACCCTATCTCATCCTAAGAGATGGGATCTCGGCGAGATCCCATTGAGATTTGGTGTGATCTCAGTTGTATTTTCTATGGGGAGATTATTGGACTTAAGTTTTTTTTCTAATAAAGAGTCCAATATGAATTGGGGATATCCTTTTTGTGAGCTCCCTCACAGTATTGCTTGTTATATTAACCATGTTAACAAAATCACCATAGTTTTTTGTTTTACATTTGATAATGTAGATATTCTGCATTGCACAGTAAACTACTGTGGATTCATTTATTTTCGTGGGTACCAATTTTCGTGGTTTGATGAAAAAGTACCGATTCGTGGATTCATAATTTCGTTGTTTTGATAACTCCAGCATACAGATCAATGTTAAATTTCCTTTTCGTTGGAAATCAAATTTCGTTGATAAAGGCCACCTGCGAAAACCACGAAAATTGATACCCCACGAATATTAATGAAACCACAGTATGTGTTTCCTTTTGAATATATATATACCGGTACATGTATTGTTTGAATATGGTGTTTTAACACAAGGATTGATCACCAATTGACCAAGAATTCATACAGTGTGGGTTTTGGCAAGCCATTTTGGTGGAAATTAACATTTAGTCCGGTTCAGAAAAAAATAGATAGTTAATGATAATGTCTTACATGGGGATTTAATTTGTATGGGAATTATATGATAACATGGAAACTAACGCTATTTTTATGTAAACTCACCTTTCTAGGAATGACCTAGAAATATGATTTCTCACATGCAAATGATGTTTCTATCGGAAAATGCGGTACATAACTGTACATGTGATAGTGTTAATATTGCTGGGATTATTATGTGAGAAAATATTTCGGAGATTTATTATTTAGAAAATGCCCATTGAAAATGATATCTTCGAATGATTTATAGATTATGCATTAGTTGTGCATTAAGTCCAATTAAATTTTACCAAGCAATATTATTGTGTGTCGATTGGACAAATTAATCATTGGAATTCACCTAATCTATTTTTAGAACTGTCTGCTGAAATCTTTGTTGTTATTGCTAGTGAATAATAAACACTATTTTTCAATATATGATATAAGCAATGGATAATGAAGATGATTTAGATAGATTATGTTCAATTCAGGTAGTTCCAAAGTTTGGATTTATTTGAATCAATTCAATAATAAGCTTCTTATTTAATACATGTTTATGCATATTTAGCATGCTTTATGCTTTTTGATTGACTCATAACTTTTTAGACATGGCATAATATGTCTGACGGAAGGCAATGTCAGACAAAGTTTGAATTGGTCTGACAGAAAATTTGAAAAATTTTAGTTGGACATATAGAGAAAACAAAATGCAATTTAGGCAGGCAGATTCCAAATCTAAGATTCTGTTTTTACAGACTTATTTCTAACATCATTTTAAATTGTTTTTCAGACAAAGGGTATAGCAATAAATGGTTCCATGGATAAGATGAAAAAGTTACTGAGTCCAGGAACAAGGAAAAAAACCTACAGTAATGTTAACAAGACATTTGGTGTCTATTTGGAGGATTTACTTTCTAGAGAGGGAAATAAACTTAGAGTGCCTTTTATTGTAATGAAGATATGTGAAACTATTGCAGAAAAAGGTCTGTTTATTAAGAATGTTGTATGTTATTTCTTAGATACAGAGATATACTGTAATTTATGTTTTATAACTGGTTCAAGAAACTCTCCTAAATATTCATCATTATGTTATTCAAGTTTGATCATACGTTTTCTCAGCAAAGCATTTTTCAGCCAGTCATTGATACCCTTTGGAGAAAAAACATCCTATAGCTGGAACTTCAGTTATTCTGATTATTTTCTGAAGTCCAAGAGATTAAAGTGTTAATACATAGTTATTGTTCACCCTCTTTCACCTTTAATCTATTCCATTAGGTATGGATGTAGAAGGGATTTTCAGAGTTAGTGGCAGTACCCGTATCCTAGACAAGTTAAAGACAGAGTTTGACCAGCGTGGTGATGCTAACTTAGAAGAAGATGGAGACATAGCGGCTGTGGCCGGCCTTCTGAAACTTTTCCTCAGAGAACTACCAGTAGCACTTGTACCAGAAAACAGAAATCAGCAGTTTGTCAGCGTTCAAGATGGTAAGACACAAGATGTCTGCCTGCATTTTTACAGAGAATCAAATAATGTTTACTAATCTCAATGTCATTTTGTCAAAAATTTCTCCACAACTTCATATATCCATTTGGTTCATGATATTTTGCGGATTGATTATTTTTGTAGTACTATTATGGCTCTTGCCTCCTTATCTTCTGTTAACCAAATACTCAAAACACATACATCATACACATTTTTCAAATTGTACTTGTTGTGAAAGTTTTATGTATTCAAGTACTCAAAGTTAATAACACAGTTTTGGATAAAGCTTTGTCAATCTGACTGTTTTTATTATGAACAACACAGCCAAAAAACATATGTTTAAAAGTTGAAAGAGGTTTACATAATGATTGTTAATCTCATAAACTTTTGAAATGCGATTGACTTGAGGTTTGTATCTGTTTTTAGCCTATCAGAATGATACTAATGCCTGTGTATATCAACTGAAGCAGTGCCTTCAGGATCTGCCGAAGGAGCACTACAACCTACTGAAGTTTCTGTCTGGTTTTCTTGTCGCGGTGACTAAGCATGAGAAGCAGAATAAAATGACGGCAATGTCTCTTGCCATAGTGTTTGGACCAAATATATTCAGGTGGGGATTTTTTGTCAGATTCATGATTTAAGCTTACAGTACATTTTATGCTATTATGAAAATATTTCAAAAAAATTGTTTTAAGAACCTTGTATAATAGAAGATAATGAGATGTTGAATAAGTGTATGTGGCACAACCATATAACAGCAGAAATTAAAAGAATCACAATGAAAAACAGCTAGCAGCAAAACTGTTAAGAATGCAGAAAACATTGTTTAACAAGAATATGTCTGAAAGACATAATGCTTCATCTCACAACATTTGGGACAGACAAACAGACCAGAACACTATATGCCCCCTACTTTCAGAGATGGGCATAGAAATCAGTTTTAAAATTACCTATGGACCTGTCACTTTTTTCTAGGGGTATATTGTTTTTAGTAATGAAATATGTTTGATCATTTCAGATGTGGACAGGGGATCGGAGGTTTGAGGGACCAGGGTGCTATTAACCAGATCGTGTACAAGATGATTGCTCATTATGAAACATTATTTAGAGATGAGAATGAAGACCCACCAGAGCTGCAATGGGTAAGTGTGCTATAAGATACTAGGTTAGAATGAAGAGCCACCAGAGCTACAATGGGTAAGTGTGCTATAAGATACTAGGTTAGAATGAAGACCCACCAGAGCTACAATGGGTATGTGTGCTATAAGATATAAGGTTAGAATGAAGACCCACCAGAGCTACAATGGGTAAGTGTGCTATAAGATATAAGGTTAGAATGAAGACCCACCAGAGCTACAATGGGTATGTGTGCTATAAGATATAAGGTTAGAATGAAGACCCACCAGAGCTACAATGGATAAGTGTGCTATAAGATATAAGGTTAGAATGAAGACCCACCAGAGCTACAATGGGTATTAAAGTGTGCTATAAGATATTACATTTTAATGGTATGACAAATTTAAGTAAAAAAGGTATGAGAGCTTTAGTTTGGAGCTAAGGTAAAAATGTTATCATAATCATTTATATGTTGAATTTAAGAATACTAATAGATGTAGCCTTGGCTAGAGTTTGTGGAGAAATGTAGCTAAAGTCAGTTGTAATTTAAAACGTAAAGTACTACTCATTCAGACAGTTGAGTTGCTTAAAATAACTTCAAAGTTTCTAATCTGAAGAAAAAGTAACAAGCTCATTGTTGTTTACAGTTGCGGAAAAACCAGAAAACACCACCACCTCCCCGACCGCCCCCTCCTAAAGTTTACATTGAAGACAAGCCAGTACCCTCGCCTAGGAAGGTACGACACTGTACTACCTGTCTTGTCTATATATATGTCTTGTCTCACGTGTGTTCTAATTCTTTTGCTGTTGCTTTGCATGCTGTTTTAGTGTGTCATAGTATCCTTTATACTTTAATATGCTTAGCAATGGTTGACATGCACAGCTTCTGCTTAAGCTTCAGCTTTTAAAGTGCTGTATTGTTTTATATTTGATGTAGAATTCTAAGCTCTTTTGCACACTATCATTTAATGTTTTATGCTCTAATTTGGCTGAATTAAACTTGTCTTTCAGCTATCGTTTATTGGTAGCCATAAACATTTAAATTGACAAAAGTATGGCAGCCGAATGATCTTTTTATACCCCTGCTTAAAGGAAGAGAGTGGGTATACAGGTTAACCTTTGTTTTCATCCTTACATCCGCGACATTACTTTTGTTAGAGTTTTCTCAGTAACCACTTATCACAGTGATAAGTATTTGGTATAAATAACTTAAGTAGGAGGTCCTATATCATATACATTGTGAGTACTTTTTACTGAAGTAGTCAATTTTCATTAACAGCTTTATCTTTAACTTTTTTATGTTTGGATGAATCTTTGAGAAAATTGGCATAAATACCATTGTCTTAAATGCATGATGATTGTAAGCAAAACAAATGCGAAAGTACATTTTAAGATTAATACAAGAAAAATCAAAAATATAACGGCCAAATGGACCTGAGATATACCTTGAATTTATCTCTAAAGTTCTGAAATGAAAGTAAAAGTGCTAGATACCCCAATTAATTTGACAAGAACATAAATCAATTTATTAAAAGGTATCAAAGTCTCAATTTCAGCTTATAAAGCAAAAATGGCATTTTTATTTCTGAGAAAGAGGATTTTGGTCTTAATAAGATATTTTACAAGGCCCTTGGCCATACTGAAAATAATGAATTTGACACATTTTTAATGAACTAACAAAACTAATTATGTTGAAATGAGGTTTTATCAGTTTGCTGACATCATTAAAAATCTGTTCAAAGAAGATGAAAGTTAAGAATGATGAAACTTGTTCCAATATTACTCAATAATATGCTAAGAGGATTTTTTATTATTATGATTAACAAAACTTTCAATGCTTTGATGTGTACCACCTTAAAGATGCTTTAGTTATAATGTGTTATTAACAGTTCACACGCTGCTAGACTAAATAGAATTTCATATCATCATCTTGGTAAAATGAATTGTTTCTAGCAATTCCTAATTCTCTTGTAACTCTGGATTTAGTGTCCACTGTCCAGGGGTGGATCCAAAAATTTTGAAGGGGGGTTCCAAGTGTTTTTTTTTTTTGTATTCTTGTGGATGAAAAATGAAGAGGAGGGGAGTACAGACTAATTTTTCAAAAAATCACAAAATGAACAAAAAATTTCAGAGGAAAGGGGGTGTCCTACCCTCAGTGCCCCTCCCCTGGATGTGCCACGGGTGTCTTCAATATTTGACTTATGACATTAGTATTTTCATGTACACAATTGATGGTGGTGTGAAGTTTACTTTACATATGTTTTCAACTTTCAAACTTGAATTTCTTTTGGTTACAACAAAATGGGTATACCAGGTATTAGGTGATGTTGGCAAATACCTGTTTAATGGTGCCACTGACATATCCCCAGTTAATATTTTCCCACCATTGACAATCAGTGGTATTGTTTGTGTAATACTATATTCACCTAAAAAATAAGACTGTTTCCTGTAGAGAAAATCCCCCTTCCCCCTAAAAAAAATTGGTTTAGATTTATCCAAAATGCAGACCTGTCAAGTTTCACCCAAGTAGCTTGAGACTTGTGCATCTTATCCTTAATTTGTCAGAAAATTTCTTTGATCTTTAATTGTTTTCCTTTGATCTTTCAATATTTTTGCAAATTTCACTTGAACGGCTCATCAAAACTTGACAGCCCAGCAAAATGAGGTTTGAAATTTCTCAAATGATGGCATTAAATGCAAACAAAATGGTAAATGATGTTTCTTAACCTGTTGAATGAAAGATTGAATAGTTTGTTATTCATTCTTTAATTTCATCATTTAAGTCAGACAATTTATCTTTAAGTCAAGGTTTTATAAAAAAAATTCCCAGTCCTCATAAAATTGCACCTTTTTTCCCAATAAAAAGGGCAAGGACAGTTTTGAAATATATCAACGAAGTTTTTTTTAATTTGAACAATGAAATTGATGACATAGGTTTTAAAATGGAATATAGTTATCTTCTAATTATAACTACAAGCACTTCACATTTTATATATAATATCTTAAAACAAATATGATATAATACTAAGTTGACACCTGGTACTATTTTTCCTTGTTTCCAGCTGTTCATCATTCCTCGTAATTGTTATTGACTAAAGTTGGCCTAGAAAAAATTATGAATCTAGATTATTTGTAAACAAGGACTTAAAAGTACTTATTTCATAGATTCATATTATTTTGTATCCCGCATTTGCCAAATTGAAAAAAGTTAGCATTTTTATGTGAAACTGCATGCATGTGAATAATAAGTTAAAATATTTAGGTTATCAAGAAAATATTATGCAATGAATTGAAAAAAAGGTGTGTTTGTTTGCTTAAATTAGGGGTGTGTTTGTATACTTGTTTTGTGGGGCAATTAATCTTCTTTTACATATCAGTGAAGTTGATTAAGAATGTCAATATATTTTAGGAGCATGCTTCAATCCAACTAGCCCTAACATGTAAACAAGTGCTGCATAATAAAGGGTTAATGGAAAATGTTAGAGAAATCAGAATTCATTATACTTGATGAAGCTCTGGCAATCCTTGCAAAATGATGTTTTACCCACTTAACATTTCTATTTTGAATTTGATAAAATTAAGTGGTCTTACAAATATTTTGACAGACATTAATATTAAAAATATTAAAAACAAAAGAATATGGAATATGTGCCAAAAAGACACGATCCACATATTGAAATGATTTTATTAAATGTACAATAGCAAAATTTCACTGCGTGTGAAGCGCTTTTCTGGATTAACCTTCATCAGACACGCTAGGAGACATGTTTAGCAGATCTGATGATTTTCTCAAGATATTTTCAAATTTGCACTACTGTGAATTTGTAATCGAAGCCTTAAACTTACATTGTTATCCCAATGTAGGGTATTATATAATATCTCATTTGATGTCCTATTTTGCATCAATATATTAATAATGTAAATTTCTGTCCCTCTTTTTCATTTGACTTCAACTTCCTATTTGTTGATGGTCCATATTTCCTCTTTGTATTTTTACCAAATTAGAAAGGAAAACTATGATGCTTTACTAAGGCACTGACTTCCTTCTATTAGTCTTAGAAACAAATTAATGAAGGTTTATTTGTTTTCTAGTCTCTTTTTATATACTTGTTGGCAATAAATTTGTAGGTCTTGGGTCAGATTAATGATTATTTGGTCCAGAAATTAGTTTATATTATGTCTGTATGATAATTGGGTTTATCATCATGTCTTTGGTTTGTCTTATATATGTGTAATGTGTTGGAATTATAGAGCCAAGTGACTTGGAACTAGGACATGAAATTTTCATTGTAGCAGTCAATGTGATTTCAGATATATCTTGGTTTAATTGATTGATAAAAAATCAACTTTACTTGTTTACTTAGTCCATTCCAAGCTAAAGAATACAATTTGTTTTTAATCTGAATTACTGATTTTTTTGAAAAGAACTAAATGTTGTCAGGTTTGAATGTCAAAGCATTCATCATTTTATGGACTATTTAAGTATTTAGCAGTGTTGTCCATCTTCACTTATGAAATTCTTTGATTTGTTTCAGATACGACATGAAAATCATGATAGTGTGCCATACCCAGAGAATGAAGAGGCTGACCATAATGATCACAGTGAAACCTCGTCTAGTTATACCATGGGAAAAGGTCACCTACATAGCCCTATGTTCAGTGATGATGAGCTGACAGGACGTGCAGCATCTCCATTCATTCTAGACAGGTAAATAGATCGTCTTAGTTCCGTAGCTCTTTAACAATGTGGCATGAACCTATAATCAGTATTTTTCTGCCCTACAATGGTGTGAATGGAAAATATAGAGTTTCACTTGTCCTTAGCCTATTAACAATGTTAATTTCTAATGTAACTGGTTACAAAGTATTGAAGCATAAGCCCAGAATAAGTCTTTTTATTGCCTGACCATTATATGTACAGGACATATAGATAGACTGTATCTATTGTCCAAACTCTATATATCTGTCTTGGTTTACATTGGTCCATTCAGAGATAATGTGCAACATAGGAGGATCATTACACAATTTCTAGTATATTAATCATTTGTGCTACATACACACGGTGCTAGTGCTACATACACACGGACTACATTTAACAAGGATGAAATCATAGCCAACCATAGCTCTTTTATGTCCTCTTTCAATATTCCAATGAAAGAGGAACATAAAGAGTTACCATATTTGTACTGGATACCTAAACTTCACAAAAATCCGTACAAAGAAAGGTATATAGCTGGATCTTCATCATGTTCAACTACAGAGCTGTCCGTTCATTTAACTAAAATCTTGTCTGCTGTAAGCATACTGCGACACTATTTATAATCGTAGTGGAATTAACCATATGTGGAATTTGAAAAACTCAAAAGATTTGTTAGATCATTTTAAATCTAGATCATTTTCTGAGGTTCACTCTTTAAAAACGTTCGATTTTTCAACTTTATACACTACCTTGCCACAGGAAAAACTAAAATGTCGCCTGAAAAAACTTCTCGAAAAAGCCTTTTCAAACTCAAGGAATTTTGTTGTTTTGGGTTATAATTCTACATTCTTTTCCAAAACATCTTTCAAAGATAAAATTTGTTACACACTGGAACAAGTTTGCAGTATGCTTGATTTCCTCATTGACAACATATTTGTCACCTTCGGAGGAGAGATTTTTCAACAACAAATCGGCATTACAATGGGCACAAACTGTGCTCCTCTCCTCGCCGATTTGTTTTTATACTCTTACGAGACTGAATTTCTTCAGGGACTCGTAAAGAACAAGAAGACGAAAGAGGCAAGGTCATTTAGTCTTACATTCAGATATATTGACGATGTCCTTTCTATCAATAACACTTCATTTGGTAGTTGGATTCCTTCAATATATCCTCCGGAATTGGAGATTAAAGAGACCACCGAATCTAATTGCTTCACGTCTTTCTTGGATTTGCACCTCGAATTTGACCCAGGTGGTCATCTCAGTACAAAAATTTACGATAAACGAGACTATTTTAATTTTCAAATTATTAATTTTCCTTATCTACAGAGCAATATACCTACTTCTCCTGCATACGGTGTTTATATTTCTCAACTTATTCGATATGCCAGAGCTTGCACACATTTCACAGATTTTTTTATCAGACACCGGTTTCTTCGTGACAGACTTTTGAAGCAGGGCTATAAGAAAATACGTCTCATACGATCACTAAAAAAATTCTTTCTTCGTTATCAGCCACTAGTAGAAAAGTTCAAAATTGAGTTAAAAGATATGATAGTTAATTGTTTTAATTAGTGTTTGACTGGTGTGCTGTACTGAGATGATCACCTCAATATCCCTATTGTGTCTCACAACTATGTTGTGTTCTATGGGCATTACCAGATCCTAAGATCGCAATGGAAGAGGGAGGTTTGGCGCCATAAAACCTGGTTTAACCCACCATTTCGTTTGAAATACCTGTACCAAGTCAGGACCATTGCGATCCACCAGTTCTCCGGTATGACTGATTCGTTTTTGTCATTTTCTCTGGACTATGAGATTGATCATTCAAGTTCGGTAGTTTTGTTATTACCTTTATTAGCTCACCTGGCCAAAGGCCATGTGAGCTATTGCCATCACTTGGCGTCCGTCGTCGTCGTCGTCGTCGTCGTTAACTTTTCTTCAAACTTCTTCTCCTCTGAAACGGCTGCACAGATTCAAACCAAATTTGGTCTGGTGGTACTTTAGGGTATCCCCCACAGAACTGATGTGGGGATTTTTGATTCGTCGAAAAACATGGCCGCCGTTGCTAAAAATAGACCAGGGGGGTCAGACTACTGTTTTTGGCTTGTAAATCAAAAAGTATAAGAGATAGATGAAATCTGATGCCACGCTGCTGCTTCAGCATCAAAAGCTCTACAAAAGTCCTCATTGAGTCGAAGTTGTCAGATGATGCCTTATGGGAGTTACGGCCCCTTAAAGGTAAAAAATAGCATTTTTTCATGTTTTTGGCCTATGGAATGAAAACTATTGCAGATAGAGAGAAGCTGTTGCTTGCTTAAATGTTCAGCTCATTAAGCTCTACAAAAGTCTCCATAAGGTCAAAGTTGTCAGATGACCCCTTATAGGGGTTACGGCCCCTTAAAGGCAAAAAATAGAGTTTTTGGCCTATAGAATGAAAACTATTGCAGATCGAGAAAAGCTGTTGCTTGCTTAAATGTTCAGCTCTTTTAGCTCTACACAAGCCTCCATAGGGTCGAAGTTGTCAGATGACCCCTTTTAGGGGTTACGTCCCCTTAAAGGCAAAAAATAGTGTTTTTGGCCTATAGAATGAAAACTATTGCAGATAGAGAAAAGCTGTTGCTTGCTTAAATGTTCAGCTCATTAAGCTCTACAAAAGTCTCAATAAGGTCAAAGTTGTCAGATGACCCCTTATAGGGGTTATGGCCCCTTAAAGGCAAAAAATAGAGTTTTTGGCCTATAGAATGAAAACTATTGCAGATAGAGAAAAGCTGTTGCTTGCTTAAATGTTCAGCTCTTTTAGCTCTACACAAGCCTCCATAGGGTCGAAGTTGTCAGATGACCCCTTATAGGGGTTACGGCCCCTTAAAGGCAAAAAATAGTGTTTTTGGCCTATAGAATGAAAACTATTGCAGATAGAGAAAAGCTGTTTCTTGCTTAAATGTTCAGCTCATTTAGCTCTACAAAAGTCTCCATAGGGTCAAAGTTGTCAGATGACCCCTTATAGGGGTTATGGCCCCTTATAGGCAAAAAATAGAGTTTTTGGCCTATAGAATGAATACTATTGCAGATAGAGAAAAGCTGTTGCTTGCTTAAATGTTCAGCTCATTTAGCTCTACAAAAGTCTCCATATGGTCGAAGTTGTCAGATGACCCCTTTAAGGGGTTGTGGCCCTTTAAAGGTGAAAAATAGTGTTTTTTGCATTGGAATGAAAACTATTGCAGAAAGAGAAAAGCTTTTTATTGCTTAAACATTCAGCTCATTTAGCTATACAAAAGTCTTCAAAGGGTTGACATTAAACCAGGTGAGCGATTCAGGCTCCTGGGAGCCTCTTGTTTGTACATACTGAGATTAGAGTTGAAAGCAATTTCACTTTCTTGTGGCTTAATTTGAAAATTGAAAAACGTTAGTAATGGCCAGGACCTGAATACATATATTCAATTCAGATATTGAAGTAAGAATTATAAAAAAAGTTCAAGGCACTAAATTTTGAAATTTGTCTATTCAAGACTCATCAGAAGTGCTCTATCCCAAAAATTTAAAATGCACATCTGACACAGTGTTCATAAGATTATTTCTTATTTCAAGTGCCTTTGATTCAAATCCAAGAGTTTTAGGGACTTCTCTGTTATAAAGTTTTGTTGACAGTTTTTGCTAATGATCCTCATGGTTAATGATTTTTTCCCCATATGATCAAACACTAGGGAATTTTTAAGTGTTTAATGCATTTAAACAATATTCATGCTATAATTACTTCTCCTAATTTCCTACATAATTTCCAGGAACCTAGCATATTTACTAGTAAATGACAAAATTTATTCCTGTTAAAGACATATAATTCAATCTCAGCATCTATCCTCATATTTGGGATAAATATATTTTTAAGGATTGTCTCAAAATTAATTAACATAGTAAAAGGGAGCATTAGACTTGATTAAAGTTTTCATGAAAATGTTAACAATCCATGTAAATGTTGGCTAAAATTCAACTTGTTTAAAAACAACAATTTGACCATATTTTTTCTACTCAATTTTAAGTAGTATCTGATGGAATTTACACAAGTTTTAAATGAAGTGTTTATATAAGGCTTAATATTTACTCTAGAAAATCAAAAGCCAGACTTAATTAATTATACATGCACCCTTGATTTTTATCATCCTGTAATTAATTCCATCATTATAAGTCCAAATGTTAAATTGGACACTGTCTGGTAACTAGATCCAAAAGCCATAATTTGAGGCGACTTGCTGATACAGCAAAATGTCAACTCATTCCATTTTGTGCTTATAGGGAAATAAAAAAGTCATATGTAGGCAACCTAACGGTCATAAAATAGTCTCATTAGAAAAGGGTAAAGCTTGTAGAGATGTTTTATGAAGTAAGTTGCAAATAATTGAGGTTATTGACTGAAAGAAATCTGACATATTAACATACTTGTTAAGTATCTGTGTAAGGATAGCAGGTTAACAGTCTTAGTTTTATTTTCAGTGATGGAGGCTACAGTATTATAGAGTCTCCAGTGCCATCAGCCAGGACTTCCAAGTAAGAACTTAACTATTATTTCTGATTTGTTGTCGGGGTATATAGGGAAAAATCTGCTACACCAAACTCCTTTTAAACCATATAATGGGATTTCATGAACTTCCATAATTTTTGTCCCCCACGGCAATGCCTTCCGTCCGTCACAATTTTTTTTCATAACAGATTTCTCAGGTACAATTAATCCTAGGCTTTTGATATTTGGTATGCAGCTTCAGGTAAGAGTCTCATATGATGGGATGTGTTTTAAGGTCTGTCACTTACCTACTTCCTGTTAAACCAGCCTACTCAGAATTTTTTAGCTCACCTGGCCAAAGGCCATGTGAGCTATTGCCATCACTTGGCGTCCCTCATCGTCGTCGTCCGTCGTCATCATCGACGTCGTCGTTAACTTTTCTTCAAACTTCTTCTCCTCTAAAACGGCTGCACAGATTCAAACCAAATTTGGTCTGGTGGTACTTTAGGGTATCCCCCACAGAACTGATGTGGGGATTTTTGATTCGTCGAAAAACATGGCCGCTGTTGCTAAAAATAGACCAGGGGGGTCAGACTACTGTTTTTGGCTTGTAAATCAAAAAGTATAAGAGATGGATGAAATCTGATGCCACCCTACTGCTTCAGCATCAAAAGTTCTTCAAAAGTCTCCATTTGGTCCAAGTTGTCAGATGACCCCTTATAGGAGTTACAGTCCCTTAAAGGTGAAAAATAGCGTTTTTTCATGTTTTTGCCCTATAGTATGAAAACTATTGCAGATAGAGAAAAGTTGTTGCTTGCTTAAATGTTCAGCTTATTTAGCTCTACAAAAGTCTCCTTAGGGTTGAAGTTGTCAAATTACCCTTTATAGGGGTTATGGCCTCGTAAAGGCAAAAAATAGAGTTTTTGGCCTATAGAATGAAAACTATTGCAGATAGAAAAAAGCTTTTGCTTGCTTAAATGTTCAGCTCGTTTAGCTCTTCACAAGTCTCCATAAGGTGGAAGTTGTCAGATGACCCCTTATAGGGGTTACGGCCCCTTAAATGCAAAAAATAGTGTTTTTAGCCTATAGAATGAAAACTATTGCAGATAGAGAAAAGTTGTTGCTTGCTTATATGTTCAGCATATTTAGCCCTACAAAAGTCTCCATAGGGTCGAAGTTGTCAAATGACCCCTTATAGGGGTTATGGCCCCTTAAAGGCAAAAAATGTATTTTTTGGCTTATAGAATGAAAACTATTGCAGATAGAGAAAAGCTGTTGCTTGCTGAAACGTTCAGCTCATTTAGCTCAACAAAAGTCTTCATAGGGTTAAAGTTGTCAGATGACCCCTTATAGGGGTTACAGCCCCTTAAAGGCAAAAAAAAGTGTTTTTGGCCTATAGAAAGAAAACTATTGCAGATAGAGAAAAGATGATGCTTGCTTAAAAGTTCAGCTTAATTAGCACTACAAAAGTCTTCTTAATGTCAAAGTTGTCAGATGACCCCTTTAATGGGTTATGGCCCTTTAAAGGTGAAAAATTGTGTTTTTTGCTTTGGAATGAAAACTATTGCAGATAGAGAAAAGCTTTTTATTGCTTAAACATTCAGCTCATTTAGCTATACAAAAGTCTTCAAAGGGTTGGCATCAAGACCAGGTGAGTGATTCAGGCTCCTGGGAGCCTCTTGTTTAGGGTAAAAAATAGAAACAAAATTTATAACAGATTTCTCAGCTACTATTTATCCTAGGTTTTTGACATTTGGTATTCAGCTTCAAGCAGGGGTCCAAATGTTGGGGGGCGTTTTCAGGTCTGTCACTTACCTTCTTCCTGTTTAGCAAGTCGACTTATAATTTTTTACGCTCGGCGGGGGACTCAGGATTTCCGTCTTTTTTTATGAATGATGTTAAATCAAAAATACATTTGTTAACCTCATTTTTCAAAATTTGATCAAAAAGATTTTTATTTAGCCTGTAAGGTGTTGCAAAGTGACATATAGCCAGTTTGGCACTATCCTTTGTCTTGCAGTGTCCTGAGTCCATCCTGCAGGGTACCAAAATTTCTGTCAAAGTTTTTTTTTCCGGCAACTACATGTCATAGTATCTTGATATTTGGCATGTAGCTTCCTCCTATAAAACTATATGATGTTTTAGCAATTTTATGCCCGTTCATCATCTACTTCCTGTTCACCACATATATTGAGATGCCAATGACATATGTCTCTCATGGAAGACCACCATTCTAGTTTAAGCTACAGGTTGTAATTATTTAGGAGGTTTTCCAATTTTTTATTTGATCTAAAACATTTCCCAGCATAAGTGTTAAAAAGTGGAAAATAAACATAAATCATAGGAACTTTGAATTATTAGATGTCCAGACTATATTGGTCATTTTTTATCCTGTGAAAAAACTAAACAAAAGTTTGGACTTGATCTACAACTATTAACTGAAAAAAATAAAGGAATTTTGATAAGAAAATGCTTTTCCATGATTTGAAGAGACAATTAGTCATAGAACTTGTATGATAAAATTGTCACTTTTGTATTGCATAACTGCCTTTCAATGCATTATCTCTTCTACTAATTAGGAGCAAGTGTAAGCTATCAGACTCTGTATCTGTCTGTGATTTACTCCCAGTGGAACTTTGTAACAAAGATATACAAGTAAATCACATCATCCTAATTTCATCCATTTGCATGGACACTCCAACTTAATGTGATTATCTTGTAAGAACATAAGTCCTTCTGTAGGTGATGAATTAGGTGGTAACAAATGTCCCTCTGTAAATGACATTTTCAGGACTGTCTTAACCTAATTTGGTAGATGTTTTGGACAGAAGGATTAATCTTGATAAATGAATAGATGACTTGACCTTAGACTGAAGTACAAAACTGTTGTATTAGTCATAGGAAGATGGCATTGATTTTAGCTGAGGACAAATAATAATTTAACATTTAAGGGTTATTTGGTCTGAAACCATTACTTAGTGATATTATTGGTCAGTTGAGACTTAATCTTGTGGTTGAAGATGGATATTATTGTTAACCTTGGAAGTTTGTAGAATAATTTAAATATTTTGAAAAATATGATAGGATAAAAAAAATAAATAAAGAAGGAATTTGCTGATCTTAAGTGATGCTTTGATTACTTGCAATTAAATATTTATTTAATTTTTTTTATAAGTGATCTTTATCAGTTTGGAATGCCAAAATTTTATTAGCTTTAATGTAAGGATTATTACTTGCCTTTAAATGATTTTTGTTCCCTGCCGCAACATGTAGGAGGGACCTAGTAATGGTCTTCTTTGATCCGTGCCTGCGTTCATGGGTCAGTCAAACTTTTGTGGACACAACTCCTCTGAGACTGCTGAACAGATTTTGATTAAATTTTGTAAGATTGTTTGTCATCTATCACAATGCCATTTTGATTCAACAAATTATTAAGGAGTTTTGGGACTTGATCAACTTTGTTCATGTTAGGTCATAGTAACGCTTTGTGGGCACAGCTCCTCTGAGGCTGCTCAACGGATTTTGATAAAATTTTGTAGGATTATTTGTCATGGTATGTAGTTGATTATGTCACAATGCCATTTTGATTCTACAAATTTTAAAGGAATTATTGGGCTTTATTGACTTTGTTCATGTTCGGTCATAGGAACACTTTGTGGGCACAATGCTGCGACTGGGGACATTTGCTACTTGTAGCAATCTTGTTATAATCGTAATTTTGTTGTTTTTCAGAGTCGTAGAACATGCTATTACAAAGGTTATAACCAATAATCTGTTTGGTGATGAAGACGATACAGAAGCAGAAGAGTCTCATAAAGGTAGACAACTCAAAAAATTGATACCAATACATGTATTTAACACACCTTAGTATCTGAAGAACATTTACAAAACTGTTGAAATGTGGGTAGAATTTATTTAATTCTTGTATATAAAGTTATGTTGTCTTATTATGTGTTGCAAACTTACATTAGGGATGATATTGGCATTCTTAAAATGAAAGAAAAGTCTTGAAAAAAAACAGACTTGGGCTTAGGCTGTTATTCAACATTCTTTCGGAAAAATAGGAGAGTCAGAGTTCTCTTAAGAACTGATAACATTATGTAACAGCATCTATATCAATTGAGATTTGCCAGAAGGATTTGAATGACAACATTTTGATGCTATCAAATAGATTGTTTCTCAAAATGAAATTGAAATCTTGAAGTCCTTTTCATGATAAATGGATGTTTTGGATCTCGTGTTGAAGCAAGTCTACAATGATTCATGGTTGTAATTTAAGTTTGTTCATTCTTTTCTGCAGATCACTCAAAGGAAGATGACAGTAAACAAGAATCCATAGACAATAGGTAAATGAAAAAATCATCAGTTTTTATTATGCCCCCGCGACGACATGTCGGGGGGCATTAAGTTTTACTCATGTCCGTCCGTCCGTCCGTCCGTACGTACGTCCGTACGAATTTCCGTTAAGCTTTTCTCAGAAACGGTAAATGGGAATGATTTGAAACTTGGTAGGATGGTTCAGTATTACAAACAATACGTCCTAAGCGAATTTTAGACCTGTCAGACATCTACTTCCTGTTTGGGGCTGGATTGATACCAAAATCGACATGACAATTTCCGTCAAGCTTTTCTCAGAAACCGTACATGGGAATGACTTGAAACTTGGTAGGATGGTTCAGTATGACAAACTATATGTCCTAAGCGAATTTTAGACCTGTCGGACATCTACTTCCTGTTTTGGGCTGGACCGATACCAAAATTGACATGAAAATTTCCGTCAAGCTTTTCTCAGAAACTGTACATGGGAATGATTTGAAACTTGGTAGGATGGTTAAGTATGATTAACTTTACGTCCTAAGCGAATTTTAGACCTGTCGGACATCTTATTCCTGTTTGGGGCTGGATTGATACCAAAATCGACATGACAATTTCCGTCAAGCTTTTCTCAGAAACCGTACATGGGAATGACTTGAAACTTGGTAGGATGGTTCAGTATGACAAACTATATGTCCTAAGCGAATTTTAGACCTGTCGGACATCTACTTCCTGTTTTGGGCTGGACCGATACCAAAATTGACATGAAAATTTCCGTCAAGCTTTTCTCAGAAACCGTACATGGGAATGATTTGAAACTTGGTAGGATGGTTAAGTATGATTAACTATGCGTCCTAAGCGACTTTCAGACCTGTCTGACTTCAGCTTTTTATTTGAGGCCAGCGGGGGCATCCGTGTCCCATGGACACATTCTTTCTTTATTTGGGTAAAAATTTAATGAATGTTATGGATTATGATTTAATGCAAGTCGTAGGTTTTTTTTTAGGAGAAGGGGGGACTTAAGTAAATGTTTTATTCGAGTTAAACATTTTGTATTGATTTGGCTAGGCAGTGTCTTGTTCTGTGTCTGTCCAATCAAAGATAATGGATTGATGACTTTTGAATTTAAAATTGATTTAGCACAACCGTTAAGTACAATAAAATAAGGGTCGAAGTTTTACTTGCAAAATTCAAGATTGATTTCACTTTGGTTGCTTTCAAATCTTTTTTGGTTAACACAGAGAGACCATGGATATATTGTTATGTCCCATTAGATGTCCTTTTTAAATTGCTAAAAAACATTAAAAGACATTAAAATTCTGGCTAGGGTAAAGTGATCAGACATCAAGGAATCAAGATCTACCTGCCCGGAACTTTTGAAGAAGATCAGACACTGGTTGTAGGAGTTATTGCCCTTTTTATTGTTTTTTTTTTTGACAAATTTTCTCTTTTTTAGACCAATATATTGGAAACTTTACGAGATATTTGAAAAATTTAAATTGCATATGGTTAAGCACATAAAGATCTAAAACTTATGTAATGGGGTGAAAGTTGTAAGACCTTTCTTGATAGCAGTTGTTTCCCTTACAATGTTAAAATTGATCATTTCACATAGTAGCAGTCCTTTGTAAAAAAAATATCCAGGTGAGTGATTCAGGCTCCTGGGAGCCTCTCGTTCTGTTTAATAGGTTAAAACTTAAAGACTTGTTAGATTTTAATGATTCAATTTATACAAATTGTATGGCTACAGTGGAATGCATTTTAACAATCAAATGTTTCAATATGCAATTCTGATAATTTACACTTCAGCCATGAAGAACCATTACCAGTCTTCAACAGAATAAAGGCATTTGAAGATAAAGAGCCAGACAAGATGGAAGTGGACCCTGTAGTTAAACCACTGAAATCCAGACCTGTATCTAAGGCCTTTGAAATGTTTGAAAACAAAGGCATCATTATACAACAGGTTGGTCGTCATCAAACAGTGGCTTTGTGTAGTAATTAGTGCAGTATTTGGTAGACTTATTTTAATGCTCCTTTGATGAAATATAAAGGGGCATTAAGTTTTACTATTGTCAAAGAATGATTTGAAAATTTGTAGGATGGTTCAGTATGCCAAACTATGTTCTAAGAAACTTCCAGACCTGTGGGACTTCTACTTCTGTTTATTTATGCTTAATGCCAGCGGGGGCATCAGACACATTCCTTCTTTATTTGTCAAATTTTAAGTTCAACTTTTTTTACCATTATTGAATAAAATGAGGTATAAAGAATTAATAAAGAAAACATAGAATTAGTCAATATTACTTAAAAACCCTTACCTGCAGTTACTGAAATGAAATACTCTTGTTGTCTCTATTTATAATGGAGAATTAAAACAGATAATTATTATATTATTGATGTAATTTTGATACATGTAGCTTTATAGTTTTTGTTTTTGATAATTTTGTATTTTAAATCATAGAATTTATTTTTTCAGGCACCCACAACCAGTGAAAACCACACAACATTCAACACAGCTAACCAAAGGTAAAATACATTTAAATATAAAAGCAATATAAAAAATATAAAAAAATGAAAAATGAAATTTTCTTTAATCCAGTAAACATTTTATTTGTCCAATTTTAAGCTTTGGGCCTTCATTGGCAAGATGCATTTATTTTCATGAGGATAAGATTTTGTGCTTTCTTCTTAATACCATTTTGTTAGATTCTTTATATCATGGTTTGTAAGTAGAGCTTAAAAGAAGCAATATAAAATGATCATATTCATAGTTGACTTTTAATGGGGCCTGTCACTATGAAACCCAGAAAAAAAATGGTTCCTCAGGAATAATTATTAAACCAGTACAGTACTTAATTTGTGTCTGATGGAATGTGCAAACTTTGTTATTTAAATGAAGCTATAGGTAAAATGTCATGATAAGTCATAATATGATTAAGGCCCTGCCTTTTTAGCAAGCATCGAAAATCTAAATACCTTTTAAAAATAAATCCATGTGCTCGACCGGCTAAGTGTAATGTAAAGAGGGAACTTTTAAAAAAGGAATTAGGAAGTAGCAAAGTCTGACCCCACCCAACCCAAATCATATGCACTTGAGAAAGTTGTTGTTAAAGTATCTGGGATCAATAACTACATATTAAAAATCGAATTTAATATTTGTGCAAATAATAAATCCTGTAACATTCTGAGACGACATTTAGCGGGGACGAAATTATCTCTTTATGGATTACGTGACGTCATTTCCTTGTCAGAGTATTTCACTTCTTCAGCAGACCAAAACAACATTCAGATTCTGTCAAGTTTTGTGAGATTTTCTGAGTATCAGTGTTTTATTTGAAGCATTGGTAACAGAAGGTACATTAAGAAACCTGGCAGAAAAAACAGTGAAGTAAAAATATCATGCAGGATTGAGGAGAGTGAGTGAAACCCCACAGGATGGGGCTCTTCTTTCATTTTCAGCTAAGAACCTTTTATTTATTATTATGAGTAGGTTTTATTCAGTAAATTTATATATTTCTTTATCTTACTTAGAATTTAACAAAGCTTGGTCAGTATCATGCATTTGGTATGACTAGTCGATGGGACAATGTTGCCAAAAGCTAGCTCGGTAATTTCCGGAAAATTGTTTTTTCAGCGGAAAAGACCGAATGGTGTTTAAATAAAAATCTATGTGTAAAAATAAACAAGTGGATGAATGAGGGTTTTATCACTGTTTTTTAATCTCTATTTTTTTAAAATTTTTGCATAACAGATTATGATGTATTTTTTATAAGCCCAGAGGGTTGATTGTTTTACTTGCTCCGTGCCTATTAATTTTTTCACTCCGTAAAAGTAAACCTGTTCCAGTTTTATTGTCAGTATATTTCTGGCACATCTCAAAACATGCACAATGCCGTAGGGCTTGCATCTGCGATGCTCGCTATAATTATCCCTCTATAAGAAAGTATTATAGCTTAACAGTAAAAAAATATATATATAGTGTTTGCTTTAAGGGTTGTTGATCTGCTGAATTGCTTTGCCTGTTACATGTGTTAGTCAGAGTTATAGTAATCTTTATCTTAAAGTTTATTTGACAGAAACCATTAAACTTACATTTATTGAATACTGGTATGGCATTTACATGATCAACAGAAAATTAGGTCAAAAATAAGTCTTCAGATTTTCTGAAAAAATATCTTCATGAAACATTTAATTGACATATTTTGTTTACATAAAATAAAATTGAAGCAGTAATCAATCAAAAATACAGTTCCAGGCAATAAATTTTACTACAATAGGCAACTGTTTGTCTTATCTAGACTCATCAGAGGTGCTATAACCAAAAGATTGAAAATGCCACACACTATATGAATATGAAGAGCAAAGAAAAATAAAACCAAAATATGCCAAATTGTCAATATAAGAACTTTGATTGTTACAGAGTGGAGGAGGAGATTGAAGAATCTGATCCATTTGATGCTGTCAGAAGAAACTCCAATGAAATGTTGTCATCAGTAAGGTCATTTAACAATAGGAAATATTATCTTAAAAAACTTTATTCTTTATAGAAAATTTTGTTTCCGACACTAAAAAGATGTTGCAACTTTATTCTTTTCAGAAAAAATTAGTTTCCCAAACAGACTGGTTAATCAAATTACCTATCTTCATAAATGGTTCAGATTAAACTAAGCTTGTTCTGTGAAATTTTTTACAGATTGTCATTCTGAAGTTGTAAATTGGAGTTGATGTTTCTATTTATAATGAATCATATTGATTTAAGAGAGGGTTGTCAATACAATTTATAATACCTAACAGTTACAATATATACAAAACCATCATACTGATGAAAAAAAATTATCAGAAAATAAATTATTTCTTAGATTTTGTTATCTTTTTTTCTTCTTATAGTTTAAAAGAACATCTGGACCAATGAATCGAAGATCTCCATCAAGGAAATCCAGAGGTAGTACTGATGATGAACCCACCTCGTACCAGGAGGCACCCATACCTGTCAAATATAACAAAATATCTGACGAACCTCAACCAGACCCAGTCATGGATGACTTGGTAGACTTCAACTTAAATAACCAGGAGAATGACCAAGGGGACTTCAATCATAACCACCCCAAACCCAGGGTAGCCTTCCTAGAGCTGACCAATAACCAAGAGGAAATAGAGAAACGAGGCTCCCCTGACATGTCCCCTAGTAGATCACCAAGTAACAGCAGGAAGCCATTTGTTCCTCTACTTGACTTGTCAACTCTTCATGAACATGTGGATAGCTCAGGTATTGTGGCAGAAATGTTTTATGATTTTCTTTGTTTTTTCATTATGGGGTGTTTATCACATAAAACAATAATTTACCTTTTTGAATTTTACCAACTTAATATTCTGTCCCTTGCTGCAACATGGTATTGGAACATAGAAATGCTGACAAATGCACCATGATGCAATTTTTTTGTAACTTCCAAATCATTAATGCTTATCTTAAAATTTATAAAATTCATTGAACAGTAGCTTGTAAAATATCACAATTTTTCTAATTATACTGAACAAAAAAAAGATCTATGGGTGGTTGTGGTTTCATCTTACCATCATACCATTTGAAGTTCATATTCTTATAGAGGAAAAAAGACAAAAATCAGCACAAATGATAGAGGAGTGACAAAAAGACAAAGTCCATATTTGAAAATAAGTCCAAGGGTAAATACTGTATAGTGGGTTATTTTTTTGGGGGTATATTTTCACGGTTTTTGTGTTATGTATAAGGAATGGAGAAAAATTTTGCAGGTTTTATTTACGCAGTTTGTGAATGGGTTTGTATATGATTTCCATTAGATGAATATTTTCGCTGATTTATTTTCGTGATTTCAGTCGATCTGCGAAAATAACCAGCTATTCGGTAATAGACTGTTATTAACATTATTTCAGCAGTGCTTTCAAATTCCATTACAGATCCTATATCAGCTACCAAAGGACAGTCTGTCTCTTATTTACATGCTAAAAATCTAGTTAATCACGATGATGCCATTATATCTCCCAGATTACACAAACTCAAGAAATCCAAAACCAGGTGGGTTATATCTCATTGTTACAAGTTTTTGTATTGGTTTAAGTGTTACATGTGGCTTAGTGCATCGTGTTTTTAAGGTGCATAATAATGTTTGTTCTATTTGTGGGCTTTGAATTTTTCATGTAACTGAGGAAATATATAACTGTAACTGATAGAGAAAATATCATAGCAGTTTTAATAGCCTGTTTAAGTAGTCAACTTTATATTTACCTTTGCATTGCATTCTCATGTAGTATTTGTTCTTACAAATTATAACTTGAACTTTACACATCTAAAAATAGGAGAATTTTTTCAGTTAATTGTAATATAAGAAACTCTGGTATTTATGCCCCTACAAAGGCTTGTTGATTATATGTAGGTATCATAATATTTGTCAAGATAATCTCATACCCCATACATTATAAAGATTTGAGATGGGTGATGGTTACTTTGACACAAACCATAATCTTGCAGCCTTGTCCTGGGTCTTCGTCCTGCAGCGTCACAAAAATTGTTGTCACATTTTTCCAGGCAACTACACGTCACAGCCTCTTGATATTTTGCAAGTAGCTTACTTTTATAGTACTGTATGGTGTAAAACAATTTGATGCCCATAGTTTATCTACTTCCTGTTTCCCCAAATATTTCTATGATGCAGGTGACATACATCTTCCATGGAAGACTGTCATTCTAGTTTAAAAAGTTATGTCCTGTTTTGATGAAAGGGCATGTGTTTCCCCATGGACATGTTCGTATATTTTTGTTCAATGTATTTTATGAACATTAAAACTCAAATCAGAAAAACTAATAGTTTTCTTAGTGATTCACATCTATTTGTTAATTATTATGCTTCTGACTTTTATGATAGAAATGTTTACATAAATGTATATATGTGTGTGCCTTTATATATGCTTGTAAATTTGTGATTCTTTCACCTACTCAGCCATGATAGCTGGCCTGTATTTGATGAGGAAGGGCCACTTTCACCGAGTGCTTGCCTCCCAAACAGGTGAACTTCATTAACATGGCACAGTTTTGTTTGTATTAGAATGCTTATGTATTGCCATTTCTTTTTAATATTCAAAAAAATGTTCAAAATCCACTTTTCTTTTCTACCTTGCTTACCAAAGTTATTTATTTTTATAATTATTCTGTTTTCCTCTGGAAAGTTTTATAAAATTTACTGGACTGGAAATTTTAAAAATGATTTTTATGATACTTATTTTTGACAAATTGTGAAAAATCAAATATTATTGTATTGATAAAGATTGATTTTTTTTATAAGAAAGTTTGTAATGATATTGACATTTTTTTTACATTTCACCTCTCAAAATTTATTACTTTGGTTATGTTGGATTGTTTTGACTGTATTTGACTTCTCTAGTCAAACCTTAGAATGTCTAATGAGCACATACATCTTTCTCTTGTTGTCTTGTAAACTACATTCTTACAAAAATAAATTAAGTCATAACATTCAAACTTTTCTTTGTAGAATAGACTATCTAAACCTTGTCAATGTCCTGAATCTGAACAATTTGTTTAGGATTATAAAACAAGTTTTAAACGCAATTTTCATGATAAGTAAGCCTTGCATATGTTAAATGTATACTATTATTTTGCTTCACACCTGTATTTACAGAATTTTGTTGAAAAAATAGCTTCTGTAGGTCTTTAAAGACATTTATCTGGCTTTTCAGTTCCATATTATCTTTTTTAAGAATTATATGGTGGTGAATTCCCTATGGTAAATTATAAATCCTTGGTATTATGTATTATATAATTTTACCATTTCAGCCTTTTATAGATATCCAAAATCCCCCGGTTATTATATGAACTACCCTCAGGATTTATACTTTGCATTGACATTTTCAGTCACTAAACTGACACAATGAAATTTATATTTGCACAGTGTATATTGTTATGCCCTATCTACGAAAATATGGGACATATAGTCTTCATGTCCATTTGTCTGTCCATCACAAATGTTGTAAGATAGGACATTAAGTCTTTTGTACATATTCTTGTTTTATGAATGTTTTGATTTTTAAAGAAAATTCTCTTTACTTTGTCTTATTTTATTGGACAATTGCAGAGCTGTTTAAAAATATGACATTAGTGCTAAAATACCTTGTTCTTGAAAAACTGTTATTGTACTTTCGTTTATAATTATTTTGTGGTTTTTGTGGACTAATTGACAAATTCAAGAATACATCACTTATAACCAGCTGCTTATATTCGATAATAAATATTTGAAAACACAGAGAGCTCAGCCCACAAAGTAGTACTTTATGAATCAATTGAAATATTAACATGGTAATTTTGCAATAAGCTGAAATTGGTTGTTCCATATTTTGTCATAATTTCATCAGCAGTATTATTTTGCAGTTGTTTACCCTTAGGAAATACCAACAAAACATGCATTATTAAATTACATTATATAAAGTTCCATTGTACAAAGGCTTTTCTGAGATTTGTGGAAATATACTACTGGTATATTAACATAAAATAAAAATCTTTCATTGTTGAAGAATTTATCTATCATTTCAAAATTAGTGTTTTGTTTCTTTCAGTTCTAGTATGAAAGTAAACTTTAAGCTGTTTTGGAATGTTATCTCTTATCTTACCTTATGAGCAGTGACAGACTGTTTATTATAAATGTTCTGTTTTATATTTCAGTATGCATCATAACACCGATTTCCCACCTTCTCCACCAGTAGACCAAGACCAGTATAGAAAACATAGGTAACATAATAGCATGGACATAATTGGTATAATTTGTTGAGATATTAACACCAAGGTGCTTGGTTCAATCCTCATCTTAGTTGAAAACTTTGTTGACTAATTTTCAGACACTTTTAAACACTAGTTGTGAAGATTGTCTCAAGAAATAATGCTAGTCCTTGTGAAGTGAAAAAAAAACATGGTTGCCTATACCCTTGTAGATGTTAATAAGATTAGGCTCTAAGTAGGTTGCTGCAAATAATCACATTGCAAAGTTGAGAAGATACACATAAACTTACATGTATAACTTGTTTTCCAATCCATTATTAGAGGCGAATATATCTGATTTACTATTCAGTTACAGGTTTACCATATGATATATAAAGCTATACTATTTATAGGACAAAGTCTTGTTTTTCTCTCACTTCAGAGTAGATGGGAGTATACTGTTTTACCCTTGTCCATCTATCTGTTCATTCATCTCTTGACTGTAATCGAATTTTCTGTTGCTGTTTCCTCAGCAACTACATGATACAGAATGCATGTTTCTCTAATTTTCATCCGATTTATCAACCTCTCAACCAGTTGTGAAAAAATATTTCTCACCTCTAGAGAGAAATTTGTTCTCAGCGTAATTGCACGTGCAATTGATGAGCGACCTTTTGCTATTTCTTACCTGTAGACATTAGAGAAAAACCTTCTACAACTTAATTCTCGATGATTATGGAATTTCTAACATCTCGAGAAATAAATTTGATATTTTAATTGCTCGGCAAGCCTCGCCATTAAAATAATCAAATTTATTTCAATGTTAGAAATTCCATAATCAACTCGATCGCGTTGTAGAAGCTATATATTTTACATATTGCTTTGTCTTATATTACCATATGGCTACAATATTAAAGAACTTTACTCTTTATTTTACAGCTCTGAAAGTGTTGATGATGAATTTTCCTCTAAGCATAAACAGATCCTGAAGAAGATACAATGTAAGCCACACAGAATTATGGGTTTTATAAGTTTGATATGACAACAGAATTACTGGCTTCCGACTGTTGAAGATTTAAAACTATTTCCACTAGATTCTCAGAAATCAAATACAATGTTTAAAACCAATAAAAATTTTTTCATCTGCCAAAAATTAGAGCTGTTAAACTTTTTTTATTTCGTGTAATTGGTATTCAAAATTTTAGCACTGTCTAGACATTTTCTGGCATGTCATTAGCTTCATAACATTGAAGAAAAGTGTCCAAGTTTTCATGAATATCTTGCCTATGGAATCACTTATTTGTTGATTTAATGGCCCAATATAAATTTTATAGCAGTAAAGAAGAAGTTAAAGCACTTTGAAGAAACCTTAGAAAACCATGAATGCAAATTTCATCTGCCAAAAATTAGAGCTGTTAAACTTTTTTTATTTCGTGTCATTGGTAATCAAAATTAGACAACTAAATTTTAGCACTGTCTAGACATTTTCTGGCATGTCATTAGCTTCATAACATTGAAGAAAAGTGTCCAAGTTTTCATGAATATCTTGCCTATGGAATCACTTATTTGTTAATTTAATGGTCCAATATAAATTTTATAGCAATAAAGAAGAAGTTAAAGCACTTTGAAGAAACCTTTGAAAAGGAGAATGGATTCAAGGTTTGTATGATTATGATAAAGTATTTAGAAAAAATGTCAATCTCTTTTACTACCCCCCCCCTCTCCCTTCAAAACAAAATAACATTACTTTATATTGAAGAACCAAGAATATATTATATTATTTATTCTTTACTGTATACTTTTAGCATTATCTGCACACCACACCAAAATTAAAAATTTATTTTTGAGGAAAAGCACAAAAATTGTTCTGCTGGAAAAGAAATGAATTGCTCTAAGTAATTTTGTTTTCCTGAACTTATCCAAAAATTTCAAGATTTATTGTTGTTTTAGAATGCTTCATTGGTGTCCATATTTTAAATGATTTGAATAATTTTATTAAGTTATTTCTGTTTGTAGCCATCTCATGCAGACAAGATCAGCAGGAATGAGGTAAAGAAATGGTTGGCAGACCTTACCAAGGCTAAGAAAGATCTTAGAAGTATGTTTATTTTAATAATTTGGTTTTGTAATCTTAATCTTGATGACCACGTTAAAACAAATCTTCTATTTCAAAAAAGGCATAAAAGATGAGATTAATTCTTGCATGACATCCTTTATGACTTTTGTTCATGTATCCATCACATCTAGAGGAAATCATATTAATTCCAACAACATACACCTTGGATAACTGAGTGGTCTAAGTCAGTTGTTTGAATACAACTCTATTGATAACTAGTTCATTACTGTTGTAGGTAATCATTTCAGTATTGCCTTTTTATTAAACGAAAAAGAAATACGGCTTGCATGCCTGTATGTACATTATCTGCCCAAAATTGTTGGTTTCCATCTTGAGTCATATTTTCATGAAACTTTGTATGTTTGATACAGCATGACAAAAATTAAAGAAATGTTTTGGAAAATGGTAAATCTGTATTTGTAATGCATTTAAGACTTTGAAGATTTGCTTTTTTTGGAAGATATCTTTCAATTTACATAAGTTTTATATTGATGATGTTTTACAGAACTAAAAGAGGAAACAGAGATAGGGAGTAGAAGTCGCCATGGGAGTGGTGCCTCCTCTAGTGGGGAGAGAATGGACCCCCCTGATCTCCCTCCCACCATGGAGCAAACCCTCATACTAATTCTGAAGAAACTGAAAGAGAAACGGAGAGAGTGTCAGAGACCTGAAGATATTGAGGTTAGGGTTGCATGATGACTGAGAAATTTGAGATACTTTATCACAAATCAAAACTTAGATAAAATGTAGAAGAAATATTTTATCAATGCTTGTATCAGATTTTTGATGAAACAAAATAATCTGATATATTTTTAACAAGAAAACTTGTGTTTGCTATTGTCCTTATACATTTTGGAACTCAGACTTAATATAAAAAAAGTTTAAAAACAAAATTTCAATCATGTTTTTTACCTTATATACATTTTATAAATAAAAATCAATATTTTTATGATTTATTACTCAACATCAGAAATAATGTAGACTTATCAATATTTTATAAAGAAGGTTTTGACACCTACGAAAGTCATACTTCAGCTGAAACCAGTTTATAATTTTAAATGATAATCTCCATGAGGTTTAAGGTAATTAACCCCCCTTTACATGTAATTAACAATGTGTGTCCAATTTTCAGTTAATGAACAGAGATCAGGTTCAGGTTGAGAAGTTAGCTGTTCAGAAAGCTCTCTTACATTTTGAGAGCCTCCATGGTCGACCGGTAAGATATCAAATTATTATTTTGTAAAATTAAAATTTCATCTAGGTAAAAGGATAATTTATGCATTTGTGTCATTACTAAATGAAGGAGGAAAAATTTAAACTTGTTTTTAGTTTATCATTACATAACATTAATCATGTTAACATCAAACATTAAAGATCCACTTAACATTTCAATGTGTTTGCTTAATTTGAAAAAGATGTTTGATACATTTAGTCTATTGTTTATTGTAGAAAACGAAAGATGACAAAGATCTAATGAGACCTCTGTATGATCGATATCGTCAAATAAAACGTCTCATCACCAAACCTTCATCAGTAAGTTTGATAAGATTGGTTAACAGTTTTTGCCTGCAGATAAAAGGAGTATGTTCACAAAGGCCTATAATTGGCCCTGTAATTGGGCTGATTTTTCATTTTCAAGAAATTTAAATGAATGCATTGAAAATAACTCACAGAATACCTATATTTTACAAATATAATAGTTTTCTAGTGATGAAATTGTGCTGTTTCCTTTGATGACACCCTAAATATGAGGAAAAATTGGAAAATCTTCTTTTTTGACGATTTTTTACCCCTTTTCACCACTATTGTGTCAAAATCAAAAGTGGCCGCATGCTCTGACCAACATAGATTTTTATGGCCCGACCACGTAAGTGGATCGGACATATAGTTTTACCCTTGTCCGTCCGTCCGTCCGGTTAAGTTCTTGGTTAAGGTCCATTACTCGGATACTAGATGTTGTGGGTCAATGATATTTCACCACCAGATGGGTCTTGGGTAGGGCTACACCACCCACTAGAAATTAGGTCACTGTGACCTATATTTTATGCATGAACGACTTCGGTTAAGTTCTTGGTTAAGGTCCATAACTTGGATACTAGATATTGGGGGTCAATGATATTTCACTACTAGATGTGTCTTAGGTAAGGTGACACCACCCACTAGATATTAGGTCACTGTGACCTATATTTTACGCATGAATGACTTTGGTTAAGTTCTTGGTTAAGGTCCATATCTCAGATACTACATGTTGATGGTCAATGGTATTTCACCACTAGATGTGTCTTGGGTAACATGACACCACCCAATAAAAATTAGGTCACTGTGACCTATATTTTATGCATGAATGACTTCAGTTAAGTTCTTGGTTAAGGTCCATAACTTGTATTCTAGATGTTGGAGGTCAATGATATTTCACTACTAGATGTGTCTTAGGTAAGGTGACACCACCCACTAGAAATTAGGTCACTGTGACCTATATTTTACGCATGAATGACTTTGGTTAAGTTCTTGGTTCAGGTCCATATCTTGAATACTACATGTTAGGGGTCAATAATATTTCACTACTTGATGAGTCTAGGTAACATGGCACCACCCACCAGAAATAAGGTCACAGTGACCTATATTTTACACATGAACACTTTTAATTAATTTCTTGGTAAAGGTCCATATCCCAGTAAATTCACATTGAGGATCAATGACTTTGGTCAAGAACGGGAGGGCCATCCTGTGGCTCATAGACACATTATCTAGTTGTTTATCAATTTATTACTTAAAAGTGAATATTTTAACCAAAAAATATTTTTGGTCAGAGTATGCGGCCAACATTATATTCATCATTTTTTACAGAAAAAGAGGCTAAATTTGTCAAAAATAGCGATTTTTAAAGAAGTCCACTAACTTTAAAGGTCCCTGTTGTACACAAAAGTAATTAATTCATGCACAATTTATGTCATTTTATAAAGTATAGTGTCTTATGACCATTCTAGCAGAATTATTTTGTAGCTGTCTCGAATTTGAAATTTAGGGCCGTTTTTGGCCCTTTCCGAACATACTCCTTAGCTATTATATCCCCTTTACAAAAATTCAATGTAAAGAATATTTTGAATGTTGCTCCCATTTCAACATTAATTTGTTTCAAAACTTGTTTATTTGATTGCAATGATTAAATGGTTAGGTGTTCGATTTCCATTATAATTTTCTACCATTACAGCCTAGAGAGAAAATAGAACTGCAGACTGTACCAGAAGATGGTCCTATAGAACTGAGAGAAGTTCCCGGGTCAACATTTGGGGTAGGTATTTAATGCATGTTACACATGTAATGTAATATTGTTAATACTGAAAAAGTCAGAAATATTTATTAATGTGTTTGTTGGACACGGTATATCAAATTCATCAATTTTAATTTTATGCTTGTTAAATGAATATATTTAAGATAATATATACTGTAAACCTACTTGTTTTCATTGGTACTTAATGTCATGTATTCTATTCAATGTATTTTTAATTTCATGTAAATTGTTTCTTTATGCAGGCACTTAATTTTGTGAAATACTAGTATGACTGATGGCAAAATCTTTGAAAATAAATGTATTTATTTTTCACAGATTTCGCAGTCAGACATTTTTACGCAAAATTAAATACTTGCAAAATGAAATAGATATTATGAAATGAATAGAAATATCAGCAGAAAATGTGAAATTAAATTATGTTAACTTGGGAGAAATCATAAATTTCGTGAAAATAAATATGTTTTCAGTATTCTGGATGGGATAACCAGCTATGTTAGCCCTTTCAAGTTTTCATTGTAGTTGACTTCTCTTGTTGAACTCTATGAATAGTTATTTTACCGACATGTAATAAAAATTCTTAATCCTGACTTATATACTATCTTGTATTTAGGCACGTAACCCTATTGTCATGCCACGAGTTGATATGGATGAAGATGACCACCATGGTGATGTCATGGGGACAATGGATTTTGCTGTAACGAGAGACTTTTCTATCGTCCCTAATAATGCCAGAGGAAATGTGATAGACCATAAAACAGGCCATTCTCCAAAAGTGAAACGGAAACTGAATGTCGAGGACACAGAACCCAGTGATGCCAATCTTCATGAAATGGATCTGTAAGTTTTATTTTGATATACAGCCTACTTAGTTATAGATTACAGTTACTGTTTGGTTTTCCTTAATACTAAATATTGTTCTCAAAATACTAGTTCTCTTTCAATTGGATTTAAATCACACAACACAAACAGGTTTTGCTATATAAGGTGTCAGATGTATTGAAAAACTTAGAATGTCAAAGATGTAAATCCATATTTTTGGCCGCATTTCACAGAGTGAAAAATCCTGGTCATAAAATGGTGAATGGCAGGCCAGCGACGGGCAGGCGGGCCACAGCCACTTGATATTTGGTATACAGCATCAGGATAGGGTGCCATAACGTGGGATTCGATTTCTGGTTGATCACTCATCAACTTCCTGTTAAACAAATTCTGGTCATTTTTGAGTTTGACAGATTTTTTAATGTCAAAACATAATATACTTACACCCCATGTTACAGCTTTTTAAAATGATAATCAATACCTTTATATATTTTGTAGAGCTGAATTACAAGATGAGTTAATGCACTCAAAGTTTGAAAAGAAAAGACTCAGAAGACTTCTTAGAAATTTTGAGGAGGATTTTTTATTGCGGACTGGAAGGTTTGTCTTTATATTTAGGATGTAGAATGGATACAGAACATAGATTTGTTTTATGTTGAATCCTTTCGGGTATTCAACACGAATATGTCATCCCTGTTACTCTTTCCAACACCAAAAACATATTATTCTTTGAATGTTTATTTCATATATAGGACATTGTAGAAACATATTGTACATGAAATGTAGGCTTAAGGATATCTATAATTTTTTTACACAATTAATAAAATCCTTGATTTTAAAAAGATCACCAGTGACCATTCTTAAAAATCATTAAAAATACCTTAACAGTTTAATATAATCACACATTTCCTTAACTGTTGTCATTTGAATTAAGATTGTGGTTTGTTAAGAATATAACATAGTTTTTAGCCCACCTGACCCGAAGGGTCATGTGAGCTATTGTCATCACTTGGCGTCCGTCATCCGTCCGTCGTCCGTAAACTTTTTAAAATGTTAACTCCTCTAACACCATAAGTCCAATTGAAACCAAACTTGGTATGGTTGTTTATTAGCATTTGGTGCTTAGAACTGATGTGGGGATTTTTGATTTGTCATAAATCATGGCCGCCATGGCTAAAAATATTAAAACTCCTCTGACACTTTAAGTCCAATTGGAACCAAACTGGATATTGTTGTTTATTAGCATTAGATGTATTGAACTGATGTGGGGATTTTTGATTGGTTGTTAAACATGGCCGCTGTCGCTAAAAATAGAACATTGGGTTAAATTGCATTTTTTTGCTAATAACTCAAAAAGGGTGACAGATTTTTGAATTTTGATTGAGAACAAAAGTGATCAGCACCTTAAGATCCACCATATTGTCAGATGACCCCCTTATTAAACTTATGACCCTTTCAATGTCAAATAGATTTTGCCTAATAACCTTTATTTCAGGCACATATGTCCGGTGAGCGATTCAGGCTCCTGGGAGCCTCTTGTTCATATCCTTATACAGATGTATAAGTTTTGATGTTTGATGGCACTTGTTTTATTTCAGGAAAGTTCAGAGAGAAGATCGAGAACCATTACAGTCTGAATATCATGGGTATAAAGTAAGTAGTTAGTGAAAGTGACTTGAGATTTGAAAAATAATACATATCAGTGTTATCTGATTATCAGTCATGACAGGTTACAATGAAATGCATGTATAGAAGAACATGGCATATTTTGAGTTGAGGATTCTGCTTGTTATTTGGATTTATCACTTGTTGAAGACACCCCAAAAAAAGATATGCAACTAGATTTAAAAAAAAGAAGACTTTTGTTCATTTGCTCCAGAATACACATTTTTGGCCGGATTTCACGGAGTGAAAAATCCGGGTTATAAAATGGTGAATGTCAGGCGGGCAGGCGGGGAAGAAATTTTCGTAACAGTTTTCTCAGCAACTACTAATCACAGCCACTTGATATTTGGTATAAACATAACGTGGGATGCGATTTCATGTATGTCGTCACCTACTTCCTGTTTACCGACTTAGTTAATTTTTGACAATAATGTCCAATAGTAGAAAAATTTTCGTAACAGTTTTCTCAGCAACTATAAATCACAGCCACTTGATATTTGGTATACAGCATCAGGGTGAGGTCCCATAACGTGGGATTTGATTTCAAGTCTGTTGCTCACCTACTTCCTGTTTACCGACTTAGTTAATTTTTGACAATAATGTCCAATAGTAGAAAATTTTCGTAACAGTTTTCTTAGCAACTACTAATCACAGCCTCTTGATATTTGGTATGCAGCATCAACATGGGCTCCCATAACGTGGGATGTGATTTCAGGTCTGTCGCTCACCTACTTCTTGTTAAACGAAATCCGGCCATTTCTGTCTTTGACCCATTTTTGGTTTTTTTAAGGTACAATGTGTTTTTTTTTCTGTAGTTGTAATTTTGGCTCTGCTTCCATCTTTATCGTATTTTTAGTCTTGTTGTTAATTTTGTGCAATTAAACAATCTGTTATTAAACATTTTCTTTTTTTTTCTTCAGCAAATCAAAGCCAAATTAAAGTTGTTAGATGCTCTTATATCAAAATACCAGCCTTCATCAGATTTATAGCATTAGTCCATCACCCTGTCAGCTTAGGGTAATCATCTGCCACATTGAAGATCTCATCGGGAATCCCATCATCACTGATGGATTATGGGTAAAATACTGTCAAACCTCGAGAACATTGATTGAACAAGATGGAATTGAAACACCAGAACATTGATGTTAGGCAGCTGTCTTGGTGAAGGTACAGGATGGATTTTGGGTAAAATACTGTCAAAACTGAAATATATATGTGTTCAGTGAAGGCTAGGGTATTGAGACAGAGTGATGAATAGAAATACTGATGTACGTCTTTTAAAATAGTTAATTGCTAGGTAGGATCATTAAAATAAAGTTGGAAGTATATGTATGTTGGATGACTTTGTATATGCTACAAGTAGAAAAATGGTGTTTACAGATTATTTTTGATAAGAGTCCATTTGAAATAGTGATTGTATATGGCCTATTTGATAACAAATTGAATAATAGTTTTATGACAACATAACATTTATTAGATGGGTAGCCTTTCTCGCAACGACCATAGAATTAAAAACATATTCATTTAATTTCTTTAGTAAATCAACATTATTTTTGTGTAGTATTGTTTTAATATTTTCTTTATATTTTTATATACTGTCAAATTTACAGCACTTTCCAGATTTAAAGATAATTGAAATCTAAGAATATAGTCATGATAGTATAACTAAAACTTTACAATATTGTGATATCATTTTTAATGTCTCATGCATGTATTACCCTCTGACCTTTGTATTTTAATGCTCAGAGTACACAAAGAATTGGTTTTGTCTAAAAATGAAAAAAATTGTAAAGGGTAAAGATTGCTGAATACTTTTCTGTATATTCTGTCTCTCTCATTTATATCTGTATCAAGAGTTTAAGATATTTTTGTTTACATTGTTTCTATTATTAAGACAAATGTATATTATTTGAATGTGCCATGTTAAAAGTAAGGTTGAGTGGAACAATAGGATTGTATGTCAGGGACCTGAAGGACTTTGTGGATCAACCATTTGTCATGTGAAACTACCGGCCAAAGAGTAGTTCTTGTCGTCTTGTTATTAATTCCTGTCATGTCACCAAATATTTTATTTATTTTTTTTAACAAAATTGTGGAAAAGCTCATTTGAAAGACAATTCTGAACTATTATAAGGTTGTATTAAATTCTGATCTTTTCAAACAATTAAATGAATAATATCACAAAATTGGATGGCACGATCTATTTGGACACAAAACACAACTCTCTGGTCGGTAATCTGTTGAAGATAGAAGCAGAAAGATTGCTTCAATGATTGATTTGTTTATTGTCTCGTATAAAAATCTTTCATGGTTCGGGATTGTCCTTAAACATTAAATACTTGCTTTCAGTGATGATAATAACAGACAAACAAAAAACCAAAACAAAATTCCATTTAAATATTGTCTCAATTTGAACAAGGATCATTTGTTTATTTGCAATTAATAAAGTGTATTTTACGAAGAATAATTTATTTTTCTTACTTCCTAATGTTTGACTTATTGTTAAATGCTGACATTTTTGTACATGCTTTCACTTTCATTAACCTCTATCTGTCTCAGAGATCTTCATTATTTGGAAAATCTCTCTTTTTATATAAATGAGTTGTTTACAGTATTGAGTAGCATCCGTCCATTTGTAATCTTATAATTTTCTATGTTTAAAAGAAGCAAAGGATTTTAAATTTGCATAATTAAATTAGTCCCAAAAGTTTTCAATATAAGATTGGAAAAATATAAATCTAAATTTTAAAGTTTACCTCGATATGAGATCATTTTATCCATAACATGTAGAAAATTTACTGAAATGATGAGAAAGTTTTAGTGTTCATTGCATATTTGGTAATGCCTGTATTTCATAATCTTGCAATCGGCTGTGTTTGCTTCCAATGTAATAAATCATCAACTTGTTTCAGACAACATTGCCATTAAATGCATTAGTAAAAGGTACATATTTAGTGTAAACATTATTTGATGGAAGAATGATTTTAATAGGTTGCCAGAGGAAATGTAGCAATAATATTTTTAGTATCCATTGATGTAGAATTTTTACTTGTAGTTTGGTTATTTTTATGAGAAAATGGTGAATCATTTCCGTAGTTCATACTTTTCTATTTTGTGTACGATTTTAAAGAAGTACATGTATTTTTATTTTAAATTTGGAATGTTATTGTTCTTTCACACCATTGGTATATGTTTTTTTGGTAAAAAGCTTTTGTTTAACATGTTGAATAAACATATAATTGCTAAAATGCATATTATTAATAATAAAACATATTTACAATAAACCTTTTCGATTTCTAAACAGTTCTTAAAACAACTTGTAAAATAGAAAACAAGTAAGGTCACACATGCATCTTTATGTCGTAATTTTTAAGGGAAAGGTCTCTTGGAGAAATAATTCTTTCATTTCATGATTTTTTTCACTATGTTTTTTGTATTGTTACATAGGTTATGAGTTATATTTGTATGTATTTAGTTTTTTTTCCATTGTTTTATTTATTTATAAAATTAGGGCATAAGAGCAACACATATTTTAAGATGGTATATTTTGTACTGAAATTCTGTTGTGTTAAAATATTTGCTTTGAAGTATTGTTATATGACCATTTTAATTAAAATCTGAATAATGTACATAATTATAGCATTAATAGTTTAACCATAAAGATTTATACCTTGTTGAATTTTCTTTGGAAGGCAAACTTGTAATTAACTTGTTTCCATAAAAACTTATGGGATATTTTCATAATTTGCAGTACTATTATTATTATTTTGTTTTGTAAAGTAGTAAAAAGATATGTCTTGATGCACAAAATTGTCAAAACAAAATTTAAGGTCTCAATAAATGTTGCTTTTGAATAAAAAAAAATGGCTATACTGTTAAAGAAACATTCCATTGTTCAAGCTGTATAGTGCTTTTGAAAAAATAATGTAATAAATTTAATGTATTGTTTCTTAAGAGGGAATAATATCATTTGCCATCATTTTGGACTTACCTGCTGTATTTCAAAATGCATATAAAAATAATAGTATTGGATCTTGATTTAATTACCATACAAAACAAACCACAAATGTTCAAGAGAAATGAAGATATGATTTTTTAATTTTAAAAAAATGACGCAGTGTTATTCCCTCTAGAGCCTCATTGTTAATAATGGAAGCTATTGTTAGCAGTATTCCTATTTTATGTCAATTTGTTTCACTTAATTGTTAAAGTGCTAGTTATGTACAGTATAGCTTTACTTGTTTCCATGGTACTCGATTTGTTCTTTCAGAAAAAAAGATATTTTCAGAAAGTTTTATGCAAAATATGCTGTAATAATAAAATTGTTGCTAAAATTTGTTGTTGTTTTTTGTATATCATATATTAGATCGGGCATTTGCACTTAAGGGCTATTCCATTAAAATTCAGGTACCAGGGTCTGAAGGCAAGTTTTATTTATCCTTTTGGTTCTTGGTCAACATCTCTGTCAATACCATATTTCACAAGTAAATTTCCTGTTGGTGGTTGATGAATTATTAAATTGCCTTCCGACCCTGGTACCTTCATTTTAATGGAATAGCCCTAAGAGGGTAGGAATGTCAGCTTCTTATACACATCTTAGGCAGTATTAATTGTTGTATTGATTAAGTTATTTACATTATTAGACCAAATACAAGATTGCTAGATTTTGTTGATCAAGAAGTACTGATAAGTTTTTTCTGAATTGTAATTAACAAAAAAAGGACACCATACATGCCATCAGCATTGATAAGTTAATTGTTACCAAAATTGGTTTAGTTTTGTATTACTGTGGTTTCATTATTATTTGTGGGTATCAATTTTTGTGGTTTTGGTGGGTGGCCTTGATCTACAAAATTTGATACACTATGAAAAGAAATTTAACATTGATCCATATTCTGGAGATTTCAGAACCACAAATTTTAGAATCTACGAACATTTATTTTTTCATTAAACCACGAAAATTGGTACCAACAAATATAAACGAATCCACAGTAACAAAATAAATGTGAACCAAAGCAGATAGGAAAAAGCTTTTTGTTTCTCAAAGTAGAAAGATAATAATTATAAGTCAGTTAATATGATTCAGGCTTCTAGGACAAACAAAACTTATGATTCAGGCTTCTAGGATAAACAAAACTTATGATTCAGGCTTCTAGGACAAACAAAACTTGATTCAGGCTTCTAGGATAAACAAAACTTATGATTCAGACTTCAAGGACAAACAAAACTTATGATTCAGGCTTCTAGGACAAACAAAAAGTATCATTCAGGCTTTTAGGTTAACTAAACTTAATTCGGGCTTCTAGGATAAACAAAACTTATGATTCAGGCTTCTAGGACAAACAAAACTTCTGATTCAGGCTTCTAGGTGATTCAGACTTCTAGGACAAACAAAACTTATGATTCAGGCTTCTAGGACAAACAAAACTAATAATTCAGGCTTCTAGGACAAACAAAACTTATGATTCAGGCTTTTATGTTAACTTAACTTGATTCGGACTTCTAGGACAAACAAAACTTATGATTCAGGCTTCAAGGACAAACTAAACTTCTGATTCAGGCTTCTAGGATAAACAAAACTTATGATTCAGGCTTCTAGGACAAGCAAAACTTGATTCAGGCTTCTATGACAAACAAAACTTATGATTCAGACTTCTAGGATAAACAAAACTTATGATTCAGACTTCTAGGAGAAACAAAACTTACGATTCAGGCTTCTAGGACAAACAAAGAGAATCATTCAGGCTTTTAGGTTAACTTAACTTGATTCAGGCTTCTAGGACAAACAAAACTTATGATTCAGGCTTCTAGGACAAACAAAAAGTATCATTCAGGCTTCTAGGACAAACAAAACCTATGATTCAGGCTTTTAGGTTAACTAAACTTGATTCGGGCTTCTAGGATAAACAAAACTTATGATTCAGGCTTCTAGGACAAACAAAACTTCTGATTCAGGCTTCTAGGTGATTCAGGCTGATTCAGGCTTCTAGGACAAACAAAACTTGATTCAGGCTTCTAGGACAAACAAAACTTATGATTCAGGGTTCTAGGACAAATAAAACTTATGATTCAGACTTCTAGGAGAAACAAAACTTATGATTCAGACTTCAAGGACAAACAAAACTTACGATTCAGGCTTCTAGGACAAACAAAGAGTATCATTCGGGCTTTTAGGATTACTAAACTTGATTCAGGCTTCTAGGATAAACAAAACTTATGATTAAGGCTTCTAGGTTAACTAAACTTGATTCAGTCTTCTAGGACAAACAAAACATATGATTCAGGTTTCTATGACAAGCAAAACTTATGATTCAGGCTTCTAGGATTAACAAAACTTAAGATTCAGACTTCTATGATAAACACAACTTCTGATTCAGACTTCAAGGACTAACCAAAACTTATGATTCAGGCTTCTAGGATAATCAAAACTTCTGATTCAGACTTCAAAGACAAACAAAACTTATGATTCAGGCTTCTAGTACAAACAAAAAGTATCATTCAGGCTTTTAGGTTAACTAAACTTGATTCAGGCTTCTAGGATAAACAAAACTTATGATTCAGGCTTCTAGGACAAACAAAAAGTATCATTCAGGCTAAACTTTATTCAGGCTTCTAAGACAAACACAACTTATGATTCAGACTTCTAGGACAAACAAAACTTCTGATTCAGACTTCAAGGACAAACACAACTTATGATTCAGGCTTCTAGGATAAACAAAACTTATGATTCAGGCTTCTAGGATTAACAAAACTTATGATTCAGGCTTCTAGGATAAACAAAACTAATGATTCAGGCTTTTAGGATAAACAAAACTTATCATTCAGGCTTCTAGGACAAACAAAACTTCTAATTCAGGCTTCTAGGATAAACAAAACTACAAAACAAATGATTCAGGCTTCCAGGATAAACAAAATCATTATTCAGGCTTCTAAGACAACTAATGATTCAGGCTTTAAAGATAAACAAAACTACAAATGTTATGATTCAGGATTCTAGGACAAACACAACTTATGATTCAGGCTTCTAGGATAAACAAAACTTATGATTCAGTCTTCTAGGATTAACAAAACAAATGATTCAGGATTCTAGGATAAACAAAACTAATGATTCAGGCTTTTAGGATAAACAAAACTACAAAACTTTTGATTCAGGATTCTAGGACAAACACAACTTATGATTCAGGCTTCTATGACAAACAAAACTTATGATTCAGTCTTCTAGGATTAACAAAACTTATGATTCAGGCTTCTAGGACAAACAAAACTTCTGATTCAGACTTCAAGGACAAACAAAACTTATGATTCAGGCTTCTAGGACAAACAAAACTTATGATACAGGCTTCTAGGACAAACAAAACTTATGATTGAGGTTGCTAGGATAAACAAAACTTGATCCAGGCTTCTAGGATAAACGAAACTACAAAACTTATGATTCAGGCTTCTAAGACCAACAAAACTTATGATTCAGGCTTCTAGGATAAACAAAACTTATGATTCAGGCTTCTAGGACAAACATAAAATTTTAAAACAAGAGTTAACACTAAAGTATGTCTCGCCTGCCGGCACCATCAGAAACAATTATTCTTTCTTACTTCCACTAAATTTTGAATTTACATGGATTTTCAGTTTCTGAGATCAAAAGATGTTTATACAACTTAAACATTGCTAATATATGCAATAAAGATAATCAAGGTCACTCAACCGGAAAATCAAGGTCAAGGTCAACAAGCATTCTGAGAGTATTGCAAAACAATACATAGTCCCCTACCGGCCTCATATTTCAGTCACTGATAACAATTTGTCATACAAATGAATACCTAAACTTGATCAGTTTATTATCTACAAGGAACAATAAAAAAGTGTAGAAAATAAAATTGCAATGGATTTTCTAACTTCAAAGTGCCATAACTCCAATAACAATTTGTGGACCGGCAGGAAACTCACACTTGATCTGTAACTCATCATGGTAAACTCACATACCAAAAATCAGTTCATTATCTAAAAGCGTTTAGAAAAAAAGTGTGGAAAACAGAAATTTTAGTGAATTTTCAAGGTTCAAAGGGCCATGACTCCCATTAAAATTTGTGGACCGGCATGAAACTCAAAATCAATCTGTAACTCATCAAGGTAAACTCACATACCAAAAATCAGTTCATTATCTATAAGCGATTAGAAAAAAAGTGTGGAAAACTGAAATTTTAGTGAATTTTCAAAGTTCAAAGGGCCATAACTCCCATAAAATATTGTGGACCGGCACAAAACTCAAACTTGATCTGTAACTCATCAAGGTAAACTCACATACCAAAAATCAGTTCATTATCTATAAGTGTTAAGAAAAAAAGTGCGGAAACTGAAATTTTAGTGAATTTTCAAAGTTCAAAGGGCCATAACTCCCATAAAAATTTGTGGACCGGCACGAAACTCAAACTTGATCTGTAACTCATCAAGGTAAACTCACATACCAAAAATCAGTTCATCATCTATAAGCGTTAAGAAAAAAAGTGCAGAAAACTGAAATTTTAGTGAATTTTCAAAGTTCAAAGGGCCATAACTCCCATAAAAATTTGTGGACCCGCACAAAACTCATACTTGATCTGTAACTTATCAAGGTTAAGTCACATACCAAAAATCACTTCATTGTCTATAAGCGTTTAGAAAAAATGTGCGGAAAACTGAGGCGTGACAGACAGACAGACGGACGGACAGACGGATAACTCCCATAAAAATTTGTGGACCGGCAAGAAACTCAAACTTGATCTGTAACTCATCAAGGTAAACTCACATACCAAAAATCAGTTCATTATCTATAAGCGTTAAGAAAAAAAGGGCGGAAAACTGAAATTTTAGTGAATTTTCAAAGTTCAAAGGGCCATAACTCCCATAAAAATTTGTGGACCGGCACAAAACTCAAACTTGATCTGTAACTCATCAAGGTAAAGTCACATACCAAAAATCACTTCATTATCTATAAGCGTTTAGAAAAAATGTGCGGAAAACTGAGGCGTGACAGACAGACAGACGGACAGACAGACTGACAGAGCGCAAACCTATAGTCCCCTTCGGCTTTCGCCGGTTGGGGACTAAAAAATGGGGATGTAACTGTGCTAAGCATCTACTGGGGCATATGCATACCAAAATTACAAATACCAAAACGCGGGAATAAACGGTTAATTTGGATATGCTATATATCGATATTTCAAGGAGTAACCTCTCATCAGTAGCATTTAAACCAAGCTTCATCAACCTAGGACTTATAGTTCTTGAGATATGGAGGTGCTCATAAAACTTTTCCAAAAAGTTAACGCCGCCGTCGCCGCTAAAGTAACACCTATGTCCCGCTTTGCTTCGCAGGCGAGACAAAAACCAGATATGAAGCAAATTGTATCTGTTCTTTTATGATGCAAGAGATTGAAGTAGTTACCAAATCTAAGATTAAGATTAGAAATTCTGGTTCTGGTATAGGTTATTAATATGGTTGATGTGGCATGTGTTAGTAAGTGAGAATGGACTTAAATCTTTCTTTTGAAAGTGGTCATCCATGAGTGGTAAATATTTAATAGCCAACTTCCAATGTAGTATCCTGCTTAGGACCTCCTTTACCAACATGGTTGATGTGGAACTTGTCAGTAAGAGGGAATGTACTTCAACCATTCTTCTTTAAGTGGATGCAGATGATGAGGCCAAAGCTAAGGATTTCATATTAGCCCCTCAATTTGTGGGGGAGCTAAAAAAATACATTGATTTAGAGCAAACTTTATTAGTATTCATTATATAAATACATAGATGCTAACAATAAAAAAAAAAAACAGAAAAAGACAAACAATCACCCTAATGAATTAAAATATAAAATATAAATAATAATCTAAAAAATCCTTAAAAAGGGTGTATTAACTTAAAGCATTATATTGTGACTTTGTTAGGGATATTTCAGTTTGGTTTAAATTCTGCTACTTCCCTGCCAAAAAACACTTGCACCTGACAGTATTGAAAATTTATGAATGTAGAAAAAATGCAGCAGTAGGTATGTTTTCTAATGTGGATTTTTTAAATCATTGTTAATACTGTAGGTTACGTCAGTACACTTATTCCATATCACATTATCTTCTATATGTTGATTTCAGCAGTTTACTAATAAATGTATATAATCACATCTAATAAATGTATATTATCACAAAACTAAATTTATTATAGTTTTTTCCCCGCCATATTTTTAAGTGCTTATATCTTCAAAACAGCTCTAGGGTTTTGAATTTTTTTTCCATAAAGTCTAGCTATTTTGAGCTATTCTTTCCAAATTATGTATTTTCAATAACTTAATTACAAAAAATTTCAGGCTCGTACTCCCTTCAGCCACAGATCAAGATTAAACTTTGTAGTCACTACAGTTTCTTTTGATTTTATATTGTGACTGATCATTATTGAATCAATAACATAACAATAATATAACCTACCATGCAAATTGATACCTCCCTCTCCCCCAATGCGATTTTAATAGTCTAAGAGTTTGTTTACTGATCAATGTGATAGATATAAGAATTCTTTACAAAAAATATAATTAAAACATCAGAAACTAATCTATAATAATTGCATACATGGTACATTTGGCTAAGACGATGTTGTTTGGAAGTTTCTATTTCAGTACAAATGTAGTATTAAAACTAGAGGCTCCCAGGAGCCTGTATCGCTCACCTGATCTTTTATGCTAAAGCCTCTTACCTAGTGTGCAACATGGTCATGTACTTGATAAGTAACATTAAAAAAACTAGTTTGGATAGAAAACACTTTTAGGATCAACAATACTAAGTTTACAAAGCTTTCCATTTGAAAAAAAAAAAAAAAACAAGTTAAAATTGAAAGAAAAATCAGTTAAAGGGGAATAACTCTTAAACGGTTCATCTGACAATTTTGACCCTGAAATCATTTTTTTGTAAATCTCAATAAGCTGAACAATTTTGCAATGGTAACTTTTCTTCTAGCACTTACAGTTTTCAAGATAAAGTCCCAAAACTGTGAAAATGGTCAATTTTGACCATTAAGGGGAAATAACTCCTATAAGGAGTAATTCCACAACTTTGACTCAATGAAGAGTTTTGTAGAGCTTTTGATGCTGAAGAAGGAAGGTTGCTTCGGATTTTCTTTATCTCATATTTTTTTAGCTATAAGCTAAAAACTATGGTCTGACCCCCCTGTTCTATTTTTAGTAATGGCAGCCATAATGGTTGGTCGATCGTCACAAATTTCACAAACTTGGTAGAGGACATCCTAAAGATCAAGTGTACAAAGTTTCAAAGCAATCCCATCAGTGGTTTTTAGAGAAGAAGATTTTTAAAAGTCAATTAAAATTGATAGAAAAATCAGTTAAAGGGGAATAACTCTTAAACGGTTGATCTGACAATTTTGACCCTGAAATCATTTTTTTGTAAATCTCAATAAGCTGAACAATTTTGCAATGGTAACTTTTCTTCTAGCACTTACAGTTTTCAAGATAAAGTCCCAAAACTGTGAAAATGGTCAATTTTGACCATTAAGGGGAAATAACTCCTATAAGGAGTAATTCCACAACTTTGACTCAATGAAGAGTTTTGTAGAGCTTTTGATGCTGAAGAAGGAAGGTTGCTTCGGATTTTCTTTATCTCATATTTTTTTAGCTATAAGCTAAAAACTATGGTCTGACCCCCCTGTTCTATTTTTAGTAATGGCAGCCATAATGGTTGGTCGATCGTCACAAATTTCACAAACTTGGTAGAGGACATCCTAAAGATCAAGTGTACAACGTTTCAAAGCAATCCCATCAGTGGTTTTTAGAGAAGAAGATTTTTAAAAGTCAATTAAAATTGATAGAAAAATCAGTTAAAGGGGAATAACTCTTAAACGGTTGATCTGACAATTTTGACCCTGAAATCATTTTTTTGTAAATCTCAATAAGCTGAACAATTTTGCAATGGTAACTTTTCTTCTAGCACTTACAGTTTTCAAGATAAAGTCCCAAAACTGTGAAAATGGTCAATTTTGACCATTAAGGGGAAATAACTCCTATAAGGAGTAATTCCACAACTTTGACTCAATGAAGAGTTTTGTAGAGCTTTTGATGCTGAAGAAGGAAGGTTGCTTCGGATTTTCTTTATCTCATATTTTTTTAGCTATAAGCTAAAAACTATGGTCTGACCCCCCTGTTCTATTTTTAGTAATGGCAGCCATAATGGTTGGTCGATCATCACAAATTTCACAAACTTGGTAGAGGACATCCTAAAGATCAAGTGTACAAAGTTTCAAAGCAATCCCATCAGTGGTTTTTAGAGAAGAAGATTTTTAAAAGTCAATTAAAATTGATAGAAAAATCAGTTAAAGGGGAATAACTCCTAAACGGTTGATCTGACAATTTTGACTCTGAAATCATTTTTGTAGATCTCAATAAGCTGAACAATTTTGCAATGGTAACTTTTCTTCTAGCACTTACAGTTTTCTAGATAAAGTCCAAAAACTGTGAAAATGGTCAATTTTGACGATTAAGGGGAAATAACTCCTATAAGGATTTGTCCCACAACTTTAACTCAATGGAGAGTTTTGTAGCGCTTTTGATGCTGAAGAAGGAAGGTTGCTTCGGAATTTCTCTATCTCTTATACTTTTTTTTAGCTATAAGCTAAAAACTATGGTCTGACCCCACCCCCCGTTCTATTTTTAGTAATGTCAGCCATGTTGGTAGGTCGACGTTCACAAATTTCACAAACTTGGTAGAGGACATCCTAAAGATCAAGTGTACAAAGTTTCAAAGCAATCCCATCAGTGGTTTCAGAGAAGAAGATCTTTGAAGAAAAGTTAACGACAGACGGACGACGGACGCCTAACGATGACAATAGCTCACAAGACCCTTCGGGTCAGGTGAGCTTAAAATAAAGGAAGACAACTCATTTTACAATGTCATGAAATAATGTTCTTATTGTGATATTTGATATCATTCTGTTGTTTTGCATCATAAAATTTATTGCAAATGTCCCATTTAAGTTCATAGAAAAATCAAGTAAATCTAGTATAAAAGCTGCCATTTCACTACTGTTGTCAGATCTAAAGAAATGTCATATTTGTGCCCTGTACAGGCTCCTTTATCTTCAGCAGTACATTGTATAAAACAGGAACTGAAAAAGAAAGGGGACATTCTTAAAAAAATAAATGAGAAAAAATTGTTACAGCATAACACAATTCCTCCATATAAATGTCAAAAATAATACTTTTTGTACCCTGCCACACATAGTGGCAGGATTTTATGTTATACCCTCAGTTTAGTTTGGTGTCCGTCCGTCCATCCCCTGAAGGTTTCCAGATGATAACTTTAAAACATGTCAAGTGATTTGAATGATATTTTGCACAGCTCTTGAGTACAATAAAATTCAGGTCAAGTTTTATTTTCAGGATGATTTGAAAATCATTATTGAAGATTTGCCACTTTGTAAATTTTCCAAATTTGATATAGTAGCGAGCATAGCTCGCAAGCGGGCACGAAGTGCCCGCTCGAGCGGAGAGCTCTACGCTCTCTATTTGTTCCCGCGAAAAATTTTCCTAATGCTGATATTGATTTTTCATGGTCCGGAAAGGCTCTCAAATTTTTACAGGAACGGAGTGAATTTGAAAATAATTACCCATTTTGCTAGTCGCATTCCAAAAAATATCTATTTAGTAATGTAAAAAGAGAAAAATATTCTGAAGACGACAAGTTGCTACATTTTTTGTAGTAACCAAATTTTAATCGATTTTTCTTACTTTTCTATTTAACGTCCAATCGCCCCTAGGATCTCGTCCCAAATTGAACGTTCTAGAAAATTAACCAATACGATGGTTTCAGATCTTATTTGACTGCATCGATCGAAATCAATTTTTTTTTATAGAACAGAATAATGCTGTGCTCGCATTTAGGCATTGCCTATTTCATATTATACAAAATATATTTAACTATTGATGAATATTGTGGCAAGTTATCATTTAACGTCCCATTAATTGCCCTATATTTTAGTACATGTAATTAAATATGTATTGTTATATAACTTTTTTTTTTCAATAATTTAAAACAACAGAGGGGCCTGGGTGGCCAAGTGGTCTAAGGATCTGGTTTAAATACCAAATTATTTATTGATCGCTAGTCAATTAACACTTCAGGTTGTTGGATTGATTCCCAGTTTGTAATTTAAAACTAGAAAAACTGTGAGCTGCAGCTCACAAATAAATACCCCCCACCCCCCAAAAAATTAATCAGATAAAATTTTAAAATAGGAGATGCACATCTACATTATGTCACAAAGATTGTGTGTAAGTTTCATGAAAATCCATCAAGGGGTTTAGGAGGAGTTGCAGATAAGAGATGGGCACCCCCATGTAGTCGAATGGCTAAGTCCATGTTTTGCTATGGGAAACCCATAAAATCATTCTGATCAAACTTCTAAATAGTAGGTGCACATCTACATTATGTCACAAAGATTGTGTAAAAGTTTCATGACAATCCATCAAGGGGTTTAGGGGGAGTTGCAGATAAGAGAAGGGTACCCCCATGTAGTCGAATGGCTAAGTCCATGTTTTGCTATGGGAAACCCATAAAATCATTCTGATCAAATTTTAAAATAGTAGGTGCACATCTACCTTTTGTCACAACAATTGTGTGTAAGTGTCATGAAAATCCATCAAGGGGTTTAGGAGGAGTTGCGGATAAGAGATGGGTACCCCCATGTAACCGAATGGCTAAGTCCATGTTTTGCTATGGGAAACCCCAAAAATCATTCTGATCAAATTTTAAAATAGTAGGTGCGCATCTACATTATGTCAAAAAGATTGTGTGTAAGTTTCATGAAAATCCATCAAGGGGTTTAGGAGGAGTTGCGGATAAGAGATGGGTACCCCCATGTAGTCGAATGGCTAAGTCCATGTTTTGCTATGGGAAACCCCAAAAATCGTTCTGATCAAATTTTAAAATAGTAGGTGCACATCTACATTATGTCACAACGATTGTGTGTATGTTTCATGAAAATCCATCAAGGGGTTTAGGAGGAGTTGCAGATAAGAGGAGGGTTCCCCCATAAAGCCGAATGGCTAAGTCCATGTTTTGCTATGGGAAACCCCCAAAATAATTCTGATCAAATTTTAAATAGTAGGTGCACATCTACATTATGTCACAAAGATCGTGTGTAAGTTTCATGAAAATCCATCAAGGGGTTTAGTAGGAGTTGCGGATAAGAGATGGGTACCCCCATGTAGTCGAATGGCTAAGTCCATGTTTTGCTATGGGAAACCCCAAAAATCGTTCTGATCAAATTTTAAAATAGAAGGTGCACATCTTCATTATGTCACAAAGATTGTGTGTAAGTTTCATGAAAATCCATCAAGGGGTTTAGGAGGAGTTGCGGATAAGAGGTTGGCACCCCCATGTAGCGGAATGGCTAAGTCCATGTTTTGCTATGGAAAACCCCAAAAATCATTCTGATCAAATTTTAAAATAGTAGGTGCACATCTACATTATGTCACAAAGATTGTGTGTAAGTTTCATGAAAATCCATCAAGGGGTTTAGGAGGAGTTGCGGATAAGCGATGGGTACCCCGATGTAGTCGAATGGCTAAGTCCATGTTTTGCTATGGGAAACCCTAAAAATCATTCTGATCAAATTTTAAAATAGTAGGTGCACATCTACATTATGTCACAAAGATTGTGTGTAAGTTTCATGAAAATCCACCAAGGGGTTTAGGAGGAGTTGCCGATAAGAGATGGGTACCCTGAAGTGTAACGGAAGGACGAAAGGACGGACACCCCTATCACTATATACCCCCCACTTTTGAAGTGGGGGGTATAAAAACGGGCCTCTCCCACCTGATGTAATTAGGTTTTTCAGGTTTATCTGCCAAAGGTCAGTGGTTTTCTCTGGGTTAACTCTGGTTTCTCACACCAACTAAAACTGACCACCCTACATGGGCCAGGTGTGTTCAAAAAGGGTGTTACACACATAAAACAATGAATAAAATTTATTATTAGTGAATCAAGTTTGCTTTTATAAAAATCCTTATATGTTCTATGCAAAAATACACTAGATAATGTGTCTATGAGCCACAGGATGGCCCTCCCGTTCTTGAAATATCATTGATCCTCAATGTGTATTTACTGGGATGTGGACCTTTACCAAGAAATTAATTAAAAGTGTTCATGTGTAAAATAAAGGTCGCTGTGACCTTATTTCTGGTGGGTGGTGCCATGTTACCAAGACTCATCGAGTAGTGAAATATTATTGACCCCTAACATGTAGTATTCAAGATATGGACCTTAACCAAGAACTTAACCAAAGTCATTCATGCGTAAAATATAGATCACAGTGACCTTATTTTTATTGGGTGGTGTCATGTTACCCAAGACACATCTAGTGGTGAAATACCATTGACCCCCAACATGTAGTATCCAAGTTATGGACCTTAACCAAGAACTTAACCGAAGTCATTCATGCATAAAATATAGGTCACAGTGACCTAATTTCTAGTGGGTGGTGTCACCTTACCTAAGACACATCTAGTAGTGAAATATCATTGACCCCCAACATCTAGTATCCAAGTTATGGACCTTAACCAAGAACTTAACCGAAGTCATTCATGCATAAAATATAGGTCACAGTGACCTAATTTTTATTGGGTGGTGTCATGTTATCCAAAACACATCTAGTGGTGAAATACCATTGACCATCAACATGTAGTATCTGAGATATGGACCTTAACCAAGAACTTAACCAAAGTCATTCATGCGTAAAATATAGGTCACAGTGACCAAATATCTATTGGGTGGTGTCACCTTACCTAAGACACATCTAGTAGTGAAATATCATTGACCCCCAACATCTAGTATCCAAGTTATGGACCTTAACCAAGAACTTAACCGAAGTCGTTCATGCATAAAATATAGGTCACAGTGACCTTATTTCTAGTGGGTGGTGTAGCCCTACCCAAGACCCATCTGGTGGTGAAATATAATTCACCCCCAACATCTAGTATCCGAGTAATGGACCTTAACCAAGAACTTAACCAAAGTGTTACGGACGGACGTACGGACGGACGGACGGACAAGGGTAAAACTATATGTCCGATCCACATACGTGGTCGGGCCATAAAAATACAGTAAAACCTTTTTAAACAAAAACCCTTTAGGACTGAATATTTTATCTGGTATAGACAGTTGTTTGTTTTTATAGGGTTCAGTTAAGACAGGTTTCACTGTACTTTTAACTGATGCAACAAGGTGATTCCTATATAACCCCCGGCTTTGTTTGTGGGGGATGTAATAAATTGAAAGTAGAACTTACTTCGTTTACAGTAAAAGAGGCAGTATCTGTGGAGGGAGTCTTCAGTTGTTGTTCTTTAAAAATGTCTGGAAAATAATGATGAAAATCAGTTTTTAATCATCCATATCACAAAAGAATGAAACAAGTTGAAATTCTTTGAGCAAAATTTGATTTTTAAAATTTTTTCTCTACTGCAACAACTAATATAAAGTGGTTCAATTCAAGAGTAACTGGTAATATCTTCTACTTTGAAGAAAGGAACTCCTGGGTCCCCCGCAGAGCGGCAAATATTTTAAACAGGAAGTAGATAAGTGACAGACTTAAAAACGCTTCCCATCATATGAGACCCCTACCTGAAGATCCATAGCCTACGAATAGTAGAAGCTGAGAAATCTGTTACAAAAAAAAGTGTGACGGATGCACATACACACACATGCACAAATGGACACCAGACATTTCTATGCTGTCGTGCTGTGGCTGGGGACAATAAAAATAATGTTTAACAAACTAGAGGCTCCCAGGAGCCTGAATCGCTCACCTGGTCCTTAAGGCATAATGGTCTCTTCTTTAATGGGTCAAGTCCCAACTTAGACACAACAGAGACTTTCCTGAGTCTAAATGAGCTGAACATTAAAGCAAGCCCCACCTTTTCTCTATCTGCAATAGTTTTTATTCAATAAGGCAAAAAAACATAAAAAAACGCTATTTTTGACCTTCAAAGGACCATTACTCCTATAAGGGCTTATCTGACAACTTCATCCCTATTAAGACTTTTGTAAAGCTTAATGAGCTAAACATTCAAGCAAGCAACACCTTTTCTCTATCTGCAATAGTTTTCATTCTATAGGGCAAAAATATGAAAAAACGCTATTTTTGACCTTAAAAGGGCCATAACCCCTATTAGGGGTCATCTGACAACTTCAACCCAATGGAGACTTTTGTAGAGCTTAATGAGCTGAACATTTTAGCAGGCAACAGCTTTTCTCTATCTGCAATAGTTTTCATTCTATAGGGCTAAAATATGAAAAAAACGCTATTTTTGACCTTAAAAGGGCTGTAACCCCTATTAAGGGTCATCTGACAACTTTGACCCGATGGAGACTTTTGTAGAGCTTAATGAGCTGAACATTTTAGCAGGCAACAGCTTTTCTCTATCTGCAATAGTTTTCATTCTATAGGGCAAAAACCTGAAAAAACGCTATTTTTGACCTTAAAAGGGCCATAACCCCTATTAGGGGTCATCTGACAACTTCAACCCAATGGAGACTTTTGTAAAGCTTTTGATTCTGAAGAGCCTACGATCCTTCAGATTTTTTCTATCTGTTCTAGTTTTCAAGTTATAAGTCTTTGAATGTGATTTTACCCTATGTTCTATTTTTAGTAACAGCGGCCATGTTTGTTATCAAATCATAAAGCCGAACACAATTTTTGAACATCATGCCCTGATTAATACTTGGACCAAGTTTTGAAAAATTCCATTCAGTGGTTTCAGAGAAGAAGATTTTTGAAAAAGTAATGGACGGACGACGGACTACGGACGGATGGCGATGACAATAGCTCACTTGACCCTTCGGGTTAGGTGAGCTAAAAACTACATGTATAACTAAAAGACTTAATTTGGAAACCACAGGAAGAAGGATCTTAGAAAATATTTAAATATGTGGCTCTCCACCAAAATGGGGAAAACAGAATGATAATCTTATACTATTGAATTTTATTTCTTAAAGAAGTTCCATCTTAAAAAGGTTAAGTAAAAGTATTCACCAAACATCATTGTAAGCTTAAAGATAACAATTAGGAAATCCACCAATCGGATTCTGCTGTTCCTGTTTCCGTAGCGACGAACTATGGCAATCTGCACTTGTCTATTTACTGTGAAACCTAAATAAAACAAGTAAATATGTGACTCAATGTTCACTCATATAATCGAAGTAATAGTAATAAGGGTAATATTCAATGTAGGTATACTATAATGGAGCTAGATAATGGTTGGATCCCAAAATGCATCCCATTTTAAACCATATTGATATGAGAAAGACATTGGCATAAACTCTCACATAGATACAAAATTAAATCCATTTTATTTGGATAGATGGGGCAAAATCATTTGGGTAGATGTGATCGTATTTCCAACCTTTCTGCACAATGAGGTTCTTTAGAAAACTTCCAAAAAATCTGAACGAGTGACAGAATGATTTTCTTCCATCATTTTTTGAGTCTTGTGCAACTTGGCAGACTCTCTACATAAAAGAGCTTGCTTTGCTTGCATAGCTTAAAAATATCAGGAACCTAGGATTTGTACATGCAGTAACTTATATAATAATTTTACCAAAATTTTGGTAAAGGACATGGTATGGTTAGGGCCATATTTTGCCCTCTATTTTATGAAAGAAATAAATCTTAAGTAAATTAAGAAAATGAACTTTATATATGGAGTAAGTTATGAGTATGCTTTCAATTTCCAAAAGTCTTCTCAGTTTTTCAATTTTATAGCCACCTAAAACCGAGTTAAATCAACAAAATCTAGAAAAATATACATTTTTAGAGCTTAAATTCTTATTTTCAAAGGCCTCCTCCAACGTGACCCAGGGATTTCTTAACTGATTTAGACATGAATTGAAATGAATTTTAGAATCAATTTATAAAATTTCTGGGTTAAGAAGGCAGAGACATAAAAAATTGAAAAAATTACCCAAAATTTGTCAAATTTAAGTCAATTTGACAAGAATCTTACATATTTGGTTTGTTTTGACATCTTATTTTTCATCAATGTCAGATGATATGCTTAAAAATTTATTAGAACAAGTTTGTTCATTTACTCGAACTTCTAAAAAGCATAAAAAAAAATTTCCATATCAATTTTGTAATTTCTAATAATAGAGGGGGCCAAATATGGGCCTTAGTGTACCTTGTCCTTTCATCAATATATGTATTATAAAAAATTAAGCAAAGGAAAATGTCCAAAGGACCCATTTACAGGTCCCATGTTACATTATGCTCATTCGAAGCTTGTTAACAATATCAGGTCTAGGAGTAGTGAAGAAAAGTGTGGTTTATCTTATAAATTGAAAATCCAACTAAACAGAGATTTTTTTTTTTTATCAACACGAGTGTAAATAAAACAACAATAGCTGATAACAAATCAGAGTATACAACTTTCTTATGTTAAGTCTCTTCATAAATTTGATTCGCCAAAATTCAAGCATTTCAAAGCATTCCAAATGAGATCACACTACACAGTTGACATATGGCAATGTCTATTATTAGAAATCATACAACATCATAAAATGGCAAGCTCAAATGTGTGCTACGGAAAACATCAAGCAAACTCAAAAGTTAAAGCTTTAAATAAGATTATTTGAATGCATGGCAAAAACTTAATTTGAAATCCACAACATTCTTTGGAAAATTTGAATCTCAAAAATGCTAGCTACTATTGAACTACTATAGTTGGGACAAGATTGAATTTTTGGTTAGATGATTTGGAAAAGAAAATAGGGGCTCCCAGGAGCCTGAATCGCTCATCTTATCTCTTATGCTAAAGACTGTTACCTAGTGTGCAACATGGTCTACATGTACTTGGTAAGTGACATACAAGAAACTAGTTACGATAGAAAACACTTTTAAGATCAAGAATACAAAGTTACAAGGCTTTCCCTTTGAACCAAACAAGTTAAAATTGATTGAAAACAGGTAAAGGGGGATTACTCTTTAAAGGATAATCTGACAATTTTGACACTGAAATCATTTTAGTAGCTCTCTATAAGCCGAACAATTTTGCAATGCTAACTTTTCCCCTGGCACTTACAGTTGTCAAGATAAAGTCCAAAAACTGTGAAAATGGTCAATTTTGACAGTTAATGGGAAATAACTCTCACAACTTTGACCCAATAAAGAGTTTTGTAGAGCTTTTGATGCTGAAGAAAGAAGGTTGCTTCGGATTTTCTCTATCTCTTATACTTTTTGAGCTATAAGCTAAAAACTATGGTCTGACCCCCCTGTTCTATTTTTAGTAATGGCGGCCATGTTGGTTGGCTGATGTTCACAAATTTCACAAACTTGTTAGAGGACATCTTAAAGATCAAGTGTACAAAGTTTCAAAGCAATCCCATCAGTGGTTTCAGAGAAGAAGATGTTTGAAGAAAAGTTAAGGGACGGACGGACGACGGACACTAAACGATGACAATAGCTCACATGACCCTTCGGGTCAGGTGAGCTAAAAATACCATACATTTATTAGTAATTAAGTGATCACATGTAAATGAAGTCTGCATGGGGATTCAAATGGAAAAAAGCATCATCAGTCTTTATGTTCTAGTGCTCGGAGTACTTGTCGGACTAGCAAGTGACAGCAATGAAACTTACCCAAATAAGAACCTTAATGATGTTAATGATAGAGAATTAGTGTTACTGGTCATATGTTATTCATTATATATGCCTTTAATACTTGATATATATATTACATCAGAAACCAAGTTTCCATATGCACATATAAGTGTATCTTATTATTTAACAGTTACATTGACATCCATTATAAAGTTTTTTTTCTATGTCAAAGCTTTATTAAATGCTGTTTTCTAAATTTTCTGTAATTTAAACATCTCATGCCCTCTGCACCAAAGTTTGTTCTAACCACATTGGCCTATCAAGACAATGTTCTGTACCAGATAAATGAAATGTAGACACAATGATAGACACATGTAAGTCTTTGAAAGAATAAAATTTAAGTTGCTTAGTAATTCAAACATTATTAAGGTTCATCTGTACCTTTCTTTAAAACATGGCATTATTTTAAATCTATTTTCAGTATAGGCACAGCCAAAACTGCACATAAAATTGAAATTTAAAGTGTAGCTGGACCTAGATATTAAACATTCTTACCTTTTCTCTATGAATTCTTCCCCCCAAAATCCTTTATTTTAGATGTCTCTTTTTTCTCCTCTTTTAAAAACACCAGATTTAAGGCTAATATCACTTTCACCCTTTCTTGTGGCCTCAAATTTCATGCAACTTTCAATAAGGAATTTAACTAAAAGTGTTCACCTCGTTTCATGTAAGAGGCATAATAGGGATAGTTTGTCCTTTTTCAATTTAAAATCTGAACAGGAAAAACAAGTAATACTGTGAGCGAGCTCACAAAAGGATACCCCCCGCTTCATATTGGACTCAAATCTCAAGTCCAATTATCTCCCCTGAATGATGTCAGAGTGCAATGAAAATTCTTCATGCACATCTACATATGATGTACTTCATTCATGTAAAGTTTCATTAAAATCCATCAAGCGGTTTAGGAGGAGTTGCGCTTACGGGATCTCCCATTGAATAATGTATTTAAAAAGTCTAAGTCCAATTATCTCCCCTGAATGATGTCAGAGTGCAATGAAAATTCTTCATGCACATCTACATATGATGTACTTCATTCATGTATAGTTTCATCAAAATCCATCAAGCGGTTTAGGAGGAGTTGCGCTTACGGGTCTTCCTTTGAATAATGTATTTAAAAAGTCTAAGTCCAATTATCTCCCCTGAATGATGCAATGAAAATTCTTCATGCACATCTACATATGATGTACTTCCTCCATATGAAGTTTCAGTAAAATCCTTCAAGCGGTTTAGGAGGAGAAGCGCTTACAAGTTGTGTGGACAGACGGACGGACGGACGGACAGACGGACCGACAGACAGGGTGTTTCCTATATACCCCCCCCAAACTTTGTTTGCGGGGGGTATAAAAAGAGATCTTTAGTTTTAAGGAACCTAAAATGAAAAATTGATAGAAATTGAATAAGAAATTACCATATCTAGGTCCAGCTATGCTTTATTAAGGTCTTTCCCTTCCACAGAAGGAAAGACCTTACTGTATTTCTTATGATTATTATTATTATTATTTTTTTTTTTCCGCCACAAAAAAAAAAGAAGAAATACTTAACGTAACATTACGAAACTTCATACCATTAACCGACACTATAAGGGCATGACTTGAGTAACCCTGCGAAACCGATCTATTTTTAGTAACGGAGTTATCTGCCCGTAACCCAAAAACCTTGTTTGCAGATTAACTCAATAACCGTAACCGTTATCAAAAATCTGAAGCCGGGAAAATGTTGCTAGACTCATGGTCATGATTTGTCACGCAAAAATTTTTTTTTCGATCAACTTCCTGGTTACGCGTTTTTGACACGAAAAGTGTCGCGACTCGTCAAAATTTTTTTTCTTCAAAACGGTTAGTCCTAGAGACTTGGGACCTTCACCAATCATCCTAAGTGACATATGTTACATCTAAAAATGTCAAGGTCAAAGGTCAAATCTCAAGGTCAGAGGTCATGGTACACCTTGTTTGCAGTATAGCTTAAAAACCATACAAAATTGAAGCAGACATGTAATGGGGAAAATACTCGTCTCATTTAGACCTTTATTTGATATAAAGGGTCGAACACTGTACGACAAACCGTTTTCGAGTTATGGCCCTTAACGCGATTCGGCTTATCCGTTTTTGGCTTATAACTTTTAAACCGTCAGAGATAATATAGTAAACATATGGGTTTTTTGTGACCGTCATTATGGGCCCTTCAATTTAAGACCAAAGTCGAATGGTTACGGGCAGCCATTTTCAAAATGGCTGACACCGTAAACAGTTTTTATGAAATAACACTTAAACCGTACAAAATTGAAGCGGACAATACATGAAAAAAATGTTCGCCATGTCAAAATCTACAAAAAGTGTTCCAGGTGCGAAAGCGTAAAACTTGTCGTTTTTGTGTTATCGCCCTTGATTCGTATTTTTAAAATGATTTTTTGTTTATAACTTTTAAACCATAAAAGATGGTGAATGAAACATATGGTTTATCTGAAAGAGGATAAAATTACCTACAATTTGAACCCAAACAGTACATGATTCGGTTGAATGGTTCCAAAATGGCGGCCAAAACAAGTTTCGCGAAACGCGTTTTTTGCCAATAACTTGAAAACCATAACAGATAGTATAGTAAACATGTATACTTAAATGAATCAGAATGCAAAGAGCTACAATTTGAGTCCAAGGTCAAAGGTCATAGGTCAAGGTCATTCCCTAGCAACAAGGTAACCTTAATGAAAAGTCCATAGCAACCATACATATTCTTAAACCAGACTACTTTCTGAGTTTAGATGTAAGTTTTTTCAACCGGAAGTGACATTGAGTCCATAGCAACCGACATAAAAGTCCATAGAAACCATACTTTTTCTGACTCTAGGCCCCCTGATCTTCATTCTGGAGCCTATATCACAATAATTGGCAACATCTTGTCATAAACAAAGTGACTCAAATGTCTTAAGTACTTGTATAAAATACCATAACAAAAACATATGACAGGGAAAGACCTCACATTTGTTCTCTGAACAAATGACTTTTTAATTTTATTATTTTATTTGTAGTTTTTGTTCTGCATTTACTAAAAAATAGGTAGAAAATTTCGCTATTTTTAACGAAAGGTACAGATGAACCTTAACATACCTAAGGCACTAAAAAGTTTGTTGAGCTCATATGTATCTACACTAGCAGTACCATCCTTGTCAAACTGTTCAAACACTTTCTAAAATATTAATTACAAGAAATTAAAAGACTTCAAAAAGTAGATCTTAATTACCAAAGTATTCTAATTAACATATTTCTATGGATAATGCCTTATGTTTTGTACTTCGCTTGATTTACACTGAAAAGGACATGTTCTTAAATGTCCATAGCATTCCATGCATTTAACATTCATAAAGTGACTTTGAAAAGATTTCAGTGTTTATAATTTCTAATCCTTAAAAAAAAAACACTGCTTGGTGTAAAAAAAAGAGAAAAGTGATGGTTTTGTGCAAAGACAGAATTAATGTGACAACTTATTTCATTTTGTAATTCTGATAACTGATAAATCTTTTTACACAATCAATTACTGTTGTTTCATTATTATTTGTGTGGTACCAGTTTTTCATGGTTTTCTAGGATAGCCTTTCAAACCATGAAATTTGATACCTCACAAAAAAGATATTTAACATTGACATGTATGCTGCAGATCACAGAACCACAAATTTAAGAATCCATGAACTGGTCCTTTTTCATCAGACCATGAAAATGGGCACCCCTAAAACATAATTGAATCCCCAGTACTTCTCAACACTGTACTATTTTTCTTACCTTGTATGCTTTTATTTCATTCCAACCTTTAATGACCTCCTCATAGTTCAAAGCTCCAGACCGATTCCTCTTTATAAGGTTAAAGAAAACTATATATGTATGTTTTTATACTGTTAAATAATACTGAAATCTGATGGCATTTTTTAAATATATTTAATACTTGAACATGTTTTATTAAATATAATTTCAAAAATTTTGACAAAAAAGCTTGAAAAAAAAATCATGACTTAAATTTATTTAGTTTCACGACTATAACAAAGCAAGGGTAACTTGACTATAAAACATTTAAAATCTAAAGAATAAGTAACAAGAACAGATTCCAGGTCCCCCGCCCGTTGAACGTTATATTGTTGAAGGGGCATACTGACCTGAAAATCACTTACACCTTAGGGGACCCCTATAGGAGTCTGCATACAAAATTTCAGAACCCTAGGATTAGTAGTTACTGAGAAAAGTGTTACGAAAAATTTACCATTGAGCCTATGGGAGAAAAAATGACTAAGTCGTTAAACAGGAAGTAGATGTCAGACTGACCTGAAAATCACTTACACCTTAGGGGACCCCTATAGGAGTCTGCATACAAAATTTCAGAACCCTAGGATTAGTAGTTACTGAGAAAAGAGTTACGAAAAATTTACCATTGAGCCTATGGGAGAAAAAATGACTAAGTCGTTAAACAGGAAGTAGATGTCAGACTGACCTGAAAATCACTTTCACCTTAGGGAACCCCTATAGAAGTCTGCATACAAAATTTCAGAACCCTAGGATTAGTAGTTACTGAGAAAAGTGTTACGAAAAATTTACCATTGAGCCTATGGGAGAAAAAATGACTAAGTCGTTAAACAGGAAGTAGAAGTCAGACTGACCTGAAAATCACTTACACCTTAGGGGACCCCTATAGGAGTCTGCATACAAAATTTCAGAACCCTAGGATTAGTAGTTACTGAGAAAAGTGTTACGAAAAATTTACCATTGAGCCTATGGGAGAAAAAATGACTAAGTCGTTAAACAGGAAGTAGATGTCAGACTGACCTGAAAATCACTTACACCTTGGGGGACCCCTATAGGAGTCTGCATACAAAATTTCAGAACCCTAGGATTAGTAGTTACTGAGAAAAGTGTTACGAAAAAAAGTGTGACGGACGCACGGACGGACGGACACCGGCATTTCCAAGTCCCCGCTCCGCGTTGCGGCGGGGGACAAAAATCTGCTTATTGTTCATTACTGATTTGATGTTGAAACAAAATTTGGGGATTTCCATGATTCCAATAAATAAAAAATATTCAACATGCATCAAAACACAATCAGATAAAAAACATGTCTCACTGTCTGCATTTGCCTAAGAATTAAACATGATTTTTTTTATGTTGTAAATATTCCTCAAATTTGTCAAAATTAAATGTGCCCAAATTTAGTATGCATATTACTTTTCCACTAAATGTGATTCAGGTAAGGAACATGCAAATTTGTTTCAGTGAGTGTCACCTTCATCTTTTACCTATATCCCAAAATCACTAGGCCTTCCTCTAGGGAAAGTCAAATTCTAAACCAGAAAAGTTTTGGACAAACATAATAAAGGATACATCCATAGCAGTTACTAATGATCTGCAAGATTCTAAACTGAACAGAATTGGTTCTCCAAACTCTACAATAGAAAATAAAATATAAAGTTCTTGTATACAACTTTCATATAAAAAAACCAACATAACTCTTTTTGGATAAATCTATGATAATCTCTGGAACATTTTATATTACATGCAGGTTTGACAAATATGTAACAACATTTACATATTCAAAAATTGATTAGGTAATTTCTTAGCTAATAGGTTTGTACATTCATTTGAAGTCACTTTTTTTTCATGTGAGTCTAATTCAAGTGGCAGATATTCATTAAACGCATGCTTGTCTCACTTTATATTTACAAAAGCATCTTGCTTACCTATACATTCATCCATCAGGCACTATAGGTTTCTTTTACTTATATATTTGACAGCCCTGTATAACTCATGTGGGTAAAAAGAAGACCATTAATACCCAATTTACTACAAAACTTAACCATTATGAAAGTAGGCTTCTTTGGCTGTAACTTGTATAACTTTCATGATGCACATGCACTCTTAATGGTGTCCTGTGTGTTAAAAGGAACGTTAACCCACAACCCCCTTAAAGTCAGCTTTATACAACAAACCTTGCGTAGATAGATCCCGTAGAAACAATTTCAGTTCTCTGGCATATATATGTCCATCTTCTGTAGCATGCTTAAGAAACATCTCCTTTACATGGTCTTTTGGCTTCACTGGACTAGGCTGAAAGAACAATAACAGATTTACTGTTTGTTAAAAGTCAAACTGACACAAAGTAACTGACACTCAATAGTCAAATTTACAACAATGTCAAGCCAATTCAGCTGTTAGCATTTTGTCCATTCAAAACTTTAGACTCATCATTTTGACCAAAAAAAACACCTGTGAATTCATGACAAGGAATATCTTCATTTGTCTATTAGAAAAAAAATACATTCAACAGACCTATAATAAAGAAAATGTAAAACAATTTTCTAAAAGAAAAATTGAGAGAGAAATATAACATGTCCTGTTATTGTTCATTTCTACTATTTAGCAATTTTAATATCATGACTTACCACTTCACTAGTGTCATCTTCTTCTAAAAGGCTGCAAAACAATACATTCACAATGAGTTCTGCTGAAAACATGAACATAACTGAAAAATCATATAAAGCTATGTTCTATATATCCATGGTGAATGCATTAAAATCAATAATCATGAGCCATTCTGCACAAGCACCAAAATGGTGCGGACATAACAGGTCACATATTTTGATGATTTTTATTGTACAAAGTATTTTAGACAATATTGATAACAAAATTAACCTCAGATCATCTTATTGTCCACCATTGCCATGGTAACCACAGCTACCATTTTAAACTCTTTGGAAAATACTATTATAGGCTTAAAAACCTATCAAATCGGAAATTATTATTGTTTGTTTGTAATAATTATAAAGATAAAATTTTAAAAAATCCCGATGGTGCCATTTTTAGTTTTAGAGAAAAATGGCACCAAATTTGGTTATGATGGTAATAAAATTTATCAAAATCTGTGACCTACTATGTCTCAGCATGGGCCACATTCTTGGAATTTTACAAAGAAAGGCTCTTAATATTCAACAAAATGTTTTTCTCAAAGACAGTAATTTTCTTTTATTTGGAGATAGACTGTCCTTTTAAGAACATTTTTAAAACCGTAAATGTGACAGGGCTATCTTGATGGGCAATGGCAAATTTACCCTGCAATTTTTTTTATTAACAAGAACATTCATTGAAAATAAATAAACTTATTGACATTTTAATGAATTGTAATACATGTACATATAAACAAAGACTTTCAGAAAAGTCTAGAGCAAATTATACCCCTTGAAGACCCCTTTGTAGAGTTCAACAAAAGTAGGCTCATCTGGGGCTGCTTCAAAGGCCACACTTGTGAACTGCAAGCTGGAGATAGATTCACATAAGACATAAAGCTTGCTTTCCAATCAAGTATAAATAGATATATTTAATTTAGAACAATATCCTTCTTTTTGTGTCACATCTTACCCACTATCTGCTGGCTTCTCAGTGTACAACCTCAGTAGAAACTTGGCTTCATCATGTGCTTTAAATGTACTAGGGACAATGGCATAGGTCCCTGGGTCTAGTTCAAATCTCCTTGTCACTTCTCTGAGATATTCATATATTCCTGATCGTTTCTTTAAGATCAAGGCATGCTTTGGTGCAGATTCACCATCTAATGGGCGTTTGTAATTGTCTTTCAGCTAAAAGGAAAGATAGGCAGAATTGTTTTTTTAAGTAAATAGAATATATAGCAATGTTATACATGAATTCAAATGAGATATTTTCACTTTTACCAAAAACCTAATTTTATTCTGAATCCAAAATTTTCTCTGGACTCAAGTAAAATGGACCTTCACCATATCCTGTATTACAACATTATCTACCATAAAGCAAAGCTTGTTCACAACTCCACCAACCAGTATCTTGATTTTTTGCACTTGACATGAACAATAAAAGAAAATGTCAATGAATGACCAATGCCCCCATGTAGGATTACAAACAAAAAATAAACATCCAACAAGTATGAACATCACTAGCCATCCTGCCGAATTTCAAATCATACTGACATACAATTTTTTAGAAATGCTTGAGGCAAATCTTTATATGAATTCTCATATTGGTCCAGACCAAAACCACAAAGTGGTGATCTGACAAGAGGCTCCCAGGAGCCTGAATCGCTCACCTGGTCTTGAAATCAACCTTATGAAGACGTTTGTATAGCTATCTGCAATAGTTTTCTTTCTATAGGCAAAAAATTCTATTGATTGCATTATTAATAAAGGGGCTGTAACCCCTATAGGGGGTCATCTGACGACTTCAACCCTATGAAGATTATTGTAGAGCTAAATGTGCTGAACATTTAAGCAAGCAACAGCTTTTCTCTATCTGCAATAGTTTTCATTCTATATGCCAAAACACTATTTTTTGCCTTTAAGGGGCTGTAACCCTTATCAGGGCTCATCTGACAACTTCGACCCTATGGAGACTCTTGAAGAGCTTAATGAGCTGAGCATTTAAGCAAACAACAGCTTTTTCATTCCATAAGCCAAAAACATGAAACAAGAGTTGACACAAAAGTATGTCTCGCCTGTCAGCACCATCACAGAACTCATTGAAGGTCTAGCTGGGCCTTCAGAAAAGTTAAGATCAAGGTCATGTGACAGGTGACAGAATTCCATTTAACCATCACAAAAATGTCTGAAGTGTGTTCAAGATACAATAGTTATTGAGAAACAATGAAAAAAGACCAACATTCACTAAGTCATTCAACCATGAAAATGGGGTCAAGGTCATATAACATGGTGAGGTCAGTTGCATATACAATAATCCCCAAATATCAAATGCCTAGCTATAATATTATACTTTTCACTTAACTCATTTTCCACCCAAAAATCATCTAAGTTCACAAAGTCATTGAAATATTAAAATGGGGTCAGGGTCGCACATCATGGTGTCAGTTGTGTAAACCCAAATCCCAAATGTCTGTATACCAAATATCAGATGCCTAGCTATTATATAATAACTTTTAACTTAATTTATTTTCAACAAAAGATTTAATTGTCCCAAAATCATCTAAGTCCACAGAGTCACTAAACCATAAAAATTGTGTCAAGGTCACAGGACATGGAGTCAGTTGCATAGACCATAGCCCTAAATGTTTGTATACCAAATATCAGATGCTTAGCTATTATACTTTTCACTTGATTTATTTTCCGCAAAAGTCTTACAAAGAATTTTTTTTTTACCCAAAAATAACCTAAGTTCACAGAGTCTCTGAACCATAAAAATGGGGTCAGGGTCAAATGGCATGACCATAACCCGAACTGCCTGTAAACCAGATATGAGATGGCTAGCTATTATACTTTTCTTGTAATTCATTTGGACAAAAGTCTTACAAAGGGTTTTTTTGGTAAAAAAAAACTAGAGGCTCCCAGGAGCCTGAATCGCTCACCTGATCTCTTATGCCAACGTTTGAATAAATTTCACAAACTTTTAACTATACAAAGTTGCAAATAATTCCTTCAGTGGTTTCAGAGAAGATTTTTGGAAATCAGTTTAAATTAATAGAAAAAAAACAGTTAGAGGGCAATAACTCCTATAAGGACCTTTTGATGCTAAACAAGAAAAGTTGCTTAGGATTTTCTCTATCTCTTATACTTTTTGAGTTATAAGCCAAAAACAATGGTCTGACCCCCCCTGTTCTATTTTTAGCAATGGCAGCCATGTTGGTTGGTTGACGTGTATATAATTCACAAACTTGGTAGAGGACATCCTAAAGATCAAGTGTACCAAGTTTCAAAGCAATCCCTTCAGTGGTTTCAGAGAAGAAGATTTTTGAAAATCAGTTAAAATTAATGGAAAAAACAGTTAAAGGGGAATAACTCTTAAATGGCTGATCTGACCATTTTGACCCTGAAATCATTTTTGTAGATCTCAATGAGCTGAACAATTCTGCAATGCTTACTTTTCCTCTAGCTCTAACGGTGTTCAAGATATTGTCCAAAAACTGCAAAAATGGTCAATTTTGACGATTAAAGGGCAATAACTCCTATAAGGAGTCGTTTCACAACTTCGACTCAATGGAGAGATTTGTAGAGCTTTTGATGCTGAACAAGGAAGGTTGCTTCGGATTTTCTCTATCTTTTATACTTTTTGAGTTATAAGTCAAAAACTATGGTCTGACCCCCCCTGTTCTATTTTTAGCAACGGCGGCCATGTTGGTTGGTCAACGTGTATATAATTCACAAACTTGGTAGAGGACAGCCTAAAGATCATGTATACCAAGTATCAATGCAATCCCTTCAGTGGTTTCAGAGAAGAAGATTTTTAAAAATCAGTTAAAATTAATGGAAAAAACAGTTAAAGGGGAATAACTCTTAAACGGCTGATCTGACAATTTTGACCCTGAATCATTTTTGTAGATCTCAATGAGCTAAACAATTCTGCAATGCTAACTTTTTCTCTAGCTCTAATGGTTTTCAAGATATAGTCCAAAAACTGCAAAAATGGTCAATTTTGATGATTAAAGGGCAATAACTCCTATAAGGAGTCGTTTCACAACTTCGACTCAATGGAGAGATTCGTAGAGCTTTTGATGCTGAACAAGGAAGGTTGCTTCGGATTTTCTCTATCTCTTATACTTTTTGAGTTATAATCCAAAAACAATGGTCTGACCCCCCTGTTCTATTTTTAGCAACGGCGGCCATGTTGGTTGGTCGACATGTATATTATTCACAAACTTGGTAGAGGACATCCTAAAGATCATGTTTACCAAGTATCAATGCAATCCCTTCAGTGGTTTCAGAGAAGAAGATCTTTGAAGAAAAGTTAACGGACGGACGACGGACGACGGATGACGGACAGACGGACGGACGGACGACGGACGCTTAACGATGACAATAGCCTTACAAAGAGGTTTTTTGGTCTGAAAAAAACATCTAAGCTCACAGAGTATCTAAACCATAAAATTGGGGACAGGTTCAACAGCATGGTGCCATTTGCGTAAACCATAGCCTCAACTGTCTGTATAACAAATATCAGATGCCTAGCTATTCTACTTTTCTTGTAATTCATTTTCCACAAAAGTCTTACAAAGGTTTTTTTTTGGTCCAAAAAAACATCTAAGTTCACAGAGTATAGGGGTCAGGGTCAAACGGCATGGTGCCAGTTGCGTAGACCATAACCCCAACTGTCTGTATACCAAATATCAGATGCCAAGCTATTATAATTTTCTTGTAATTCATTTTCCGCAAAAGTCTTACGAAAAAGGTGTCGCAGCCACCGGAAAGTAATACCTATGTCTCGCCAAGTGGCAGGCGAGACAAAAACGCTATTTTTCACCTTTAAAGGGCTGTATCCGCTTTAAGGGATCATCTGACAACTTTGACCAAATGGAGACTTTTGTAGAGCTACATGAGCTGAACATTTAAGCAAGCAACAGCTTTTCTCTATCTGCAATAGCTTTCATTCTATAGGCAAAAGAACACTATGTTTTGCCTTTGAGTGGCTGTAGCCCCTATCAGGGGTCATCTGACAACTTCGACCCTATGGAGACTTTTGAAGAGCTTAATGAGCTGAACATTTAAGCAAGCAACAGCTTTTCTCTATCTGCAATAGTTTTCATTTTATAAGCCAAAAACATGAAAAAACTCTATTTTTCACCTTAAAGGGGCTGTATCCGCTTTAAGGGATCATTTGACAACTTTGACCAAATGGAGACTTTTGTAGAGCTAAATGAGCTGAACATTTAAGCAAGCAACAGCTTTTCTCTATCTGCAATAGTTTTCATTCTATAGGCTAAAAACACTATTTTTTGCCTTTAAGGGGCCATAACCCCTATAAGGGATCATCTGACAACTTTGACCCTATGGAGACTTTTGTAGAACTTTTGATGCTGAAGCAGTAAGGTGGCATCAGATTTCATCTATCTCTTATACTTTTTGATTAACAGGCAAAAACAGTAGTCTGACCCCCTGGTCTATTTTTAGTAACGACGGATCAAAAATCGAAACAAAAGTTTGGTGCAGGACACCCTAAGGATTATTCATACCAAGTTTCATTAAATTCTGTTCAGTAGTTTTAGAGGAGAAGATTTTGAAAAATTGTTAACGGACGACTGACGACGACAGACGCCAAGTGATGGCAATAGCTCACATGGACCTTTGCTCCAGGTGAGCTAAAAAGTCTAAAAGTCACTTAGAACAGTCAATTTGTCTAAACCAAATTTGTCTAAACCAAACCATCCATTCTACTGTAGTTTCTGAGAACATATTGAGCAAAATTTTTTGTATAGGTATAGGGGCAGATGGACTGAAGTTAAACTTAATACCCCCCCCCCCCCAATGATATCACCACAATGGTTATTCAAATGCCAGCAGTTAATCAATTAAATATTTAAGTTACAAATGATATACTGTGGATTCATTTATTTTTGTGGGTACCATTTTTTATGGATAGATTAACAATTATAAGTTTGTGGATTCTTATTATCATGGTTGTAAAGTCTGCATCAAACAGATCAATGTTAAATTTTCTTTTTGTGGGGTATCTAATTTTTTGGGTCAACGCCACCTTTGAAAACCACGAAAATTGATACCCCACGAATAATAATGAAACCACAGTATATTAATTACCTGATACACATCAAAACCTATAGCAACTGATGATCTATTGTCCATTTCTTTTTCTGTTAAATTCACAATTAAGGTACATAATCCAGAGTTGTCAGTTTTATCCACATCTTTTAACTCGATGAAATATTGAGGATTTTTCCAATAGAGATCTACAATTATGAAAATATTCACAAGAACATGCTTACTTGTCTCCTTATGGTAAGTTATCAAAGCTAATAGATCTTTGTCAAATGTCACAAGTTCAAAAAGACGAAGACAAAATCAGTCAAAAGACAATTATGAAAAGACATATAATACTGTAAACGCACAAATTTTTGCGAGTAGTTATTTTCATGATTTAACAATTTCACCCTAGTATACGTGTATTTAATTTTGAGTATTCTGCTAAAAACTCTCTTAATTTCATACATATTATTTCATTTCGCATGTATTCAATTTCACAAATAATGCTTGACCATGAAATTTGTGAATATAATTACTATGGGAAAATAAGTACTATTACAGTTATGTTTACCAAAACCCATGCATATATGCACACATATAACAATACAGCTGTAATCTGCAAACTGACACAAGAAAAAGTGTGAATTGAGGTGCTCCAAAAATAAGCAATTCCTTCATGTTGCAATACATGTATAACATAAGACATTTATCAAACAGGAATATGTCCAAAAGACATAATGCCCTATCTCGCAACATTTTGGACAGACAGATGAATGGACGGAACAATAGACGCTATGACGGATGGAGAGATGGACAGACAAATGGACTTGAACATTATATCCCCTACTTCCGTAGATTGGGCATATAAAATTCATCAATATGAGGTAATTCAGAGCAATATTTTATGCAATAATTACCACAGGCATTTGGAACATGGATCTTATATACTGGTATATATATATTTGAAAGAGAGATTTTGTATCGTCAAAAAGGAAAAGGAAATCCTTTACTGGTAAATCACACTTTTGTATATATTTACTCAAACATCATTCTTAAACTTGCAACTAGCATTGAACCCTGAAACTATACTACAGTCAACTGACATTACAAAAAATTCTGACAAAAGAGTTGCAGGATTCAAATTTCAAATTTTTATCTTTTCTAACATCAAATTTTAAGAATCTTCATATCCTATCAGCACATGAATTTACATTTTACAGTTTAAACTTTTGCAAGGGCATGTACATATTTTCTATGGTTCACAAAACAAAAAGAAATGACAACGCAAATGACAAAACCATGCTATGCATCAGTGTGTTGTCTTGAGGCTGATTTTTATACCCTCACTTTGAAAAAGAGGGCATACAGTCCTTTTTTTACCCTTGTCCGTCCATAAGTAACATAATAATATTTCCTTTATTTAAATTTTACTCTTATTGTCTTTTTTGTTATTAATTTGCAATCTTTGTTTCAGAAAGGATTAAAAATTCCTGGTAATATGCACCATCAAGAAGTGTACACATACCTACAGTGGGACCAGATAAAAACATTATCAGCTTCATAACCTAATGGTGTGAAGTTTAGCAAACCTTTTGGAGGGGGTCTCAGAATTCTTATATTCATCACTTTCTTTTTCAACTGTCTAAATGACAGATTCCCAAAAACTTGATCCCAGATCTACAAGGGATCATAAGATCTACAACAAGCCAGTGGCACATTTCACAATCCAGTTTAAATTTACACAAATAAAAATTAAGGTATTATTTACACTAAAACAATGCAAATATGTGTACTAATTCTAATATTAATCACATTTGTTACCATTTTGAGCAATGGTATAACAAAAATAGGTTTTATTCTAAAAACCTTAATGTTTTTTGTGATATTGTAGCTTTATTCTTACCAAATAAATATTTTACAAGGGAGATAATTTACAAATATTTGACCTCCCCCCTTTTTCCTAGATCCCATTAATTCCTTAATATGATAATGTTATACCCTGATAAGGATGATTTCCACAGCCACCTGCAGTAAGTCCTCGTATCCAAGCATCATGGTAAGCAGTCACTTCCCAATCATCTTTTCTCTACAATGAAATATTATAGAAATCACATCTGACAATTCGTATATTGAAAATTTTAAATTATAACTAAAAAGAATATTAAAGTCAATTAGTAATAATTTGCTTTATACAATTAAGGCCAATATAAAAAAAATCCTAGATTCTCATCCCCTCCCGCCCCGATTATCTTAGCCGCCTCAAAAAATTTTATTTTGATTTTTTGCCAAATTATGTCCATTTTTGGTCTATTTTCTCTAAAATGGCAGCATATTTCATTAAATTGGATAAAAAAAAAAAAAAAAATCCCCAGCCGCCCCCCCCCCATATCTTCAAGAAATTTGATTGAGAATCTAGGAATTATTATATTATGGCCTTAACCTGACAAAGTTAGGAAGTGTCCTGAAACCAAAAATATAAATTTTCAAAAAATGTTTTTTTTTGCTTTCAAAATCCCAAAATAGTATTTATTAAACCAACATGTAAAATTTAAGAACACTATTCCTATATGGTTTTGAGCATGTGTGTCCACAGAAAAATGGGCAGATTGATTGGGGAAGTATATAACTAGAGGTCTTATGAAACCTCAGTTTGGGAGGGTTGTAGGTAAAAGTTATTAGCATATACTAATCTAATTGTGATGTACATCAGCCTTGTTATATTGTTTACCAAATTTACTTTTGAAAAAAAAAACACATATTAATGAAATGTGTTTGTATATATTTGCGAGAAGTCACTCAAGAAAATAAAAAAACTGCCACAAAGATGAAACTTTTATTGAAATTCTATAAAGTAAATTTACAATTTTGAACATTTCAATCATTACCAAATCATTGGCTATTTCTGATGTAAGGGCATCTGGTTGTAAATGACACAACTGTAGTTCATCAAAATACTTCACCAAATCCTTAAATTGAATCCTGAATTAAAAAAAAAATCTTGTACTATATTAGCTCATCAAAAGCCTATCAATGACTGCAACTTAACAGAATAATAGAACATTCATTTTTACAAGTGATGTTATTCTTTAAATAAAATACTGTCAATTTGAAAATCAGTTCAAATAATTAGTTGTTAGTTTTTGCATAAATTAATATCTGAATGGAAATATTTGTTGCTGATATACAACACAGTACAAAAACAGAATACTTCAATTTTCTCCCTAATGTTAAAATTAATACAGTATTTTCTTGAACAAATTGTTAATATTGTTTGACAAAGAGCATTTCCAAACCTACCAGAACTCTCCATCATCTCTTATGACAATACCCAACTTCTGTCTGGCCTCTGGTGAAATATTTTGGATTTCTTCTGAGCTAGAGATAAAGCGATATTTTGTTAAAATAAAATTTCTTAATTCTTAGTTATCATAAATCAAGTTACTATACTTAAATCTTTGTCAGGAGAGCTTTAAAGGACAAGGTACAGTTAGGCTCCAATTCAGCCCCCCCTGTAAGACTGAAAGGTAGAGTATTGATCCAGAGAAATGTCCTATTGTTTAAAAAAATTGACTAAAACTTGCATCTGGTTGTAAAGAAATTCTTAAGAATAAAACAATATAGTGAACATTACTTTTGTTTTACAAAGCATATGTGAAGATTATCGTACACTTATTCCACAGCTCATAATTTTCTATCAACCTGTACAAAGGGATCTTTAGCAATAACATAGGGTAAGGCTGTCTGTCTCCATACTTAGTACAAGCATTTTTTTGTCTCTTTCAAAGGACTTTTGACATTTATTAACAACTTTCCCCAAAATGGTGCCCTGAGACATTGCTAAATTGGTGTACCAGAAATTTCCACCCTGACAAAGGATTATCAACTGCAGACTTTGGGTGTTCATGACCCTACATGTAACCAATTTAATAGTCAGGCCGATCGAAAAAGGGGGGGAAGGAGTTTGAACCCCTTCCTTTTTTCTCTTTTTAAAACAATTTTGTTGTTTTTCAATATTGGCCTGAGCCCCCTTTTTATCTTCATGGACCATGGTTGGAAACTCCCCATCCTTTTCAAGGATTTCTTGATTTGTCCCTGAGCTACTTACCTCAGTTTTGCAAAACAGTTGTAAGCAATATCGTAAAACAATTGGATAAATTTGAAATATTTGTAAGCTTACTGGTCAGACCAGCTACCTCTCCACTCTTTTCTACCCCATGGATTTCTTAGTCTTAATAACTGTACATTAGTTCCTCCATATGGCACCTATAAACAAGAAGATCATATATCATCTTTAATTGTTCCAAGTTGATGACAAGGTCCTTTAAATTTAACAGGTTACAAGATAGGTAGATTTGTTTTTGCTCCAATATCATAAATTTACTTCGATAAATTACTTATGATCCTTTTCTTTAAAAAAAAAAACGTTTTTTGAAAATGCATTTTTTCTGACTATCAGTTAAAGTTGTGTTCTTGTAACTGCATCTCAACTCCATGAGTTACAGCTATAAGATCACTTTACACCATCTAGTACTATAGGAGAAAGCTACATGCCAAATTTCAAGAGACTGTGTCATGTAATATCCCTGAAAGCTGCAAGAGAAATTTTTGGGAGGCTGCAGAACACATCCGCAAGACGACAGATAGTGTCAAAGTGACTCCTATATGTCGTTTTGCAACAAATTGCAGGCAACATAACAATGTTCATCACAATATGATATTTCCAAGGATATCCAATGTCATAGAAAACTACTGATGTCAATATGAAGTCTAATTAGAAGAACACAATATGAACATTTTTTTTTATCACAGAAGTGTCTACTAGGATCTTACGTGTGTTAAAAAACCTGAAAAAAAGCAACGTATGTTTTTAATATATATTGAATAGTAAATATACCACTGCTATGCCTGTAATACTGTAGGCATGACCCATAAAGAGACCGTTCTGCATTTCAACCTCTGGAGTTGTAGCACCTTTAGGCAGCTGAAAAATGATGATGAATACTCATTAATATTGCTGAGTGATTGTTTGAATGGCAAGTTATGCCACAATTTGTATGGAGATATAAGGTTTATATCAGAAATAAATTTATATATGTAAACATTATAAGAAAATAATGGAAAAGACTAGTGATTCACACTTTTATTGGTTTTTGTAGTAGTTAAGGTCTGTTAATAAATATGAAGCACAGCTCATTCACATAAATGTGAGCTAAAACAGCTTAATCTTCATCAAACTAGATTTAAAACATCAATCAAGTCATGCAAGTAGCCAAACCATTTCTATGACAATAAATGTAGCTAATGATACTTACATGAATACTAGCACCCATTAATGAATTCATCTGGTAACTTTTCCATACAAGATCAAACAAATTACTCTGGATTTTATCATTCAGGTCGATATACTCAGATATACCCCCTGTAAGATCTATGATACCATCTTGTAACTTTCCTCCATCTAGAGCCTCATAATTTCCTCTAAGTCTACAAAATAGAAAGACAAATATAAAATAAACAAATGCATGACCAAAGGGTTCAAAAGTAGGGATAGACACATCTATAGAATTGGAGGGAAAGATGTCAGCAATAGCTTCTGAAATGATCTGTCCAAAATAAATTTTGAAGATAATGAAAAACAAAAAAGCTAAACACTTCAAGGGTGGGAGAGAAATATATGTTACTTATAGTCAGGTATAGAATGTGGTTAACTCAATACATGTATGTATTACTAAAATAATTTTCCATTTGTATACTGTCCCAAATTCAAATTTAGCATAAGAGATCTTAAATCTTCAATCTAAATAATTTAACCAGATACCAATATCTGTAGTATCATGAAAAAGCATTGATTTGTGGTTTTAATGTTTTGCATTTCAAATTTTGATATCCACCAACAGTTACATTTGTTGAGTTTATAATTTTTAATCCTACTACTCAAGACAACCATAAATTTGGTACCTGGTAAACAATAACCATCACAGTATTTAAAATCTTAACTTGCATATACAGTTTGTATGTCTGTTCGAGTATTAAAGCCTTATATTTAGCCTCACTTTGTGTACAAAGACAGATTTAGACCATGCTAGCCGGGCACCTGCCTTCCCATTTGACAGAAAAATTTGGATAGGAACGGTATGAAACAAGAGGTCCCAAAAGAATCTTTAAATTGTGCACCCCCCTATTTGAAACTTTCTGAATCCACCACAGGTGTATACCTTTCTACTACTACTGGTTAATCTTACTTTGCATATGCTTTTTCCAGTAAGGCTGGCCAGAATTCGTCAGGATCACCTCTGTTTCTGGCATAGATAAGTTGGTAACCATCTGTAGGCAGCAAATCATCAATGATAACTTCAACCCACTTCCCATACCACCAAAAATGAAATCGAAACACACCTGAAAACAAATTCAAACTTTTACATGCAGGTATAATGACTTGTCAGACCTTATTATATGTATTTCAAAAGGAATGGTGGGTTGAAGCAGGCTTTACAAGCCATATCTCTCTTCTCCAATTTTGATCAATTTATTTTTCTACAAGGTTAAATGAGGGATTTAATAATTGCCCTGTTACTTGAGTTTAAGTATCATATGAGATTTTTTAAACTTTTTTTTCTGCTTGTTTTAAAATACCAATGGGTCTATACCGGTATTGGTCCTGCATCGTATTTATTCAGATTCAGAAACCTGTTAGTACCAACCTGCGTAATCTTTGTCAAAATCTTGGTCTGTGGGTATACATCTAACCAAGAGTTTGGGTATGGTGGACACCACTGCTGCACCAGCTATAAACCAACAGTTACCTAAAAAAGTACAAATATTATTTTAAGACCCAATAGATTGATCTGGTTAGCTGAGTGAATGTAATATCCTTTCAGTTGCATTTAAACCAAACCAGCATCTGCCTAAAAATAGCAAATATTCTATACATTTAAAGCTACACATGAGCTCATAGCACAAAATCAACAAGAAAACAAAAGACTGGACATAATGCCCAATCTCACAATTAGGGACCGAGGGACATACAGATGCACGAATGGACAGACAGAAGAACAGGCCCAAACACTAGATGGGGAATAAAAAGAAACTTACAGAGTGGGAATGCATATTGTCCATCAGAAGAGAACATTAATTCAATATTTAATTTCAAGCTGGACATTACATTTTAGATTCTACATGTAGCTTTACTGAAGATGTTGTAAGTTCTGAAAATGGCCATATGGACGATCACTTCCATAGCTCCAGACATTTTGATCTGCTTTCTCATTGAACTTCTAATTTCAATACTCAATTATATAACATTTGGAACTTTCCATCAAAATTGAATAAAGTAACTAATTCTAGTGCTACTTCTTGAACGATTGAGTATAACGTTTTTTCTGGTTTTCAATAGACCTTTACCATTGAATTATTCCCTAAAAACCATTGTCTGCATAAACAAGTAATACTGTGAGCGAGCTCACAAAAGGACACCCCCGCTTCATATTGGACTCTGTACTGTAAAAGAAAAATATCTCCCCTCGATGATAACCGAGAGCAATACAAATTCTTCATGCACATCTACAGATGATGTACTATCTTCATGTAAAGTTTTAACAAAATCCATCCAACATTTTAAGAGGAGTTAATGCCCTGAATGATGTCTGATTGCAATGAAAATTCTTCATGCACATCTACATATGATGTTCTACCTTTAGGTTAAGTTTCATCAAAATCCTTCAAGCGTTTTAGGAGAAGCGCTTACAAGGTTTCCCATTGTATAATGTATTTAAAAAGTCTAAGTCCAATTATCTCCCCTGAATGATATTCAAGAGCAATGAAAATTCTTCATGCACATCTACATATGATGTAATTCCTTCAAATAAAGTTTCATCAAAATCCTTCAAGCGGTTTAGGAGGAGAAGCGCTTACAAGTTATGTGGACAGACGGACGGACAGACAAACAGACAGACAGACAGACAGACAGGGTGTTTCCTATATATCCCACTAAACTTTGTTTGCGGGGGGTATAATTTGTTTGCAGGGGGTATTATCCTCTTATACATGTTATACATGAATGACTTACACAAATCATGCCTGGATAATCCTACTTTGAATATGTCTTACCAAGATATCCCTGGTACAAGTCATGCCTGGATAATCCTGCCTATAATATGTCTTTATACCAAAATATCCCTGGTGAAAATCATGCCTGGATAATCCTGCCTATAATATGTCTTTATACCAACATATCCCTGGTGAAAATCATGCCTGGATAATCCTGCCTAATATGTCTGAATATGTCTTACCAAGAAATCCCTGGTACAAATCATGTCTGAAAAATCCTGCCTATAATACATTTGTAATATGTCTTACCGAGGTATCCCTGGTAAAAATCATGCCTGGATAATCCTGCCTAATATGTCTTACCAAGGTATCCCTAGTACAAATCATGCCTGGATAATCCTGCCTATAATATGTCTTACCAAGATATCCCTGGTACAAATCATGCCTGGATAATCCTGCCTTTAATATGTCTTACCAACATATCCCTGGTACAAATCATGCCTGGATAATCCTGCCTCTAATATGTCTTACCAAGATATCCCTGGTACAAATCATGCCTGGATAATCCTGCCTTGATAAGCCTGGGATTTTCCACTAACTCCTTTGTTAAAGAAAAGAAAATGTGTCAAACATATACAATTTCCCACCTCAATCTTTTAATATTGAAAAGTGATTTGAATATGAAGGTTATCCTAAATTTGGAAAATCATAATGAACATGATGAACAGACCAGAATTTTTTTTCCAAAATTTAGAAGATAGAATAATGTATAATACTGCAAATATGATTTTTCATGCCAAAAAATCAAGGGTTAATAAAAAGACATTATTTTATTAAAATCATGCACCTAGTTAAACTGGCAAATGACTGATGGTCTTAAACTTTAAATGAGATTTTTCACAAAAAAATAAAAGTGTAAAATTTCAAGTAAAAACTTGGTCTCAATTTAAGGCTGTAAATAAGCTGATTTTTTAACTCTGAAAATATAGATTGAATCAAATCAGGGGGAGTATGCCCTATAAAATCAAGAATTATACCCAGAAATGGGTACTATACTTGTTTAATTAAAGGATCATGTGATACTTGATTTCAAGGATTCAAAACTTAAACTTGACACAAAATGTTTAACTCACTAACTACAGATAGGTCCTTCTGTTGTACTTGAAATGATAATAGTACTTTCTAATTATGCATCAAAGAAAAAAAATCAATGGGTGATATCTGCCTTCTATTGCAGAAAATAATTTCCTTAATTTGTATTTTAACTTGACCAATTGATCAAGAATTATAAGAAATGTGCAAAGTGAACAGAACTGCTTGTGAATTCCATTACAAACAACCTTGTAATGGATAAATTTTACTCACTGACTAAACCCATAGACCTGTATTTATATAAAGGTCTATGCTAAACCTAAAACATTCTTGACATATAATCTATCTGGGAAATAAAATAAAATGTAAGCATCAGACGTATAGTGGGGATAAAAATTAAAGGGGATTGAAATAACAGTATCAACACTATATCTATGCTTGCACGTGTTGTAGGAATTTTTCAGGGATTGTTTTGGACATCCCTGGCAGAGCTGGCAGTTTTTTTGTGGACCTTGCAGAGACACGATATGCTTACCACTCAATTTATTCATTTATTTGTTTATTTTATTATTTTTTATTTTATTTATTTATTTATTATTATTTTTTTTTTTTTTTGGGGGGGGGGGGTCCTTACAGATGTGCGACCAAGAAATTTTGTACCCACCCCATTCATATCATACGCCTGCTTATAAAAATTTAAAAACACCCATTCATATATTTTAATGCATTCCAAATTACATAGAATATGCTTATATGCATTTGGTAACTTTTATCATTCAGACTTTGATTTTAATAGAGCATATAAAAATATGTCAAGTTTAAGCATATTCTATACAAAATATATTGCATCATGATTCACTCTACATTTTAATACAACCTTCACAATCTAACAGTTAAAACGATTTTAAAAGCTAGACAAAAATAGTTTACCTTTAAATTTATAGTTAATCTTTAATTTTCTGTTTTTACTCAAAAAGAATATATGACGCTGCAAATGGGTTTTACATGTATAATTCACAGATAGTTTTAACAGACTGAACTTGGTATTTATCAAACAATTCCAACAAAGTTAACTAACATAAGTCAGGACTGTCAACATTTGGAAAATCCTAAAAATTTGCATGTATTGAAAAAAAAAATAACCATAATAAAAGCATTGGTGTATATAGCGTTTATGTTATTATGAAAAAAAACAGGGAGGGTTTGAAAAATAGTTTAAGAGAAAGGAATTTTCAAATGACCAGGTTTCGTTCAAAGAAGCTGAGAGACATACCTAAATTCCAATCCCACGATATGGGAGTCCATACAGTGATGCTGAATGCCAAATATCAAAAGACTGCGATAAGTATGTAGTTGCTGAGAAGACTGTTTTCTAATATTGAACGTAAATGTCAAAAGTTAACTAGGTCGGCAAACACCTAGTTGATGAGGGAAAGGTCTGAAATAGAATCCCACGACCTGGGTCCCCATGCCGATGCTGTTTACGATACCATATGCGAAGAACCTTTGTTGAATTAGTTGTTGCTGTAAAACCTGTTATGAAAACATTTTTGCCACAAAGAAGTGCAGATAGGGTAAAACGATATTTTACATGTAACACAGAGGTCAATGCACATCATTATTTTAAGACCAATTGTCATATAGTTTTCATAAACAACCTAAGGCCAAGTATTATTAACATTTATCTACAACAAAAGGATGAAGAAATATGGTTTCCATCTATAAAAAGTTAATTGACGAGGGCAGGACAAAGATACGCAATATAATAGCTACATATGTTGACCAAAAAAAAGAAAAAAAAGTTACAATGCCATCTTTCCTAAATGGTATTGCAATTGCAGGCTTTATTACCATCGATGAATATTATTATTAAAGTGCAAACAAAACAAAATGTGACCAATATGTGCTTGATGTGCTCGACAAAGCCTGAGACAAACCCAACTACATAAATGTTTTTAATTTTTCTCAAAACAAACATGATGTTATGCAAGATTCGACAATTGTACGCAAAGATATTCTGTCTATAGGTCCTGTGCTCTATACACTGCAAGTTCTACCACAGGGGCTTGAAAGGGTATTATAGAGTAGGGGTCGATTTATTTTAAGTCGATATAAATGACCAGATTTCATTATAGAGTAAGGTCACTTTTTTAAAGTTGATATAAATGACCAAATTTCCATTATAGAATATAATAGGGGTCAATTTGTTTTTTAAGTCGATATAAATGCCCAGATTTCGAGCCCCTGTGAGCTCTACGAAAAACATTACACCACTTTGAATCTGGCAAACCGCCTTATTGACAAAAAGTCATAGAATTATCTGTTGCTTTGTATCCTAACAGAAATAGATTGCCCTTTAAAAACTACTTATAAAACATGCTCTAGTAAGGCTTTCAAACTTATTGTCGTTTTTTTATTGTTTAATATCCCACTGGCACAACAAAGATATTATCATACAAAAATGTCTTCTTGCTAATGAAATCAAAAGATTATGACTTGGCATAAAATGAATCGAATGGGACGACATAATTTCACATAGTAAAGTATATCAAAAGCTTCAGAGATCACGACCTTAACAGATAATAAAATATGCATGTTTAATGTTTTAAATCAAAAAGCTGTTCTACATATAAGATCGCTTACGTTGTCTCCTCAAACGGAATGCCTTTGTAGAGAAGTTCATATAGGTAATATCAGAACAAATCATAGTAAAGAATAATAATATTTTATTGTAAATAAGAATGGGCCCACAGGAGTTACAGTACATCAAATATGTCAATAATGGCCGGATTTCGTTAAACAGGAAGTAGGTGAACGACAGACCTGAAATCAAATCCCACATTATGGGATCCCACCCTGGTGCTGTATACTAAATATCAAGTGGCTGTGATTAGTAGTTGCTGAGGAAACTGTTAAGAAATTTCTTCCCCGCCCGCATGCCACCCGACATTCACCATTTAATAACCCGGATTTTTCACTCCGTAACTTGAAATCCGGCCAAAATAAATAAACTTTAAAATGTAAAGACGATTTCAAGTTAAAACTATAAATTACAGAATTTGCCGTTCCTGCACGTTTTCACTCAGTAAAGTTACATGATGAGCTCTTACTGGGGGTACATGGATATATTTTATACAAATTAATTGTTGCTATATATTCTGCATTTTCTGCCCACAATATGACAAGATATCATAAAATAACACGCAAGAAAGGGATTGAAATGAACGCATCCCTGCATATATACTTTGAAATTGTATGTCAGATTCAAAAGGGACACAGATGAAAATGGCTTGCAGCGTTGATTTTGCTTCGAACAAGCAGGAATGAGCCACAAGATAAACAAATGAAGTTCAATTCGAATGCGTGTGATTTGCAATGTGAAACCAAAGGAACTAATTCGTTTTAAAACAGGAGGTGCACACATATTTTCTCACAAGGGTTATGAAATCAGTTTCATGAACATCCGTTGGGTTGTTAGTGAGGAACTGCGAACAATAGATAGGTACCATGAGGTGACAGGGACACGTGCAGGAAGGATGCATTTACATCAAGTACTATATATATCCCCATTTTCACTCAAGCGGGAGATGTTAAAACAAGGCTTACAGGCAGCGGTTTCACACAAGAAAATGCAAACAGTTTACCAAAATAGTTCGAAATATATAGTTTTTAATAAAGGAAAAGATAATGGTAGACAACAGTTTATTGTGGAGCATTTTTAAACATATACACCGTATCATTTAGAGACTTTGTATGTGAAAGTACAAATTTAATATCTCGAAAACGGATCACGATTGTATTTTTTACATAAAGTTTATCTTTGAACTATTATCTTTGTTTTCTTTGTCTTATTTTTAATAACTGTTATATATGTTCAAAGCTCTCGTGTTTATTATCTCTTCCTCACTGAAGAATGACTTTCAAAAGATAGCATTTATTTCGAGGAAAGCTTTATTAATAACAAAATTAACAGGAAAAGATACTTAGAGACCTTGACAAGATCGAAATCAATGTTTTGATGGGAAAATCAGATACAAATTCTATAATTGTGTAAAACTTATCTGGTTAAATCATCATAATTGTTACACATGTAATTAACAGGAAAGTTGTACCATTACATATATAAAAGCAATTCTATATATTTCAATACATTTTTAGCAACTCTAAATGACAAAGACAAGTTTTATATCAAATCTGTAAATAAGCTGTGCCTCAAAAGGTACATCAGCCAGATTTTGTTCATTCTAATTTTATGAAAACATGTGAGCAATTACATTTACAAATAGAACACTTTGACAACTGCCGGGTTTATAAGCTACAGATCTTTTGGGTGCATTGAGAGAAATCGTTTCAAGAAGGTCTTGCAAAAAAGACAGATCAGATGGAACAAATAATGGTGACGGACCGAAGTAAAAAGCTTCATGGTGACTTAAGTAGGGGATGTCTATTTTCAGCGGCATTTAATGAGAATTCTAGTCGTACCTAAAAAGAGACAATGTGTGTGGTATGCTCCAAATACAACGCTATTAAAAACTCTAGAGCAGAACATTTTTTTTAAGAAAAACTCAACAACTAACGCACAAGGAAACTTTTATGTACGGGTTTATATTTTACACATGGCTTAGGTTGATATACACAACGAGAAAAATATCTTTCTTATAATATTCATGTGGTAAACATAGGTTATTGATCCAAAAACTTTCTAAATCGATCCAGAAAGAGTTTGTTTAAAATAGAACTATACATAAACAAATACAAACATACAAATACAAATATAAAAGGAGAAAGCTATTTCTTTTTATATGATCATGATGATAGTTATCATTTTCTATTAGAAAGGTTGAAAAAGACGCCAAAAACAAAATGCTTACCCCTGGTCTCTTCCATTTAATCAGACGAAGCCCATTAATCCGGGGCTGTGCTCCAGAAAAAGTCAAAGATGTCCCACTGGGTGAAAACTCGGGGTCAACATATAGTTTGTTATTTCTCAAAAGTTCAGTTTTCAGTCCGTAAAAATCTTCTTTTCTGACAACCCCTCTAGGAAAACTCATAGCGATGTTAAATTAAGTCCTGTGGTTTATAGCTGTAAACAACAGGTAAATGGGAGCCGGTTTTAAATTATGCAATATTGAAAAAATGTATTTTAAAACCCATCTGCATATAGGAAAGGTAATCGACCACGGTCAACCCCCTTCACACATGACCAACGATCGCGACTAAAAGATCAAATGGTCAATACGTACATTTGTACAAACGATGTACATTTATTTAATTGAATATCCGCTTTGACAAATTGGATGTATTCGGTCTTGTTTTAAATATATATGTACTTCTAGTATATGTGTAAATGATCTTTTTAAAGGTATAGTCAGGCAAATATATAGGATTAAAAAAAGTCGCTAACTGCTGTTGCAGAAGTATTATTTTAGGACTATAGCAGTGGAGGTCAGTAATCCGACGACTTCCTCTGAATGTTTGTTTTTTTCGAGTCGATTTTCAGCAAAGTTGGTATGTACCCCCTTTTCGTCAGCAGTGGACTGTTGTTTGTGGACCCTCCTTTTGAAAAAAATCTGTATCTGCCCCTGTGTTGCAACAAAAAATGTTAAAAATAGTAATAAATGTATAAATAAAAGGCTTGAAACAGATGTATTTTTATGGCCTGACCACGTATGTGAATCGGCCATAGTTTTACCCTTGTCCGTCCGTCCGTAACAATTTGGTTATAGTTCTTGGTTCAGGTCCATTACTCGGATACTAAATGTTGGTGGTCAATGATATTTCACCACAAGATGGGTCTTGGTTAGGGCTACACCACCCACTAGAAATTAGGTCACTGTGACCTATATTTTATGCATGAACGACTTCGGTTAAGTTCTTGGTTAAGGTCCATTACTCGGATACTAGATGTTGGGGGTCAATGATATTTCACCACCAGATGGGTCTTGGGTAGGGCTACACCACCCATTAGAAATTAGATCACTGTGACCTATATTTTATGCATGAACGACTTCGGTTAAGTTCTTGGTTAAGGTCCATAACTTGGATATTAGATGTTGGGGGTCAATGATATTTCACTACTAGATGTGTCTTAGGTAAGGTGACACCACCCACTAGAAATTAGGCCACTGTGACCTATATTTTACGCATGAATGACTTTGGTTAAGTTCTTAGTTAAGGTTCATATCTCAGATACTACATGTTGATGGTCAATGGTATTACACCACTAGATGTGTCTTGGGTAACATGACACCACCCAATAAAAATTAGGTCACTGTGATCTATATTTTATGCATGAAAGACTTTGGTTAAGTTCTTGGTTAAGGTCCATAACTTGGAAACTAGATTTTGGGGGTCAATGATATTTCACTACTAGATGTGTCTTGGGTAAGGTGACATGATTCACTGTGACCTATATTTTATGTATGAATGACTTTGGTTAAGTTCTTGGTTAAGGTCCCTATCTTAAATACTACATGTTAGTGGTCAATAATATTTCACTACGCGATGAGTCTTGGTAACATGGCACCACCCACCAGAAATAAGGTCACAGAGACCTATATTTTACACATGAACACTTTTGATCAATTTTTTGGTAAAGGTCCCTATCCCAGGTAATACACATTGAGGGTCAATGATATTTCAAGAACGGGAGGGCCATCCTGTGGCTCATAGACATATTTTCTAGTTTTATCTTACGACCATACTAGATATTACGGAACCCGGTAAAATGTGTGCGCACAAAACATTTTATGCGCATATTCCAGTTTGGCATCGCTCAGCCCACTACGGCTCTTTCCTCTGAAATTTAAGTTTTGTGCTATTTGAATAATAATTTCAATAAGTAATGTCGTGTGCGGTCAAATATTTGTTGTTTCTTTTGTCAAGTAGAGGGTCTCACAATGGCACTCACACCACAGATATTAATTTAACAGATTTCAGATAAGTTTATTTCTATTGTTTATCTGTTTTAAATATTATAGTGCACAAGTTTTCTTTTATTTCCAAAATTTTGTTCATTTTAAATTCCGATTCCATTTTTAACTAAGTTTGTGCTTTGTTATTGATTATGAATGGGGGGGGGGGGGGGGGGAATCCTTGTCAAAGCTTTTGTTTGTCCCTGTCATCTATCTGTTTTGTGTTCTATGTACAGAAATTGGTCTTTCGTTGATAATTTAGGGATTGGTTTTGAACCTTATGTATGGATTTTTTAGTCTTTGGCCAATGCAAGACGGCGAGCAGTGACCTTTGGTCATGTTGAAGACTGCTGGCTGTTCAGTTCCATTGTGATTCTTTTTTATGTTGGTTGCGTCGCTAACACTTATTCCACATTTCACTCGTCTATTAAAATCAACTTCACACAAAATACTAGTGTAAATTGTGATATTTTTATCCCTATTTTCTTCCAAATCAATCATCCAGATATTTATAACGAGGGATAATTTATGAGTATATGTTGTCATACAAAAATTTAGTTTTCCCTCCTATACTCCACCAAAATATTGATAGAAGGGAGCAAGCCCCTGAAGGGAAGAAAAAAGGTTGTCCCGTGTATGGGGAGAGCTAAGTATGATACAGTTGATTGTTGTATAGTATGTGTTGTAAAGCTTCTAATAAAGTAACCAACTATAAGGTACATGTATTGTGAATTTGAGAAAACATTGTTATAAATTAAGAACACCCCCCCCCCCCAAAAAAAAAAAAAAACACCAAAAGAAGAACTATTTCATTATTTTCATTTTCAAAACATATCAGCAAGTAAAAATCGGAATCAGTTTTGATATAGGTCATCAATTCATTAATCTCAGCGAAAAAGCTGACAAAATAGTGCCACACTTTGGTAATCTTTTCATCGATGAACCATTACCAAGAGATGGGTTCATAGATTTACCGGATAGACCAGGATCGACGGTTTTTGGAACACAATTGTAACTCGGCATTAGAATGGTAAATGCGCCCTCTCAGGAATTGGCCTGTTGATATTTCTGTCGGCTTGAACCTTGGACTCTTCGGCTGACCGGTTATACGGACGCCTTAACGCATCGCGATTGAGGGTCACACCAAATCCTGGTCTATCCGGTAAATCTATGAACCCATCCCTTGGTAATGGTTCATCGATGAAAAGATTACCAAAGTATGGCACTATTTTGTCAGTTTTTTCGCTGAGATTAATGAATTGTGCTAGCGGACAGTTTCTAAAAGCATATTGTAAATGGTAAGAATAAACACTCGATCCATGCGGGATGATAATTGTATCGTTCGGTGACGCCATCGCGCAAATCCTGAGTGCTTCGGTTATTCCGCCAAGCCACGTGATGTCTGACTGTAAAATATCAACACATCGGTCCGATATGAGTTGCTGATATCCATACCGTGTATACTCGTGCTCTGCCGTGGTTAAGAGAACGCTGCAGTCTCTTAGAGCATTTCTTACATCTTTGTATCCGAAGTAATTATCCGGGGGAAGGAATTCCTCAATCCATTTCAGTCCGTATTTTTCTAATTCCTTTACTAACCGGATTGAATATGGTACAGTTAGGGCCATATAACAATCTAACATGAGTGGAAAATCAGGACCGACCTTGATCCTCCAGTTTTTAAAGAATTCTACATTTTACGTAATCCTTCATCTCCTGCTGACGGATCATAAGGACACGTGACTTTAGCACCCACAAACCCGAGTTCTTTAGCGATGTCTGGTCGCCCAGTGGTACAATAAACGGGGAGCTGATCCTTCGTTTTCCCGCCGAGTAGTGCGTAGACGGGTTCATTCCTTAGTTTACCTAACAAATCCCATAACTCGAGGTCGACAACACTAATAGCTTGTACAGAAAGTCCTTTTCCGCCATAATTCCACGTAGCCCTAAACATTTGATCCCATATTAGCTCTACATCTTGGCCCTCGACGAATCGGCTCAAGTGTTTTTCAATGTAGCATCCAGGCTCACCTCCGATGGTGACCCCGACTCCCGTTGTCCCATCTGTAGCCTCGACTTCGACGATTAAACTACCAAGCGCATTGATTCCCCGGGATTTTCGACTAGCAGCATATTGTTCATAGCCCGACATCGGGTTTGCGATCGGAGTCGGGTATCCATTGATCCAGTGCTTGTCGTCGACGTCATGACAATCAGCTCCTTGTCGCCACTTGAAACATTATCCACTGCATACGCCTTGACGTTCTTAATCCGTGGAAAATCCCTACATGTGATATCCTTCGACATTTTAATTATCACAAAGATTTAAGAAATACATGTACAGTTTGATTAACTGGTAATCTATTCGTTTGCATATCTCTTTATTGTCCAGGGTTAGTTTAAACTGATATTGTTTTATTTATATATAGGTACATGTAGGTTCATTTTCATTTATATGTATATTTAAGATAAGAGAAGAGATTGGTTAAGCTAACGACTGCTTTAAGACACAGTGCTGTGACCATAACCAGTAAATTTCAGCACATTGTTGTTAAAATGTTTTCTTTTAAATTATGAACCAAATAGGGGGTGCAGACGAAATAATACAAGAAGCCCATAGCAATCTGATTAAAATCAGATCTATCAATTATTCCCAACTGTCTCTGCATGGTAGATATGAAGACATGTCACTGGTAGACCAGAACTATATAGAATGTGCCGAGAACATGCTTTTTAAATTAAAGGAAACATCACCGTGATATTGAAATTCATAAGCTTAAGTTCATTTTATAAGCAAACAACAGCTTTTCTCTGCAATGTTCAGTTTCTCTTTTACGGTTGCTGAATTCAAGGGAATTGACATTATGGTTTCGTTTTGGGAACAGTGGCCAGGCTTTTCATCAGAGATCCATTTAAAAGATATCTATAAGTTATAATGCAAATAAGCTACCACTGAGTCTGGGTCTAATTGGTTTTGATTAGTTATTTTAGAGATATTTTGTTATATACTGAATAATACAATGCAAAATCTGTATCATATGCTGTATTTACCCGAGACACCTATATCATACCGAGGGCCAACGGCCCGAGGTATGATATAGGTCGAGGGTTAATACAGCATGTGATGCAGATTTTGCCATGTAATGTTCATTATATCATATAGAATAAAATATTGATATTTTGTAGGGGTGCGATATAGGGTATGCGGTATAGGGTAAGGGGTGCGATATAGGGGGTGCGATATAGGGTATGCGATATAGGTATTGTGCTTTGTCCTATAATGCATATTAAAAAAGACTATATTTATCCTTAAATATATGATATAAATTGTTAATAGACGGGAAAGGACTTATAGTAATGGATAACTATACATGGAAGACATATGTTGCATACGTCTTATGATATTTGGTAAACAGAAAAAAAATGACTTTCGGGTATAAAATTGCTTGACTTAAAGGCGTAATACGAGGTAGCTTAATGTAAGTGTCTATCAAGAGACTATGACATGTTGCCTGGAAAACTGTGACAGATTTCTTTTACACCTTGATGCGAAGCAAAAATAGAATGCGATGTCTTCAGATCTACCATGCAGCGACAGTAGGGTACAATTGATAGATCTGATTTTAATCAGATTGGGCTCATAGGAGCATGAATAGTTCACCTTGTCTATAAAGGCTATATGGGTATATTATATACTCATATAGAAATCTTTATTGTGATTCGCTTAGAGGTTTTCACGTGACATGTGATATTTCGCTGGGTCAACCGGTAATCGTTGGGTCGCATGGTAAGGTCACCCTCTCGTGAGAATTTGCACGTGGCCCCACGAGTTTTCTTCAATATAGTATGGGCTGTATTTTTTCCAATGGAAAAAAGTTTAAAATGCCATAATATGTTTAGAATTTAAAATTAAATTGTTTCATTTAAATATTCGATATAATATAACAGTTATCACCCTAGATGATATGTGACCCGGCATTTCTTTCCCCTCAAAAAGTAAGGTCACCCTCGGGGCAAGCCCTCGGGTGACCTTACTTTATCGGGGAAAGAAACCACCGGGTCACACACCAACTAGGGTGATAATTGTATATTCTTCTATGAGGGACATTCAAAAATTAAACTCAATCGAGTCTTTTATAGAGCTTATCCAGCTGGGAATTAAGGCAATAACAGCTTTTCTCTATCTGCAAACTGAAATGATTCTTTGGTGAAAATACGTGATAAAACCTATTTTTTACATTCAAATTGGGAATAGACACTAACATGAATCATCTGACAGCTGAATGAGCTGAAGGTTTTAGAAAGCAACATCTTTTCTCTCTTCAAAAGTTTCATTCCATAGGTCAAGAACATGGAAAATGCTATTTCTGACTTTTTAAAAAGGTTCAGAACCGTCCCAATGGAGACTGTTGTAGAGATTTTCATTCTGAAGAGACTACGATCCTTCGAGATTTTTCTCTCTGTTATAGTTAGTCATTTTAAGTAATTTTAATTAACAGTGGCCACGTTTTTATCGAACCTTATAAAATGAGGATCGTTTGTTTCAAACATGTCATTTATCATTCCTGTAAAGTTTCAGTCAAATTGGTGTAGTGGTTTTAGAAGATAAGATTTTTGAAATTGTTTACAGACGACGGACGATGGACAACGACATACGAAGGATGATTATATAAGCTCACATAGTCTGCGGCCAGGTGAGCTGGTCAAGATCAATAGCGTGTATCAATAAAAGGGAAAGTTAAGTTTTCCTGGATATCCATGTTTCGATGCATAACCTAATGGTATTTGAAAACCCAAAAGTATCGAAAAGGAAGACTCCCAACCGCTTCAATATCCTGACTTTTTCGAACGTCGACAACAAATGTGATGTTAATTTTTTTTAAAAAATGGCTTGTTTTTTTTTACACGAAAATCCCTCGTCTCTCATAAAAATCTCTGAAAAAGTTTGGATATCCAAAGAATATAATGATTCTAGCGTCTATAACCACTGACGTTAGGTTTATGCTACTTAGTGGCAGTCAAAACTCCGTTGGAACCTGATTGGTCTTGTGCCCCATTTACTCCACTTAATCCTCAGGAGTAAAGGAATAAGTATAACCAACTAAAACAAGAGGCTCCCAAGAGCCTGAATCGCTCGTCGATCCTAAAAAGACTTTTGTAGAGCGAAACCAGCTGAACATTTAAGCAAGCACTAGGTTTTCTCTATCTACTATAGTTTTTATTCTGTAGGCCAAAAACATGAAAAAAAGCGAAAACTTCAACCCTATAAAGAATTTTGTATAGCTTATTGAGTTGAATGTTTAAGCAAAAAACAGCTTTTCTCTATCTGCAATAGTTTTCATTCCATGGCCAAAAACATGAAGAAACGTAATTTCAGGGGACGTAACCCCTATAAGGGGTCATCTGACAACTTCGACCCTATGGAGACTTTTATAGAACTAAATGAGCTGAAGGTTTAAGCAAGCAACAGCTTTTCTCTATCTGCAATAGTTTTTATACTATGGGGCAAAAACATGAAAAACACAATTTTTCACCTTTAAAGGGCTGTTACCCCTATAAGGACCAGATGGAGACTTTCGTAGAGCATTTGATGCTGAAGCAGTAAGGTGGCATCAGATTTCATCTATCTCTTAAACTTTTTGATTGACAATCCACAAAAATAGTGTTACCCCTTGGTTTATTTTTAGCAACGGCGGCCATGTTTTTTGACAAATCAAAAATTCCCACGTCAGTTCTGTGGGGGATACCCTAAAGTACCACCAGACCAAATTTGGTTTGAATCTGTGCAGCCGTTTCAGAGCTAAAGAAGTTTGAAGAAAATTTAATGACGACGACGACGGACGCCAAGTGATTACAATAGGGTTCAGGTGAGTTAATAAAAATTAACTAACTTATTCTTTTCTCCCAATAAGTACGAATTCGACTATATGGGTCATTCTCAAAAAATGTCCTTATTACGTGGCAGTCAAAATATTTCCACGTATAATTGAATTTAAACAATATCTTTTGTCTTGAGTAAAATATGCACCAAGATGCACTTCTGACATAAACAAATAAACACTTTCTTTAAAAATGACATGACAGCGCAATTTCAAAACTAAAAAATTGACCTAAATCGTCTGTCCTATAAGTAATTTTTTATTTTAAAAGTCCATAAAAAATATGATAATGTGCAAGTAGACTATGGAAATCATGATGGGTTTTTCTTTGGCCATCTATCTGTCTTATCTATGAAATAAAATGGGATAGACATCATTGAATTTTTTTTTCTAGCGAATCAAAAAATGTCCCCTCTGAAAATGTCTTTGCTGTTACTGGTAGATAGAATTGAAAATAGATTGTATATATATCCTTATCAGGCAACAAATAAGGACATAGAAACATCCAAACATATCCATTTATCTAAGTTACAGTTACTTTTTTGAAAAAAAAATTACATATCTTCATTACAATGTAAAGAATGTAAGCTGAATTGGAGGAGTAATTTTTTTCTTGTCCATAATGTTACCGCGATATCTCAGAGACCATAGAGGTATGTGGTTGTAGCTGCTATGGGTAAATTTGAAATCTTGACCAATCATATCTAAGACCCAAAAGAATGATGAAGACACGATTATTTAATAATTTAAGCAAATAATGTTCCCGTAATTCCCTGATGTTACTGTTCCCTGATGTTACTGTTCAAAAGTGTAACAGGACAGACAAATTATCAGAAAAAGATTCTTTAATTCCTCTTCTTTGTATATGGCTTCTGATTTAAAAGCGCTAAAATTGCTCTAATCACTGATATTAGCCATATAGAGTGTTATAAATATATTTTCTTTCTCAGAGTTCATGGTTTAAATATAATATTTCAACTTGGGAATCGGTAACAGGAAGGACATTTTGACAGTAACAGCTGAGACATTTTTGGTAACATACAGGACATGTTTGTAAAGGTACAACAAATTATCTAGTTTTGAATTCTGTTAGTTAGAAAATGGCACAAATACTTTAATACGACAGATAAAGATATCGAAACGCAATTGTGTCAATACTTTGGGGGAAAAATCTTGTATTTGTTGCTAAAATAGTGGTCACATCAGAGACAAATAGCCGGTAACATAGTGTACATTCAGTGAAGTTTAACCAGTCATAAAATGCGATGTTTAATGATAAAGATAGCCCATCTACATAATTTATTAGAAATTGCTCCAAAAACATGCTATTTATTGCATTAGAATAAACATTTATTGTCAAGAAGTCTTTATTTATTGCTATAAGTTGTCCGTGATGTTACGCATTGTCCCTGATGTTACCAGTCTAATTTGCTCAATTGTTGTCTAATACATAACCCTCTGAACAATGATATTTTGCAACTGAAACTAGTTAACCTTATTGTTCATCATAATGTCAATGAAGAAGTGAAATGTCATATATTGCATTTGATATGTTAGTTAGTTTTGAACTGTTTGCCTAACTGTTTAAAATCATTGTCTTATGATGCTCTTAAATATAAATTTTTTGAGCAAACCTTTATTTCTGACGCTTGCAAAGTAGTTTTTCTGTCCCTATGTGGCAAGTTACGCATAAATTTAAAAATATAACGATTAAAGCTTTCTTTCATTGCAACGTTTTTTATGTGGTAACATCAAAGACAGCTTAATCAACCCTGAAGGACAATGACTCCAAAAAATTCAAAATATATTCGATTTGATTTTTACTCTTTGTTTGTTTTGTTTACTGAAATGATAGAGGATAACAATAAATAAATTACAAACTTCCTGTGAGCAATTCTAATATTCAAGTTTGCCTACCTCGAAATATTGACATTTTTTTAGAATTACCCATATATTAGAGGTGGCCATGAAAGGGACGATAAAATGAACATGAAATGATGATAAAGTGGAGGCAATGGGGTCACAAGGCCAATCAGAGATGGAAGTTTTGTATTCGATGATAATTATAAGCTGAATATTTTGCAAAGGACTACTACTCTGTGGAATTATCAATTTTAATGTTCTAAGGGAAACAACTCTTATCAAGAAAGGTCTTACAACTTTGACCCCGTTACATAATTTTTAGATCTTTATGTGCTTAATCATATGCAATTTATATTTTTTAAAAATCTTGTATAGTTTTTCAAGATATTGGTTTAAAAAGAGCAAAATTTGAAGAAGAAAAAACAAGAAAAAGGGCAATAACTCATACAACCATTGTCAGATCTTTCAAAACTTCAGGGCAGGTAGATCTCCATGTGTTGATCACAATTACCCAAACAGAATTTTAAGGTTCATGGTTACACTTCGAAAAAATGGTAGTTATTTGACTTATTTTTTTTCTAGACTATGTACGACTTAAACGACACATAGAAATATAAAATAAAGTGTGGCAGCGTCTAGCTATAAAAATCGCCGATCATTTTCCCTTCTATTTTACATGATAAATCTTGTTGTTTTCTCTATAAATTTTCTTTCCGTTCAAATTGTACCTCAAATAAAGCATGAATTACCCCTTAATAACCTTCCGTAAAACAGATTGTGAGTAGATTTAATAACATCATTAATAGAACTTCCTTGCACGTGGAGGCCATTTGACAGGGCAATGTTGATATTTGACTATAATTGGGTGAACTGAAAAACGCAAAGAAAATGCTCCGGCAAAACGGATCAAATCTACACCTCCAAATACTAAAACTTCATGCAAAAATTATTTATCTAGACGATTGAATGTGTAGTTTACGCTCCAAATAGACTGAAAAGAGACGTGAAATATCAGTCATTTTTCCAAAGTGTAAAGATGAACTTTAATATCTGTTACCATTTTTGACAAAAACGGTAATTTACCCTTATGTTCTATTTTTAGCCATGGCGGCCATTTTTTGTGGTTAAATCATAATTTAGAACAATAGATCTGTAGAAGACATACTACAGAATACATGGAATAACCCTACCAAAGTTTCATTACATTTGGCCAAGCGCAATCCCTACAAAGTGCGACACGACAAAAATGTTTTTGCGTGACAACAGTAAGGTTTTTGCGGTGATAGGTAAATTTTACATACCACAAAAATGAAAACCTATCAATTATCAGTGTCTTAATGAACGAAATAGGTCTTTAAAAAGTATTGACATTTAACCCTGTATTCTAACGAATCGGTAGGTATATTTTTTTTAAATAAAAATGTTTAATAAAGAAGAAAAAATATAAGATTTCCATCTTGTAAGCCTTGTTTTTCTACCTTCAGACGATTTATGACAAGGAACCTCACTGTAATGCAAGTTTATCTATACCTATATAGACTTTACCTATTTTCCAAAACTCATGACTTGGAATCAGTCTTCTGTCACAAAGCAAAAGAACAAAAATGCCAACCAAAATATTTTATTTTGGTAAGGTTTTTTCGTGTGTTACCTTTTGCTATATAAGGTTTTTTAGTGTGTAGGCGACGGTTTTTGATGAACGAAGCAACTGTTTTTTCGGGTTAAAGTTGATTTTTTTTTCGGTTTTAAATTGGACTTGAAAATACAATTAAAGAGCTTTTGGTTGTTTTTTTTTTATCAAATAAATAAACTACAGACTGATAAATGGGTATTTTACTGTTAGTTTTATAACGAATGCGTGCAACAAATATAAAAATCTGTACAAGAATAGTATTCAAATATTGTACAGTCGATTTTTATAAAACTTTAGAAATTACTGTACAGTAATAAAAATAGAAGCGGAAATACCGAACAATTTTTTAAAGGAAATGTTATTTTACATTTTCATTTCACAACCTCATGCATCTACATATTCAACAATATAAAAGAAGCACGGGTACCAATGAGGAATCCGTATTTATACATCCTAAATATAAATGTACAGACGTTGGGTCACATTGGTACACGTAGGTACATTTGAAAATTATGAATAAAACATTAGGTTAGTTTTACAATGAATGTACTTAATTCCTTTACCCCAAATCAACACAACTTCGGCTATCAAATCGCGGTGATAAAATGGGCATAAAAGGACAGTGAAGTGGAGGATCGCGGAAATGCCGGGGGGAAAGACCATTCGGGATGAGACTTTTCTCTGTTACTTCAAAAGGTTTAGCATAGGCGGATCCAGGGGGACTGGGGTGCTCGGCCCCCCTTTTGGCGAAAAAAAATGGTTGAATGTATAGGAAATCATTGAAGCGTGACAAAAGCGGCCCCCTCTTAGGCCAGTCAGTAGGACCCCTCTTTTTTTTTAAGAATTTCTGGATCCCGAGGCGGCCTCTGTATAGAGATGGGTAGGAGCGGCCGGACAATTAACCTCCTGCATGGCGATCCTACGGGTTTTTCTTTTAACGGGACCTGCAGCTGGGTTATTTAACACGGGGTATGAATGTGGATTGCGATCAGGTTTTTCACATAAGATTATGGCGTGACGACCCCAGGTCTCCCGATACAGCGAGTACGGAGTGATATGATTTTCACGGAGCAATCTAAATTTGTCGAACATGATGTTAGATATCAACTTTGTTGTCAACGGAGTATATATTGGGCCTCATTGTCAGCAAATTTGAGCTAGTAGTAAAACAAAAAATCTTTGGACGACTTTTTCAATTTGTTTATTTGGAAGTGATCGTCCACAGATTTTTTGTTTTACTACATAAAAAGCCCAATTTTGCTGGGCATGGAGCCCAATATATATTCAGTTGACAACAACATACATGTCTGCTATAAACTGTTATGAATAAATGATATAAAATAAGTTTGACCAATACCTTCATTTTGACAATTTTAGATTGCTCCGTGAAAATCGTATCGCTCCGTAGTCGCTGTATCGGGAGACCTGGTGTGGACCCCGGCTTTCATTACGACAGGGCTGCCCCATTCAACCACCTGAGGCACACACCTCAGCCGTTTCGAGGGCAAAGCAGACTTCCCACATGTCAGGTCTCTGCGCGCTCATAAGTGAACTTTTTCCGCGCTGCTACAGGCCTATTCGCCACCAGGAACCCGCTCGGGGGGGGGGGGGGGGGGGTAAAATATTGGTTTAAGATTGAAATTGTTTGAAATTTTAAAATATAAGATATAAGTAAATATGAAGCATAAATTAATACAATTTCAAAAGCATTCGTGGATTTTGTTTTAGTGTAAAAGTTAAAGGGCGTACTTTCGATTTTTGTAAAAATTACATTGAGGTCATTGTTGTTCTTACAACCCGTCCGATTTAACTATGGACTTCCAATGAAGTGTGCAAACACAACAATGAAAATTTACGTCGTCATGAACAAAGACAATCGTTAACAAAAACCACAAATCGTTACATTTGATTACACAAATTAGTTATTGTGGAAACTAATTTTGGGCCCCTTATTTCTAATCGGAATTATAAAATGACCCATAAGGAAAGGTGCACATCTTCAATATATCAGTAATCACTTTGTAATATTTCAAAAAGATCCAGTGTTTAGCTTTGAGATTCTGATTACACAAGTCAGGCACTCCTACAGTGCGACGGACGGACGGGCGGAGGCGGACGGACGTATAGACGGACGGAGTGACCTAATTACTACACATGTTTTCTCATACGGAGACGCAGGTAAAAACCTAATTATAAGGAGGAAACCGTCGCAGTCTTAAGCTGTGTCACTCAAAAACCGTCACAGGTTCCCGAACAAACCTTACAGTATTCACGAAAAAACCGTAACGTGTTTGGAGGAAAATGTAAATTACTTCAAGGTATCTTTATAACTATTTGTAAGAAAGATGCTAAACGTTTCAGATTTGACAAAAGAGTCACAAAAACTTTTTTTGTTCATTTTTACAATTGTTTTTTGACGAAATAACGATATTTTTGAAAATGGTAACAATTTTTAATTTTGACAATTAAATGATTTGAATTGTGTCAATATTCATTAGGTATATGTTCGGTACATTTTTAAAAACACTTGACATATTTTTTTACAAATCAATTAGTCTATAAACTAAACTGACCTTGAAAAAGTCAATATCGTCTTAATTTTTCTCTGTTTTTCCCACAATGCATTTAGGAGATCATCAAAAACCTTACTGTTGTCACGCAAAAACAAATTTATCGTGTCGCACTTTGTAGGGATTGAAGCGGTTTCAGAGAAGAAGATTTTTGAAAAGTTGAACAAAAAGCTGTGAAAATGGTCCATTTTTATAATCCAAGGGTATAACTCCTAAAAGAACGATCCTTCAACTTTGACTCTGTTACAACTTTTGTAGATCTTGATGTGCTTAACCATATGCAATTTATTTTTTTTCAAATATCTTGTATAGTTTTCAAGATATTGGTCTAAAAAAGTGCCAAATTTGGAAAAAGAAAAAAAGAAAAAGGGCAATTATAATTCCTACAAAGATTGTCAGATCTTCTCCAAAATTGTAAGGCAGGTAGATCTTGATGTGCTGATCACTTTTACCCTATGTCAGAATTTGGATATCTGTAACCGTTTTTGAGTTATTTGCAAAAAAACTGCAATTTACCCCTATGTTCTATTTTTAGCCATGGCGGCCATGTTTTTTGTCGAATCAAAATTTCGAACGACAGTTTTGTAGAAGACATACTACAGAATAACTCTTATCAAGTTTCATAACATTAGGCCTTCGGCAAGGTGAGCAAAAAAAGGAGGGATGGATATGATCATGACAATTTAGCGTCATTCATGGTGATCCTTCTGGTCCTATTCTTATCGGAATCTGAAGCAGAGTTTTTCAAGGAGCGTGATAATATACACTCATTGGTTTGCGGTCAGACCTATACATTCTAGATGACAGGGCTACCCCATTTTAACCACCTGGGCACAAATCTTAGACGCTAGTTGTGGGCAAAGCGACCTCACCCGACGTCGGGTCCTTGACTCTCGTATACATATATCATGTATATAAATGAACATTTACCGGCAAGCTTAGCACTGATATGGTCGTCTTTTCATAATGTATTGGTCGCAGATAAAACACAAATCATGTGATTAAGGAAATGTCCTCGTTCTGGATATACTAAATTTTAATTTGAATTTATAATAAAAACTTAATTCAATATAGATAACATATTTCTCCCGATTTTACCACCTAAAATTTAGGAGTTCATTCAAACGGATAAAGAACTATCTTGCAACTTTTCCCAGAAAACAGTACTTGGAAGGCCTCTTCAAATTTGGACATAGGGAAACGATGAGATATGAGTGCGTTAACATCCACTTTGCCATCAGCAACCAAAGCTTCTGTATTCTCCCAAGTGTGGAATATACGCCTACCATGGACTGTTCTCAATGTTAGAGCTTTAAAGACTGAAATGAAAGACAGAGTAGTCTTATTGAAATGAAAGAAATGTGCAAGGTTTAATAAAACTGAACGAAGTAAAAAGTACGGACTTAGTACATGCAAGGTGAGCGTCGAATCTAATGAACTTATGAATATATAATGTATAATAAACTGTAATACATGTATTAACAGCGCTCGAAGCACAAAAAAATTAAATAATAATAATAAAAATAAAACAACACGCAAACATATCTGTGATATTATATTTACCTTTACTATTTCTTTTTCGTTTTTTGTCTTCTATATTTCGTCTACATCAAGGTTTCAGTCATGTACATGCATTTTTATTCCGACCTCGCTGATTCCTATTTGCAACAAACCTTACCTATGTCTTGTAGAACATTCTCCACGTGTAGTGGTTGTTTTGGGAGTCCCACCATTACGATGGTGCCCCCTTTTCTCAGCATTGAGAAGCTTGCATTGACCATGACCGGGGCACCAGAACATTCACACACCCGACCAAAGCCATCACCGCCAGTAAAATCCATGACGAACTAAAAAGAAAGTTTATTCGTGTCACTTTTACGTTATTTGGGCAATTTTTTGTATTTCTAAGGGAACTTACACAGTTTAGAAAAAAACTTGAACGATTCAACCTATTGAAACTTAGAAAATGCCTCCCCCAAAAAAGTTCTTCAAGTTCTATGTTTTACATGTTGTCTGTTATTGTCCCGTTCTTGTTGGTGTTTACTGGTTTTGTCTCTGCCCTTTCGGACTTATGACCATTGATACCACTGCTTCTTCTATAATAACTAGGACACACATATAAGACGTCGGATCGGGCGAACATGTTATTCCATATAGATGGGGTTACTGGGCCTCGAAAGCATTTTAGAAGACAAGTTGATCAGTCGATCCTTAACTCATAAAGAACCAACGTTAAAAAAAACTAATTCATAAATGGCTTTGATATTGTAAAAAGATGTGTTTATTGAATAGAAAATAAACAAGAGGCTCCCAGGAGCCTGAATCGCTCACCTGGTCTTGATGTCAACCCTATATTTTGTAGAGCTAAATGAGCTGAACATTTAAGCAAGCAAGAGTTTTTCTTTATCTACTATAGTTTTCATTCTATAGGCCAAAAACACGAAAACCTTTATTTTAAGGGCCGTTACCCCTATAAGGGGTCATCTAACAACTTTGACCCTAGGAGACTTTTGTAGAGCTTTATGGGCTGAACATTTAAGCAAGCAACAGCTTTTCTCTATCTGCTATAGTTTTCATTCTAAAGGCCAAAAACATGAAAAAGGTTATTTTAGGGGCCGTAACCCCTATTAAGGGTCATCTGACAACTTCGATCCTATTGAGACTTTTGTAGAGCTAAAAAAACCGAACATTTAAGCAAGCAACAGCTTTTCTCTGTTTGCTATAGTTTTCTTTCTGTAGGCCAAAAACATGAAAAAAAACATCATTTTAGGGGCCATAACCCCTATAAGGGGTCATCTGACAACTTCGACCCTATGGAGAAATTTGTATTTAAAGCTAAATTAGCTGAACAGCAAGCAACAGCTTCTCTCTATCTGCAATAGTTTTCATTCCATAGGCCAAAAACATGAAAAAACATTATTTCAGGGGCCGTAACCCCTATAAGGGGTCATCTGACAACTTCGACCCTATGTAGACTTTTGTAGAGCTAAATGAGCTGAACATTTAAGCAAGCAACAGCTTTTCTCTATCTGCAATAGTTTTCATACTATAGGGCAAAAACATGAAAAAACGCTATTTTTCACCTTTAAGGGGCTGTAACCCCTATAAGGGGTCATCTGACAACTTGGACCACATATAGACTTTTGTAGAACTTTTGATGCTGAAGCAGTAGGGTGGCATCAGATTTCATCTATCTCTAATACTTTTTGATTTACAAGCCAAAAACAGTAGTCTGACCCCCGTGGTCTATTTTTAGCAACGGCGGCCATGTTTTTCGACGAATCAAAAATCCTCATATCAGTTCTGTGGGGGATACCCTAAAGTACCACCAGACCAAATTTGGTTTGAATCTGTGCAGCCGTTTCAGAGGAGAAGAAGTTTGAAGAAAAGTTAACGACGACGACGACGACGGACGACGACGGACGCCAAGTGATGCCAATAGCTCACGTGAGCTAAAAAGTAAATCTGCTTTCACAATTTACGCTTATTAAATGTAATATTTGTTATTACATCTTTCAGATTCTTTTCTTTTGTGTTGACAGTCACATCGAAACCAACACTTTTGGCAAAGTCTAACCTGTTTGGATCAATATCCGCTCCAACTATTCTGGTAAGAGAGAAGAGGATGCCCATTAGAATTGTCAAATATGTTTAGGGTTTTCATAATATGAATGCACTTGGCTTCAAGAAAAGAAAAAAGTGAATATGATTGGAATAGACAAAGGGACATAAATTTGAATTTCCTGTATATGAGTTGGCTAGAGATCGGAAAATTTTGCATTTTTTATTTAAATTGCGATTCTGAATCTATACTAAACCTACAGAATCAGACTTTTCTATTATCAAGTTTAAAAGTCACTTTATTATAACGAGGACAATAGCATTGTATATTAGTTCACGTTTAGAATATCGGTTTAAGACTGCGACGGTAGACCGAACAGATAATACTATAATAGATAAGTAATTTGCGCGAATAGAAGGTTAATGCTTTACTGCAGGCAACTCGCAAGTTTTAGAACTATAGAGTTATTCCTTTAGCAAATGATCACCAAACTTCAAACAGTTCGTATTAACATTTTGGTTTCAAGCAAGTCATATACTCATAAAATATTAAACACAACGCGCATAAACATGCATGTCATGTCATACCGTTTTGCTCCGAGAGCTTTTGCTACCATGCCAACCAATAACCCAACTGGTCCACATCCAATAATAAGAGCGTCCTGATCGGAAACATCTAACCTTTCAACTGCATTATGGGCAACTCCAAGAGGTTCCAATAGAGCAATCTGGTCTCCCGCTGTAAAGTTAATCCAACGGTCATTAGTTGTAAAAAAATGCTTACATTGAATTCCAAATTTATTTAGAAATGTCTATAAAATAATTATATAATCCGAATAGCTAGTTAACCTATCAACTCGAAGCAAGACAGTCAAATACTTTTGAGATTTACTCTGCGCTCTAGTTTATTTTGACATGTCCACTTTTGACTAAAACGTCTCTGAGACTTGTAGAGGACGAAACACGTGTCAGAAGCAGTATGAAAATATTCCTGGAATTTTGTTCTTGATATTAATCGCACATTATTTTAGAAAAAAAAAAGCACAACAAGGATGCAAAAATGTTCAATAGAAAGAACAATTAATTTCCTAAAGCAGGAAAGATAACTCAAAGGTCAAAATAAAGGTTTACATCTACAATTTTACAAAAGCAAAATTAAAGTAGTACTCACTTAAGTTTTTCTTCAGTTGGTACAGATATTTTTCAGAAACTAACGTGTATTCTGAGCACGCACCATGTTCTGTTTTCTTTCCATGTCCAAATTGTCCCATATTTTTACAAATTTCCCTTTCTCCATTTTTACATTGGAAGCATTCTCCACAATAATAATGATTTTCGACTCCTACTTTGGTCCCTACAGGAATGCTGGCGTCCGGTCCACATTTTACAACAGTCCCACCACATTCGTGTCCAGGTATAAAGGGAACTGTAGCGATGACCCTAGCGACCTCGTTCCACGTGTACAGAGCTATGTCTGAACCACAAATCGATATGGCATCCACCTTGATCAACACTTCGTCTCCTTTTGGCTCGGGTACCGGAACTTCTTTGTACTCAAACGAGCTGCCCTCTTTTGTTTTGACCAAGGCCTTCATCAAAGTTGGTATGGAAGCAGCCATTTTATTGTGTACCGATTTGTTAACATGAATATTGATAATTCGTTATCTAACTTATTTATAATACATGTAATATGTATGATGAACTAGTACATGATGTACTTACACATTTCACTTGTATTTAAAGTAAAGTGTTCTTAGTTACATTATGCTGTACGTTATCATAACTTTAAACGTAATTTTTGTCAAGCTTTAAACATGTATGTACCATATACTGCATAAAACCCTAAGGAGTATCGAACACATGTGCATGACGGTGCATTCAATTACATGGTACAAAACACAGGCATGACACTATGCTGACAATATGTTTTGATTGTGGCTCCAATCCGCTTTCAACAGATTGGCAATTTTACGAAAATCATGACAATTATCTATTATCTATTTTAGATCTTTGAGAACTTTGATGGTGATTTTTTTCTCGTTAAGCTAGATCAATGGTGGAACATTATAATAATGAATAGAAACGAACTTACTTTAACTAAAATATTTTTTTTTTAAACATTCCTATTACATAAGCTGATAATGCTTTTAAGCTAGCGGAATTGTAACTGGCTTCTGCTTGTTATAAAACACCTGCCGCGTTGTCTGCACAACGACCAATTCAGCATCATGACAAATACGATTGTGTAGGACGAAACAAAAACTCTTTAACATTTAAAAACAACATAGATCTGTACATCTACTAATTTGTGATACAGAAATCTCGTTTTTGTGTACGTTGCCTTCCGAAAAAAGTGAAGAGAACAATCGTCATCCCCATCACGACTATTTCTTTTGCAAAGTCATCTTACAAAGAACTTTAATATACATGTAGGCCCTGTCTGTTTTTATTTTTTGTATTGTATAAATGTATCAAGTAGGTTTCTGGGTTGCAATAAAGAATTTTGTTATATTTCTTTACTATATTTGGATGTTACCTGTTGATTACCCTAAACTTGTGAACTTTAATTCACAGGCGTTTTTTTTTATAGCTGTGAATTTCATTTAAACCGGGAGTAGGGGCCGTTCTAAACTTGCAGCGAGATATGAGCGTAAGCCCTTCCCCTGTGAATTTGGGATGAAGAAACCGGCAATGAAAGCTCTACATTCCTTTGCTTTGTTTCACTTTAAAAATGTTTAAAATGATTTTGTAAGAAGCAGAGGCATCAATCGGGCATTGTAGTGTCAAAATTTGGAATGGGACACGACAAAAACATTACACCCCAGTTCTATTGTTTAAAGTCGAACTTTCATTTACAGAAACTTTCTTTGTGTAAATAACTCTTCTGTTCTAAGAACAATCGGCTTTATTCACAATAGCAAAAACAGGGTTTCCAGATACCCCTGCTTTTGCGCTTGTGAACACACCTCTTGATCATAAAACAAAAGAGCTACTCACACAAAGAAACTTCTGTAATAGCCAGCCCAGGGCACCCCAGAAGGAAATGAAAACAGTTCACTTTATAAGTTTTAAAATCAATTCTAATTTAAAAGTAGCAATATAAAACAAAAACCGGAAAATGATACAAAACATAAAGAAGAAATTGAATAAACAAAACAAAGAAAGAATATGTCCAAAGGACATAATGCCCATATTTCGCAAAATCTGAGACGGACGGACAAACGGGCGGACGAACGAACGTATCCGACGACTATATGCTCCCCCATGACTTTCGTAGATGGGACATAAAAATGGGTCAAAGATAGAAATGGACGGATTTTGATAAACAGTAAGTAGGTTAGCAATAGACCTAAAATTAATTCAACTGTATGGTACACATGCTGATAACCAAATATCTAAAAGATGTAATAAAAGGTTACTGAGAAAACTCTTACATGTAAGAAAATTGTCCATAATTGACCATTGATGTACAAAAATTAAGTAAGTCGGCAAATAGGTAGCAGATGAGAGAAAGACTCTCAATCGAATACCACGCTATGGGACATCATACTGCATATCGAAACACACATATATCAAATTAAAATGAACTCATTTTCTTCAAATACGCAATTTCCTCAACTAAAATTACCTGCTTTCAGAAATGAATGATATTCAAAAGGACGGCAGCCAAAGCACGTACGTCTTCCTTGGTGGTCATATAAAAACTGAATGAAACTTAAAGATAGTCAATTTAGAAGTGTTCACTGTTTTAATTAGCATGATACAAAATCATCAGTTATTTGCAAAGTAATTAAAGTAATCAATCTGTTCAACAAGTTGATCCTAAAATCATCTCAGTTGATAAATATCTTGAATTAAGGAGCTAGGCCCTTGTGTGGGGAAGAAAAAAAAATCAGAAATATGTATACTAACTCAGTGAAATTAATATAACGCCACATTTTATTGCTTTCTATCAAACATTTGTAAACTAGCTGTTCTAAGTTTACCGGGGTGTAAGTTAGTTATACTATTGGTGCTTATGGGTAAGAAACACCTTCACTTCATGGTATAACTATTACGTAAACACGAACGAACAGCACGAATAAACAAATAAAACAAACAAACAAACAAAAAACACAAAAAAACACAATATCAACCGAACAGAAATCAACAACGCGAACTCAAGTCGAAACGACAATGAACTCAGGTGCAGAGTAAGCAGTTCCTGTTTGCTATAGCACACCCGTCACGCTGCCATTTTCCAATTCAATGTTTCAAATCCGATAAAGGAAGACAAACAAAACCCTATGAAATACCGACATCTGTGCTCATCTTAAGAGAGATAAAAATACCACATTTGTCAATGAGCTCATGATGTCTTCCGTGAAATTTCTTGAGTGAAGACAACAACCGAGGAGCAACATAACCCTGTGTTCGCAATTTTTGTGTCAGACGTGACGCTTCTTCGGCCAAGGAAATCGATGTAATTCCTACAAGCTCTGGAGTGATGAACCAATTGTGATACGTAAACTCGATAAGCTGGAGCGGACGATATGTTGCTACACAAGCAATGTATGTATATAAACAGTCTTAAATTTGATTCCGGTTTTAGTTTAAACATATTTTATTTGTAAATTATACAAAATGGATTGGACACAAGTAAATGCATACTTAGGACGTCCTCTCTGCAATACAAAAATATACATTACAGCAATTGGTCTACGAAAGATAACAATTAAGCTATATTGAATCGTTCTGATCTCTATATGAAGTCGAAAACTTCTTTGAATATATGAATATTTTCGTCGTAAGAAAGATTCAAATCTCCATGCGTAAGTATTGCAACACTTGTAAGATTTGTAGGCAGTTCAATTTATTCAAAAGTTGAGCTCTATGATGACGGTATAGAGGGCACACTAAGAAATAATGATTCGCATCTTCTATTGAAAATCCACATCTACAGGAGGGATTTGGTACAAGATTTGCTTTATGCAATCCGTTGTTTAGAAACGAAGCGGAGCATCTTAACATGGTGAGAATAATATTAAACTTCCGTGGGCCATAAGAATAATGTCTTGGCACAGCGCCGTTAGTCAATCCCGACGCCGTTAAAGCCTTCTTGAAAACTCCCATCATTTGTGATTTTCGAAAAGAAATGTCAATGTTGCTCCAGTGTCTAATAGTATTCGGAATGAAAGAGTTGTTTGTTACTGAAACTAGTAGTCTTCAAAACGGAAGTACTATATCTTCACCATTACGTAGAGGATAAGCACTTAGAAATTGAACTTTCGGAGGAATGATATTATTCAAATAGTTAGGGGTGTCATGATTTTGTATTTTATAAAATAAAATTCCGGTGGTAATCTCAGTGCGATAAAAGAGACATTTTTAAATAAAAACTTTTCTTCCAGGAAAGTAGAAGAGCTATCCACCTTCTTATGTGTATATATTTCACAACTTACTCGAAAGGCCAGGTCTTGTACACACTGGTCGGATTTATTTAGCGAGACATCGTTGTTTAGACCAAGGTTGAAAATCTCCTATGGTCATGAAAAAAGTTTTTCGTTCGATATCAGCCATTGGTAGATAAATTCAAAATTATGTCCACTGAAGCGATTCGTGGTTGTTTTAATTAGATTTTAGCTGTGTGTTATACAGAGATAATCACCTCATTACCCCTTATATGTCTCACAAACGTATTGTGTTTTTGTTACGATCACAATGCTAGAGCGAGGTTTGTTGCCATAAAAGTTGGTTAAACTCCTGATTTCTTTTGAAATTCCTGTATCATTGGTTATTACGATGTGTCTTCGCCTTGTCTTTTATTCTTTGACCTGACAATTTAGATTGACCATGCCAGTTCGGTAGTTTTGTAGTTATGACCTTTATTTTCGGAAACACCAGACTTAAATGCAAATTTTTATACATTTTTGTACCTATGTAATATTTGCATTATTATTGCCTGTGTATATCTTTGAAATAAGTTTTACATTAGAGAGACACACAAATCGAGTTCAATAATTTTTACTACCACTTCATGTGGGTGAATCGAGTCCAATACTTTTTTTAACCTGCAAAGGATATTTCATAAATCCATTTTTAACGGGTAACAGTCTACTTGATTATAAGAAAAAATATTTCACTCAATTCGAGTGTTATTCGTATGGGAGATAATGCAATTCGTCACTGATCGGGACGAACTCGGTAAATATACAAACGTCAATTTCAAGGTACGTAACTGACAACTTTGGGCTCCAGGATTAGTTGATAATTTTTCATACATTTTTAAAAGAAACATTGGAATATAAACAAACTTCAAAACATAAAAAAGTTTCATAAAAAAACACATTAAGATTTTTGCCAGTGCATTAATTGAGGCATTGGTATAAATTAACTGCGAAATTACGATGTTTAAAACAAGGACATATGAAAGGTCATGTTATAAGTAATAGGAGGCTATATCCAATTTCTGCACCCCAACTTATTAGATCACCAGGTGTTTCGAACATCTATTTAGACCAATTAGCTAATACTAATTGACCTTGGCCATGTTCATCATCAGGGACCAAGCCATAAAATACTGATTTCATGTTAATAAAGTATTCATGTATGTCGTATATTATCTCATCTTTAACAGATTATGTTGCACTGACATTTTATTAAGGGTCCAATATTTTATAAGTAATAGGAGGCTATATCCAATTTCTGCACCCCAACTTATTAGATCACCAGGTGTTTCGAACATCTATTTAGACCAATTAGCTAATACTAATTGACCTTGGTCATGTTCATCATCAGGGACCAAGCCATAAAATACTGATTTCATGTTAATAAAGTATGTCATGTATATTGTATACTTTTTCTTCTTTCAAAGATTATATTGCATTGACATTTTATTAAGGGTCCTGTCAAACTATGCTGCATACGTATATGGTTTTATTTGCGCAAAACAACCTACATTTGTACAGTTTCCTATCTTCATCAGATATGGAATTTTAAAGATGAAATCAGTATGATTTTTTAAAAAAATTGGTAATCATTTTTGATGGGGGTTCAATACTGAATTCAAACCTAAAAGAGAAATATTTAGCAATGTTAATAGAAATTACCCTGGCTTGATTCGCGTGCTCCTAGGAGTGAATTTTATCTAATACCTGTTTATAATCCATATAATTTTTTTTATCATTTTAAAACATTTTCGAAAAACAATAGTTAAGTCCGCTTTCCGGTTTTCCCGTTACAACGTATTTCAATTTGTTCTAAATTCTATATGTACACAATTTATAAATTATTCCGGTAATGATTAAAAAAAAAAGTTGTGTATTAATTTGGACTTAAATTTTTTAAAACCTGTTCTTAATGTGTTTTTTTTTAAACTGGACTAAATATTTTTCAACTTGGACTAGTACTTGGTAAGTTTTTGCCATTAATAATTCTATTAGTGCAGATCACGCCACCTCCCCCCGGTACGTGTCTCGCGTGCCAAAAAAATAGCCTTGCAAAAACATTGCTAAATGGTCAACGACGGACGTTCTGGTCGTCTTGCCAGGTCGATTTGCTCACAGAGACAAAGGGTGGCCCCGGGCAAAAAAATGGGAAAACCTTATTATCTTGTACACCGTGTTCGTCAGGCATAAATCAAATCTGACAACACAGTCATAGTGGTATGCGATCAGTGGAAAATGTCTCGTCAAAGAACAGAGACCTAGAGATGAGTAGGATTATCGGGTCTCCGGCATTAGATAAAATTGACCGACAACTGATCACAACTCGTCTCTTCGATTTCATATAGCAGTCGAAATTATAATAAATTTATATGGGCAGCCATTCGGGCAAAAATTAACAAAATTTTTAGAAACAGACGATTAATTTTAAACAGACACAAACACACAATAACAGACATGAAATTTTATAAACAGACATAAAATGCAAAAAAAAAAGGACATAAATTTTATAAACAGACAGACGATTGTGTTAAAAACAGACATAAAAGTTTACAAACAGACAACTGCAAAGAGCCAAACCAAATTAGTTTCAATCTAAAATGAAGAGGAAACGTTGTAATATATCAATGAGTCTTGGTCATAATTGGAAAGTAGTTTTAAAGTTAAATGCAGAAACGAACGTGCATCATCTGTCTAGACCTTTGAGCGTTCCCCTTACTTCTTGGAAACTTCTATAAGTCCTAGAAGAAAGACAAACTTAAAACCTTTACTTTACAACTCAAACCTGAAGGTTTACATATAACACATTATACTGAGACATAGCAAACAACGTGAAACCTTGAATAAAACAAGGGTATATAAACTCAGATGATGGTCTGGAAGGGAAATTAGTTATTGCGAATTATAACAATACCTTTTCGTTATCGGTAGGCATTTTAGGGTAAAAGTATATACGCTTATACTACGACAGACCAACATTAAAACACACGATTTCGTCTCTATTAAGGACCTCCATTGTGATATTGGCAGTCATTTTAAGACAAGTGCAGTCTACGAATTCAGGAGACAATGGATTTGAAATTCTCAAACACAGGAACGAATATAAGTTGCCCAAGAGGATAACTCAAAATACGTTTGTTTACACAGCAGGGGTTGAATTAATACTGTAGCCAGTTGTAACATGTCTGCTTTCAATGATTCAGTTTGTATTTAGTATTTTTTTATTTCGTTGTATTTTTTAAGCTTTTTAATTCCATATCTTACTTATATTTTTGCTATTCCACTAGTGTAGATGTCGAGCGTTAGATGAAATAAATGCATCTTTTGCTGTGAATAACTGTTCAATACCTCATACATGTATCAACATCATCATGTATATTTAAATATGTCCATCGGTGATGTTTTCCATTTCTTGTTGATTTAGAAGTGTTGAACTGTTCTATCTGGTTGTTGTTACGTACGTTCGGATACACACATGCTTTTCGAATATTTTTGCCTAATATAACTAGATAGTTGACAATTTTTTTATATGTTCTACATTGTATGCTTATCGCCATTTGCATTGTTGGTTCACATTACATGTTTTCATTATCTCATCTGTTTCAATTATTCATAAATCATAACCAGTTATGTATGATTGAATAACATGAAAATGTTTGGACAATAACTATTTTAAATGGTCAAACTTGTTCCAATGTTTTGATTTAATTGCTGCTGATGAGAGAATAGTCTTAAAATATACATATAGCACAAGCAGATTAACTGTTTTAAAATTACTAACCGATAACCGCTGCTGGTAGACCAGAGGTCCCAGAGGTTCATCACAAGCCTGATCATCAAACTTATCTGATACGATTTCATCTACATGTATACATGTATATTTATTACTTTTAAACAATGAAATTTCCGATTTTCTAAATTCGGAAAAGTTGAAATCTTGGTCAACATCGTCGGTGCTGGATTTGGATTTTGCTCTTCCCTGTTTAAATGTTTTTGGTTTTAATTACTTTTTTCAAATAGTTTTGGTTTTTGATCTTCTATTGTTTTGAATCTAATGCTGCCGATGAGAAGTAACTCCTTGAAATAAGCATAATAAAATAAAAATAAATTTTTACACCCGTTTTGTATTAAAATTTTTACATATTCTTGACTTAGCTTAAAACTGACGAATGCAGCAAAACAATTAACCAACAGCAGCGAGGAACTTATCGTTAGAGTCGACTCAAGAAAGCTTATTTCACTGACTGTCGCGTCAAATGGATCGTCTAATGTGTGCCAGAGAAACTTGTATGAGGGACCAATGTCAAGGCATAATTCAAAAACCTTACGATAAGTCATTGTGGTGCAACGTCTGGGGAAACTCTCATCTTCCTTGCATGTAAAAAAATCACTGCTGTAGGTTTTGATATGAATAGGGCCCTCGGATATTTTATATTAAGCTTAATTCCCCGGCCTTACCCATATCCCCATTTTTGTCAGTGGCAGTCTAAATTCGTTTACCCTATTGTCTTTTTGTCCCAATCCAATTCCTCTCATTATCATCCCTTTCCTGTTCATCTCCCTGATATAACAGAATTTGCGCTGCTTAATAGTTAAGCTAAGCAAGTAGTTTAAGAAAACTAACTGACAAATATTATGTAACTATTTTAATGCAATTCGAGACACCCTGCTGTATGCACGAAGAACTTCTACCAATAAAAGCAAAATGAAATAATTGTTCATCATTTCATCATCTAAAAGAGTATTTTACAAGCCGGTTTGTATATATTAACATTTGATTTGTTCCATTAGTTTTGTCCAAATCAATGGGTCTTGTAAAGCGTAGTCCAGTTAGTTTGAACATCATCCATGTCTTTTGGAATATTTCATAATTAAGGTACACATCAACTATTAAATTTCGGAAATTTAGTAAAATGAAAAAGATGCATTTAGGCTTTTTTTAAACACAGTATTAATATGAACACATAATGATTTCAGATTCAAAAAAGCAACGTTTCAGTGTTATTATTCCACTAAAGCATGAATCTGAGTGGTATGTCCTTTGATCCTATGGCGATGACATCATACTGAAGAGGTAGGGCATTTCCAGGAGGAAACAATTCTTGTACAACTCTAGTAAATGTTACGACAATAGTGATAGTACAATGAGACTGGTGTAGCCTGTAAAGCAAAAAAGAACGTGTCAATAGAACAACGGGGTATTACCGGCTGTGAGTTAGTAAGACATGCTCAGATCTGCGGTAGTGTTTTTGATTTTGATGAAAAAAAGTTTAATTACAGGAAAATTGATATACTAAGCTATCAATATCACAAATTAGTAAAATCATTCACAATTTTTTTCGTTAATATCGATATCTTATTGAAAACGTCAATTTTCAGAGTAAAAGGATTTCTATGGAAATGTCAGTATTTATATAGCACACAAATTCAGACAACAATCCTTTATGAATGAAAAAAAATGGCTTAAAAATTATTTAGTGGATGATATGAGTTGAATTTTTGGTTAAATCTTAAAAATGAGAATTCCTTGATAGAATAATAGGTCATTTGATACTTACTTTAAGACATTAACTTTTTTTATACTTGTGTCATTTTATGCATTGTAGCGATCAAATGTGTCGGTTTTGTGTGAAGACTCTTCACTAAATCATTGAATGTTTTTTACATCATGCAATCGATAGCATCCCAAGAAGCCTAGGAGTTTTTTTTTTCGCTTACTCATTCATCACGAGTAAACAAGAGAAGAACCCGGGTTTCTGCGGATGGGTCGATAGTTGCTTCTTAGCTAGCTGTCAGTAGCAGCAAGTGTTCTCAAGAGAATTCCTCTATGTTTCGTCTTTTCTGTCTTCTTGAATTGAGTTTTTATCCATTTTATTTATAGTGTGTGTTATTCTGTGCTTAGTTGAGGATTATCAATAGGGGGAGAGTTGGTAAAAAAAAAAAAAAAAACTAGTTTAACCCCGCCACATTTTGAATGTGCTTGTCCAAAGCCAAGAATCCTTGTCGAAGCTTCTGTTTGCCCCTGTGCTTTTTGTGCTTATTGTTTTTAGTCTAGAAATATGGGTCTTTCGGTGATATAATTTAGGGATTGATATGGAATAATATGTATTGTATTTTTAGTCTTGGGCCAAAGCCATACGGCGAGCAGCGACCGCTGGTCACGTTGAAGATTGCTTGCTAACTTTTGTTTATGTATGTAAAAAAAAAAATCACGCACATGTAGAAAATTTCCTGTTTAATACAAACCCACACCATTTCAAAACAATATAACCAAGTCAAGCCGTTCATTGGCCGATTTTCATGAAATAAAAACCAATAAAATAAAAATTAATTAATCTTATTTGTTTAATTTTGAGAAAAATCGTAACCTCGCTGCTTTTAAAGATATTGCAAGTAGAACTCAAGTGTACATTTTACGCATCAATTTCCCATTAAAATAAATGCAAAATGTTCCATGAAAAAACATTGGTCGTGTTCTTCTCACAATGTTTTTGAAAACTATTAAAGGTAGGATTTTGGTCTAAATCAATCAAGCAATCTTTGTTTCGTTTTCTTTTTACTGAATTTATTTAATGAAAATCGGTTGTAGAACAGCTCGGTGATATTGTTTTGAAATTGCTTGGATTTGCATTAAACGAACGGGGAATCTATCTATGTGTTACTTTGTTTGAAGAGTATAGGTTGTATCGTGTACACTTAATTCACATCTTATTATTGTCTGGTTTAAAACGTATGGAAATCTCACAGATTGGCGATGCGTGATTTTAAAACAATAAGAGAAAATGGTGGACAACAACTACAACTGGTTTTATGATAAATTGTTGTCTATCATATTTCACATTGTTCTTTTTCTTGTTAAAATTCATACATAGTAGTTGTTTTTGGACTGTCTTAACATTTCCAGCGTTAACCATAGCTGGTGATACCCTATGAACAATGAATTTAAATATTTAAAAATAACTTGAGCAAGTTTGAACGAGCTCATCATTTGACCCAATGAAATAGTCAAATGATATGGATATAAGTCTACCTTTAAATAGTAATATACCCTATTACATACCCTCAATATTCAAATGTACTATTTAAATTTTAAATTATAATTTCAGCAAGTTTTAACGAGCATTGTCACAAGATAGATAAAAGGTTTTCAATGAAAATATTGGAATTACTACATGTAAGGTTGTGACCACAACTTGTACTAAACTGCTCCTTTTTAGTGCGATGATCGTTTTAAATTGAATTTTATTCCATATGGACCTGTTTAGAATGTAAAAAAGGGAATATTAAATGTTATTGACGCATTACTCATTTTAACTTAGATAAGGTAAGATCAGTAATTAGATTCACTAAGTGTTATTTTTTTTCGATATGGAGAATATTAATTGTTTTTTGTAATGTTTTAGATTGTTTTATGGTTATTTTGTGGTAGTGTAAAACTGACATAGGAATCCTTAGAATAAACCAAAACTTAGTTTTTAATTTAAAAAAGAAATATCCAATTTTTGCTAAAATTACTAAAATCATTGTCTGTAACAGGAACATCCAATGGGGTCTACATATCTTATCTTGAAATGTTACAGACGTTCAACTTTTCATTTTATTATTTCTTTTTCAATAATAGAAAATAGCTTATTTTAATGGACTTTTTAAAGCCAATCTATCTATTGAGGAAAACAAATTTCTTTTTTTTCCATACTCCAGACAACCATGTACAGACAGCAGAAATTCTAATGAAAATTATGCCAGTCTAACTTTTGAGGAAAAATAAGTAATATTAATGGTATTTTCCCAATATCAGGAATACCTGCTCTAAAAATAAATTAATTTAAAAATAACCAAAACAAATTATTGCAGTATGCGCATGTACGAATATATTCCTTTAAAGGGGCCAAATTAAGTCAAATGTGATTAAGTATTACCAGAAAAAATGAAAAGATAAATTAATAATAAAATCTTCAAGCTGATTTTTAAAAGTATTTAACAGATAGAAGAAGAAAATTGAAAGTTTACACACACGCTGTATCATTTTTACGCAGTCATTATATATGTTTGACGGTTGTCGAACAAAAATCGAAAATAAAGCATCAATAGAATGAAAGTATAAAATAAATGCAAATATACTGCCAACCAACCAACCCCCCACCGCCCCCCAAAAAATCATCAGTTCATATTTTGAAGCATTTTGTTGCTAATCATTTCGTTCGATGAAAACTCATATAATTTTTATTTAATGGATTAATTAAATATTGTTAACCATTTATTTCTCAAAATTGTAGAAAAGAAAAAAGGTGATATGAATTAACTAAAAGCTGGCAAAAAGCCAATTACCACTTACCGGCTTTTGATTGTTAATGTCTTCTCTTTTAAGTTGTCGATAATTTGTTTAAAAAGACATTCCAATATCAATAAACTTATCAAGTAGATTTTACCTACCATTATCATAAAAGCAAATTATCATGCAAAACTATCTTATGTATATGGGCGATTTGGCTTAACCGGTCACAAAGCAAAAGACGCGGGCAAATAATTCTACAGCGCCAATCATTGGTCGATGAATTACAAATTTACAGTGAACCAATGAAATATGCGCAGGCTGTTATTTTACGTGTAAGTTTTTTACGTTTACAGGCCGCTTTGTTTTGTTTTTATTTGGAATTATATATTATGCATATCTAAGAACACTTGTCGAGTTATTAATTAATAAACTATCTACTTTTCTTTCTTGGCATAAATTTCCTCGACAATACGTTTCTCTATCAAAAGCATGTATACCCAGCATGACCTAATTAGCCATATATTGACGTGTACTTTGGAATTCCTTCGCCAACAACAACTTGTATACCAGTGGGTCAATGTAAATTTATAATGGAAATCTCGAAGCAATCAATAATTTTCATTTAAGGAATAAAGAATAGGTCATAATAACTTATGCATAATAAGCTGTACGAAGCCGACCCTTCTTCAGGTCAGAATGTCGTCTGAATGTATACCTTAGCAGCCCACTTAGATCTGAAAAGTCTTTTCGTTACAGAATTTTGGCTTATTTGTTGAAAATATAGTAAATTGGCATGATTCAAGAATGTTTTAACACTCATGTACTTTTGTTGTACTACACATTGTACACACAACCTAATTTTTCTGTCTAATTTTGTTTATAGATACAATGCATTTCAAATATATGAACGTGTATGTTTATTTCTATTACTGTACAAAGGAGATAGAAGACTCAGGTTCTGTTTCTATGATTACACCTTGTAGATTAAACACAAAGATTTTATTGTTATCTAGCACTTAGGTTTTTAGTACTACACATTGCAGAAAGGAGAAAAATACCAGGTTTCTTTTCTAAAACTGCACATATTGAAAAACGACACAGATTCCTTCTGTACTATATTTTTACTGTAAATTGTAGAAAAATAACACCCCGGTTTCTTACCATCTACTGTAATTGTTCAAATACATGTACATCACATGTAAATAACATGTATTTTTTGTACTGCACTTTGCCATAAAACATAAAACACAATTTTTTTAATCCTTGTACTGTACATACTAATACTACAAAACAACTCTCTCTTTCTATTGCACATGTAAAATGAAACGCAGGTTGCACTTAGGTTGTTTTTCTTGTTCTGTACATAATAAATAAACACCCAGGTTTCCTTGTGTTGTAGTTTTAAGGTAAGAACAACCATAATCTTTCTATGTACTGCATGAACTTCTATGGTTGATAAACACACATGCTACTTTCTCAATACTTTACACGGTACAAAAAAGATACAGGTCACTTTCATTGAATTGTATATGATAAAACAAACGACAATCACCCATATTTCTTTTATGTTGATGCACATAAAACGCCAGGTTTGTTGTTTGTACATGGTACAAAAAGCAACCATGTTTCTTACCATCCACTATACATGGAACGATATCACAAGTTTATTTTTCTCAAATGCCACACGTAGAAACAAAACTCTGGTTTCTTTCCTTGTATAACGCATAGTAGATTACACACCAAGATTTAAGTTTAGTACTCTACGTAGGATAGAGCCTAAGTGTGTTTCTTATGTTTGAATCATTTCATGTACATGTATTTTATATGGGAGAAAAATCACCCGTTTTACCCTGTACTATACATAAACTAAACATATTTACCCTAACAGCCTACTAAGACCTGAAAGGACTTTTCGTTATAGAATTTCGGCTTATTTGTTGATATTATAGTAAATTGGCATGATTCAAGAAGGTTTTAACTCTCATGTTAATTTTGTTATACTACACATTCTATTCTACACAGGACATATTTTTTTCTGTCTAGTTTCGTTTATAGTACATATGAACGTGTATGTTTATTTCTATTACTGAATAACGTAGATGAAAGACCCCGGTTTTATTTCTTTTATTACATTGTAGATAAAACACAAAGGTTTTATAGTTATCTAGTACTTAGGTTTTTAGTACTACACATTGCAAAAAGGAGGTAAATACAAGGTTTTTTTTCTAAAGCTGCAAATACTGAAAAACAACACAGATTTGATCTTTCTTGTACTGTAAATGGTAGATAAATAACAACCCGGTTTCTTACCATCTACTGTAATTATTCAAATACCTAGGTTTCTCTCTTGTACATCACATGTAAATAACATGTATTTTTTGTACTGCACTTTGTCACAAAACATAAAACACAAATCTTTTAATCCTTGTACTGTACATACTTGTACCACTTGTACATACTTGATTTCTCTCCTTCTATTGCACATGTAAAATGAAACGCAGGTTGCACTTCGGTTTTTTCTTGTTATGTTCATAATGAATAAACACCCAGGTTTCTTTGTGTTGTTGTTTTAAGGTAAGAACAACCATAATCTTTCCATGTACTGCACATGGTTGATAAACACACATGCTACTTTCTCAATACTTTACTTTTACAACAACTTGTATACCAGTGGGTCAATGTAAATTTATAATGGAAATCTCGAAGCAATCAATAATTTTCATTTAAGGAATAAAGAATAGGTCATAATAACTTATGCATAATAAGCTGTACGAAGCCGACCCTTCTTCAGGTCAGAATGTCGTCTGAATGTATACCTTAGCAGCCCACTTAGATCTGAAAAGTCTTTTCGTTACAGAATTTTGGCTTATTTGTTGAAAATATAGTAAATTGGCATGATTCAAGAATGTTTTAACACTCATGTACTTTTGTTGTACTACACATTGTACACACAACCTAATTTTTCTGTCTAATTTTGTTTATAGATACAATGCATTTCAAATATATGAACGTGTATGTTTATTTCTATTACTGTACAAAGGAGATAGAAGACTCAGGTTCTGTTTCTATGATTACACCTTGTAGATTAAACACAAAGATTTTATTGTTATCTAGCACTTAGGTTTTTAGTACTACACATTGCAGAAAGGAGAAAAATACCAGGTTTCTTTTCTAAAACTGCACATATTGAAAAACGACACAGATTCCTTCTGTACTATATTTTTACTGTAAATTGTAGAAAAATAACACCCCGGTTTCTTACCATCTACTGTAATTGTTCAAATACATGTACATCACATGTAAATAACATGTATTTTTTGTACTGCACTTTGCCATAAAACATAAAACACAATTTTTTTAATCCTTGTACTGTACATACTAATACTACAAAACAACTCTCTCTTTCTATTGCACATGTAAAATGAAACGCAGGTTGCACTTAGGTTTTTTTTCTTGTTCTGTACATAATAAATAAACACCCAGGTTTCCTTGTGTTGTAGTTTTAAGGTACGAACAACCATTACCATTACCTTAAAACTACAACACAAGGAAACCTGGGTGTTTATTTATTATGTACAGAACAAGAAAAAAAACCTAAGTGCAACCTGCGTTTCATTTTACATGTGCAATAGAAAGAGAGAGTTGTTTTGTAGTATTAGTATGTACAGTACAAGGATTAAAAAAATTGTGTTTTATGTTTTATGGCAAAGTGCAGTACAAAAAATACATGTTATTTACATGTGATGTACATGTATTTGAACAATTACAGTAGATGGTAAGAAACCGGGGTGTTATTTTTCTACAATTTACAGTAAAAATATAGTACAGAAGGAATCTGTGTCGTTTTTCAATATGTGCAGTTTTAGAAAAGAAACCTGGTATTTTTCTCCTTTCTGCAATGTGTAGTACTAAAAACCTAAGTGCTAGATAACAATAAAATCTTTGTGTTTAATCTACAAGGTGTAATCATAGAAACAGAACCTGAGACTTCTATCTCCTTTGTACAGTAATAAAAACAGAAAAAAATATGTCCTGTGTAGAATAGAATGTGTAGTATAACAAAATTAACATGAGAGTTAAAACCTTCTTGAATCATGCCAATTTACTATAATATCAACAAATAAGCCGAAATTCTATAACGAAAAGTCCTTTCAGGTCTTAGTAGGCTGTTAGGGTAAATATGTTTAGTTTATGTATAGTACAGGGTAAAACGGGTGATTTTTCTCCCATATAAAATACATGTACATGAAATGATTCAAACATAAGAAACACACTTAGGCTCTATCCTACGTAGAGTACTAAACTTAAATCTTGGTGTGTAATCTACTATGCGTTATACAAGGAAAGAAACCAGAGTTTTGTTTCTACGTGTGGCATTTGAGAAAAATAAACTTGTGATATCGTTCCATGTATAGTGGATGGTAAGAAAACATGAATTGTATATGATAAAACAAACGACAATCACCCATATTTCTTTTATGTTGATGCACATAAAACGCCAGGTTTGTTGTTTGTACATGGTACAAAAAGCAACCATGTTTCTTACCATCCACTATACATGGAACGATATCACAAGTTTATTTTTCTCAAATGCCACACGTAGAAACAAAACTCTGGTTTTTTTCCTTGTATAACGCATAGTAGATTACACACCAAGATTTAAGTTTAGTACTCTACGTAGGATAGAGCCTAAGTGTGTTTCTTATGTTTGAATCATTTCATGTACATGTATTTTATATGGGAGAAAAATCACCCGTTTTACCCTGTACTATACATAAACTAAACATATTTACCCTAACAGCCTACTAAGACCTGAAAGGACTTTTCGTTATAGAATTTCGGCTTATTTGTTGATATTATAGTAAATTGGCATGATTCAAGAAGGTTTTAACTCTCATGTTAATTTTGTTATACTACACATTCTATTCTACACAGGACATATTTTTTTCTGTCTAGTTTCGTTTATAGTACATATGAACGTGTATGTTTATTTCTATTACTGAATAACGTAGATGAAAGACCCCGGTTTTATTTCTTTTATTACATTGTAGATAAAACACAAAGGTTTTATAGTTATCTAGTACTTAGGTTTTTAGTACTACACATTGCAAAAAGGAGGTAAATACAAGGTTTTTTTTCTAAAGCTGCAAATACTGAAAAACAACACAGATTTGATCTTTCTTGTACTGTAAATGGTAGATAAATAACAACCCGGTTTCTTACCATCTACTGTAATTATTCAAATACCTAGGTTTCTCTCTTGTACATCACATGTAAATAACATGTATTTTTTGTACTGCACTTTGTCACAAAACATAAAACACAAATCTTTTAATCCTTGTACTGTACATACTTGTACCACTTGTACATACTTGATTTCTCTCCTTCTATTGCACATGTAAAATGAAACGCAGGTTGCACTTCGGTTTTTTCTTGTTATGTTCATAATGAATAAACACCCAGGTTTCTTTGTGTTGTTGTTTTAAGGTAAGAACAACCATAATCTTTCCATGTACTGCACATGGTTGATAAACACACATGCTACTTTCTCAATACTTTACTCCCGTGCGGGGCCCGGGTGGCGAATAGGCCCGCAGCAGAGCCTAGCTTGTCGTAAGAGGCGACTAAGGGTCTTGGGATTCTGACGTCGGGTCAGTGCTCAGCCCACAGAGCGACCAAGTGTGTACCCTAGGTGGCTGAAAAGGGTATCCCTCGTCCGCGGGGGTTGTCAGGTCTATAATACGGAAACCCTAACCGCCGACCATAGTGGGCCAACGTGTGTGAAGAGTGCCACGCTTCATGCACGTAAAAGACCCCTTTGTGGACCGCCAAGTAGTGCACCACATAGGCTTAATTTTCCGCCCCTACCCACCTCTTCCCTTTTCCTGTGGTTCTTCAAAATTTACCGGTCCTTTGTGTCCCACCCCATCCCCATATTTCATTTATCATCATCATTTCATGTTCATTTTATCATCCTTTTCATGTTCATCGCCTGTAAATAACCTATATAGCGTTGCACGGGCGTAAAACACCAACTCACTCACTCACTCAATACTTTACACGGTACAAAAAGATACCATGTTTCTTACCATCTACTATACATTGAACAAAATCACATGTTTATTTTTTCTAAATGCCACATGTAGAACCAAAACGCTGGTTTCTTTCATTTTTTATAGAACATAGTAGATTACACACCAAGATTTAAGTTTTGTACTCTACGTAGGATAGTACCTGAGTGTGTTGAATCATTTCCTGTATTTCATGAGGGAGATAGATCACCCGTTTTACCTTGTACTATGCTTAAACTATACCTGTTTATCCTAGCAGCCTACTAAGACCTGAAAGGACTTTTCGTTACAGAATTTCGACGATTTTTTGAAATAAAATTGGCATGAATCAAGAACGTTTTAACACTCATATTACATTTATTGTAATACACATTGTACATAGAACACCATTTTCTTTCTTTCTAGTTTTGTGTATAGAGCAACACATTGTCTGGATCTTTGTTGTCATTTTAATTTCAAATAGAACAAACATGATCGTGTTTGTTGCTTTCTGATACTGCACAAAGATAAAAGACCCAGGTCTTGTTTCTATTAATACCCAATGTATATAAAACACAAAGGTTTTATAGTTAACCAGTACTTAGTTTTCTAGTACTACACATTGTAGATAGGAGGAAAATACCAGGGGCGGTGTTCTCGAAGCTATCTTTGGACTAAGACGTGTCTATAGACCATCTAAAGACTCGTCATAGTCTTAAGTCGTGTTCTCGAAGCAGTCCTATTTTAAACTTTTGTCTCTTTTTAGGATAAAAACTAAGACACCCAATTTGATGTCTTTAGACCATCCAATCTCACATTTTACATATTTTATACACTAAAACTCGCTATATTTTGTCCATGTGTTCACCTAATGATATTTAATCATCGATTAACTTGTATTCAAGGCATCATGCATGATTTTAAACTTTGAACTTATTTTTACATACTTCAATGATCCTGTATGTTGTTTTAATTATTTTAGGACAACGTTGTTATGATTTTAAAATAAAAATAGTAGCTAATTACATGTTGACTTTTAGTTTAAGCATTCAAATCATAGCCCTTTTGGTGGACATTCAGGTGAATATATTGTTGAAAAAAGTTATTTATCTAATTTTGTTTCAATTAAAATATTATTAAATCTATATTGAGGAGTCCTAACAAAAGACGCGTCTAAGATAGTTTCGAGAAGCAGATTAGGATGGTCTAAAGATGGTCCAAACTAGGTCTCAAAATTTGACTTTGGACGCGTCTTTAGACAAATTTTAGGATACTTTCGAGAACACCGCCCCTTGTTTCTTTTCTAAAACTGCAAGTATTGAAAAACAACACAGATTCATACCTTTTACTGTTAATGGTAGAAAAATAATCAAAGCGCTAAAGCGTTAAAAGGAAAGCGAAATTTAAAGTTCTAAAATAGCGTTATTTTCAAAGTTAATGAACTATCTAGCGCCCCCCCCCCCGGCACAGAAGTTTTCTCATGTATTTCTAATCATATTGTAAATAAAATTATATAAACTTTCGGGTACACATGCGTTGCATTGTACACAAATTGTATCGATTCAAACACCCCTTCAATGAAAATGAACTTGTCCAGCAAATCATTTGTGTATTGAATTTTATGAATGAACCATCATAAACCAATGATATAACAGCAGGTACCGTAGAGTGCACAACCAATCAAGTTACAGATAAATAAGTATGTGTGTTCTGGGGCCCACCATTAAAGAGTTCGTTTTGATACTTGCAAAGAAATTTATAAAACTCGTTGTGTGTCATTTTAAAAATGGAGACATATAAAACATGCATTGAATTCTTACATATTTGATCATATCTTGAAAATTAATATAGAAGATAAAGAATTACAGTAACCAGATTACTCCGTCTAGACTAAAAAATACCCCCGCGAAAGTCAGCAGTAACCATATGACTACATAAGGCAATTAACGCTTGCCTAAAAAACAGTTTTCTTACCACCTACAGTTACTGTAAAAAACGAATCATTTCTTATACTTTGCATGGTTAATACTATTAACATCTTTCTCACTTCTGTAGACGGTAGAGCAAAGACACAGGTCTCTTTCATTGAACTGTACATGATATAAAAATTAACAATCATCCAGGTTACTTTCCTGTTGATACACATAAAACACCAGGTTTTCTTGTACTGGACATGGTACAAAAAGCAACCAAGATTCTAACCATTTACATGTACAATACTAGGGTAAAGATTACATGTTTATTTTCTTGAACACCACATATAGAAACAACACTTTCCTTGTACAACACATAGATGGTTGCATTGTTTGTACATAAATGTTTTTCTTATTTGAATCATTTCATGTATTTCATATGGTAGAGAAATCACCCAAGTTTTTACCTTTTACTATACATGGAGAAAAACATATATAGGATTTTCTTTCATTGTACTGTCGACCATCTTGAATTTCTAGAAAAAAATAATTTGCGAAAAAGAGTCTTGAAAGGAGTGCTTTTAGTTGCAAAACCTCTTTTGTAAACCTGAAATTCTTGCATCTGTACGAATTATTGGATTGTGCATGGTTTTCTCATAGACACGCTTTTAAGACGTCAGTTTGTCCATAGATTTACATGTACATAAATTATGTTCGAATGTTTTGGGGTTTGAGTACTTTTCTATCAAGAAATTGGGTTTTGAAATTCCAATGTTTTGATTCAAATGCTGCTGATGAGAGGCTACTCTTGAAATTATGCATATACAGTGCAACCAAATAAACTGTTTTTATACTCGCTTTGATATTTTGTTTTTCAAACCACTGTTTCGATATCTGCTGCTGATGGATTAGAGGCCCTAAAAGGTTATTACAAGCCTAATAGTCAGACTTATCTGACAAAATTTCATTAATATATTTGTCATTTTTAAACATTGAATTTTCTGATTTTTTTTTTCAATTCGGAACAGTGTAAAACAGTAGGTTTCTTCCTTTGTACTTTACATGGTCGATATCGTCGGTGCTGGATTTGGCTACCCTGTACAATTGTTATTATTTATATTGATTCTTTTAATATTTTATTTTTTATACTCCAAAAATTTGATTCAAATGCTGCTGATGAGAACTCGAAATATGTATATATACCGCATAACCATTTTTTTCACCGTTTTGGTACTTGAGTTTTATATATACTTGACCAAGACTGTTCCATGTGGCAAAAGACTAATTACGCATCAGCGATGAACTTATCGTTAGAATCGACTCAAAGAACGCTAAGTTCACCGACTGTCGTGCCAAACAGATTTCCCAATGTTTACCCGAAATAGTTGTATAGGGCAACCGTGTCAAATTGAATATTAGGGTAATCAAGAAAATCTTACACTAAACCAATACATTTTGGTGCAACGTTAGGAAGTGTCACCTTCCTCGCATGTAAAAGAACAATGCTGCAGATTTTAATATGATAGGGCCTTCAGTTCCGTGCACGAAGCTTAATTTCATGACCCATATATCCATTTTTAAGTGGCAGTCTAAACTCAATTACCCTATTGGCCATTTTATCTAAATCCAATTTCTCTTTTTATCTTCCCTTTCATGTTCATCCCCCTGATATTACAGAATTATCACTGCTTAGTAGTAAAGAAATAACTAAATGGCAAATAACATGTAACTACTTTCATGCAATTCGGAACAATCTGATATATGGCTACATGTAATACTTTTTAGTTTGTTTAGACCTAATGTCCTAATTATCAGTTTGCTGAGTTTATTTGTTAAAACGAACACACAAAACAACAAAAATGGAAATAATTATTTATCACGCCATTTCATCATATGGAAGAGTATTGTACAGGCCGCTTTGGCAAATGTTTTGTGTATCTTTAGGTGGTTCAGAAACGTTTAATTTTTTCCAATAGTTTTGTCGAAATGATTCTTGTAAACCGCAGTCCAATAAATTTGAATATTATACATGTCCTCTGGAAGAAAATCTTTATGTAAGGTATACATAAAATTACAGAAACCGTTTAATTCCGGAATTAAGTTGAATAAAAAAGTTGCAATTTCGTTTTCTTTTAAACCAGTATCAATTTGAACACATAATGATTTCAGGTTATACATTTAGCACCTTTCCACTAAAGCATGTAGTGTATTGGTATGTTCTTTGATCCTATGGCGATGACATCACACTGAAGAGGTACAGCATTTCCAGGAGGAAACAATTCTTGTACAACTCTGGTAAATCCTAGTCGTATGACGTTACGACAATAGTGATAGTAAAATGAAACTGGTCTAGCCTGTAAAGCAAAAAGAACTTGTCATCAACCCTGTGATATAACATGTATTACCGGCTATGGTTAACGCATGGAATCTTATGGCAGTCTGATAGATTTTTTGTGCATATTACAAAACAAATAAGACATTTAACGGAACGGTCATTATTTATCAGCTGGGGGGATGGACCAATTTAAGGGGATCATAGGTTTGGTATCCTTTGGGGGTCGTTGTTCAAATCTACTTATAAGAAACTTAAATTTTATGGAAGTCCTTGGATCTTCACCAGAGCTAAAAATTTTTTCTGCTTCGCTTTCAGGCTCGATCTGATAAAAGGCGTTCCAGGTGTACGCCCCCTTAAACTGACAAAAATATGTTTTAACCCTAGCTAAATCGACGAAAAAGCACTACTAAAATAGTAAACATTTTTTGCGCTTCGCTTCCCTCGACAACACAAACTTTTTACGCCACCCCTAAACTAGAATCATGGATCCGCTCCTGTATGTTGCATCAACCTTTTTTCCCGATCAAGGATATTCTGAAAACAACTTATTGTTTCACTATGGACAGGGGTGGTGGTCATACATAAAAAAATCATTACATAGGGGGGGGGGTCTTGAACCTGAAAATCCTCCGATAGGGGTGGGTCATGGGTTACAGGTCAAATGTTGATAAATTTGCTTTAACCCCTGCAGCTATTAAATAATTTCCATTTCCTTAGGAAGAAATGGTGGATGACAGTTTAGTGATAAACTGTGTTTACCTTTTCTCTTAATGACTTTTCCTATTAAAAATCTTACATCGCTTTTTTTACCCTATTTAGATTTCCCGGAATGCTTTACCCTGTAAACAATGGATAGTAAAAAGATATATACTTTAAATATATAGTCACATGATATAGATACAAGTCTATCCTTTTAAATGCCCTCAATATTTCAATGCATTTAAATTTAAAAAAAAATAACTTGAGCATGTTAAAACAAGCCTGCTTTATAACCCAATCAACCTTTTACATGTATAGAAACATACGATAGAGATTAAAGGATACCAATGAAAATAATGTAAGTATTAATGTTGGCTAATGCAACCTAAAATATCCCTTGTTTTTTTTCTAACTTGTCCTTTTAAGGATAACAAGGAAATATTTAATGGTATGGACTCTTTATTAATTTTTAATTTTTGAATAAGGTAAGATCAATTATTAAATATTAAAGAATAGATTGGTGGAAGTGTTTTTGTTCGGTATTTAGACTATTAGTTTTTTTTTTATTGTGTTACAGTTAATTTGTGAGGTTTTACATTGAAATGGGGAATCCTTTGATAACAAAAATTGGCAAAAATTGATAGAATTAAGCATTCTTATGTCAATTAAACCAGCCCAATTTAAATTGAAGTTGTTTTCAATATTTTCTTGGTCAAAATATTAGAAAAAAAACATTTCAACCAAAGATATCATTCGCGAAATGCAACCTAGAAAGCATCAAGTTTGTTTCCCAATCCACTTAGTTTTTATTACAATAAGAGAAAATGAGTTTTAAAGATAACTTTTCAAGAAAAAAAAAGATAAGAAGAGAGTAATTTAAATGGTGTTTTTGGAAAATTGAGTCTATCATCTCTAAAAATAAAGTAATGAAAAAAAATGAAACAAAAAGTAATCAGATATTGCGCATGTGCGAATAAATAATCAGGCATTTCCTGTGTGATGAAGTGAACCGCCGCCATTATAAGTTTGCCGGTTATCGAAATATAATCGAAAATAAAGCGTTAATGAAATGAAGTGTAAAATAAATGAAAATAAAAAGAAATAAAAGTGTATTACCATACCATACACTTTCATTTTAGAAAAAAAAAATATTTTGCTCAGTACGCATTGCAATGTTTTTTTGGAAGCATTTTGTTTTTGATAACTGTCTCTGAAGAAAAATCATATTATTTGTTCTTAATGATGTTGAAATTCATTTTCTTAAAAGTGCAGTACATAAAAATGAGTTATAATTAAAAACTAACAGAAAGCCAACTAATCGCCTGTCGTCATTGTTGTTTATTTTTTCTTATTTTTAGTTTTAAGTGTTAAAATTAACATTCCAATATTCAAATTCATTAAAATTATTAAGTTATTTTCACTTACCATAAGGATAACAGCAAAGAAGCTTGCTAAACTATCGTATGTGCATGGCGTTCATTGCGTTCTCGCATGAATGGTCATAGGTATGACATCAAAAATTCTGATTATCGGGTTTTGTATAACCACTTTAATCAACCTAACCATGACCAATGTTTGAACATGAAAGTACGGTTTATCGAAAAGATTTACCACGACACCAACAGTCCAAATCTTAGTACACCTCACCGTAAAAAACGAGATCTTCACTGGATAAAAACTTTAGGTACTGCAATGCCTTATGGATGTAATGATAACATCAAAGGAGTAGGAAATCTTTCTAGCCCTCAATGTAGTGAGGTGAATGTTATGAAACTGTTTGACCCTAATGGTAGACACAAACGTAGTCATGGTCACAAACGATACAAACCAAAATCTGGTGCCAGTCAAACTGACAACAGATCTCTTTCAGACACGTTTGATGATCTGGTTACAAGTCTACAACAACCATTGGGAGTCCATCATGTTCGTACCATTCTCTATTCACTACGAGTCAGGAAACTTAAAGACCTACGTGATCTTGGGTTAGAAAAAGCAGGTACTGATCCATTTACTCCTTCTTACAGGCTTACTAGCATTATTTGCGACGTTGCTCTTTTCCGTCTTTTTAAGCCTGTAAGAAGTGAGCCTCTTACTACTGAGGATAGGAAATTTCTCCATATTCCATTTAAGAACAAAGGGATAGATGCTATAAACATTAGCAATATTTTAAATCGTAAGGAAGTTACATCTCAAATTCCTCAATATTTCAAAAATCAGTCAACACCAATTGTTTCCTACCGCTACACTAAAACCATAAGTAGTAAAATTTTCAACCACAAAAAGGCATTGCAGGACCTAAACATTGAAGAATATCTAAAGTCCCCTCTGACATGTGATTGCTATGCTTCTCCCTTTGTCTATGGTCCATCTGGTCATGTCATCACGGGTGATCTTAAGATAATTGAAAATGATTTATTACGTAATGTGGTTTCCCATGGACCGAAATTCAGGGAACCACAACGTATAAATTGGAATCATAACTTTAAGATCATCATGGACGCTGTGGAGGACTATGCTAGAGCCTGGATAAAGAGGGAAAAGGACCAAGAACCAGAGCTTGAATCACTGTCGGACTGGGTAAGGACTATCCGATCTCTTGTACGAAGCCGAATAGACAAACTTCGCAAATGTGTGAACCCCCGGCCTTCTTCTGTATTTAGAGATCGTGAAGCTCTCAATTGTCTCTCTTCCTTACATGACAGGTATGTTGTCACGCCAGCAGACAAGGCTTCCAATAATATAGTTTTGTATGTAAAGCACATTATTACAATTGTCTAATAAAAGAACTAGGCATTGATGGTAATACTTCCACTAGTGCTACATACACACGGACTACATTTAACAAAGATGAAATCATAGCCAACCATAGCTCTTTTATGTCCTGTTTCAATATTCCAATGAAAGAGGAACATAAAGAGTTACCATATTTGTACTGGATACCTAAACTTCACAAAAATCCGTACAAAGAAAGGTATATAGCTGGATCTTCATCATGTTCAACTACAGAGCTGTCCGTTCATTTAACTAAAATCTTGTCTGCTGTCAAAGAAGGTCAACAAGCATACTGCGACACTATTTATAATCGTAGTGGAATTAACCATATGTGGATTTTGAAAAACTCAAAAGATTTGTTAGATCATTTTAAATCTAGATCATTTTCTGAGGTTCACTCTTTGAAAACGTTCGATTTTTCAACTTTATACACTACCTTGCCACACGAAAAACTAAAATGTCGCCTGAAAAAACTTCTCGAAAAAGCCTTTTCAAACTCAAGGAATTTTGTTGTTTTGGGTTATAATTCTACATTCTTTTCCAAAACATCTTTCAAAGATAAAATTTGTTACACACTGGAACAAGTTTGCAGTATGCTTGATTTCCTCATTGACAACATATTTGTCACCTTCGGAGGAGAGATTTTTCAACAACAAATCGGCATTCCAATGGGCACAAACTGTGCTCCTCTCCTCGCCGATTTGTTTTTATACTCTTACGAGACTGAATTTCTTCAGGGACTCGTAAAGAACAAGAAGATGAAAGAGGCAAGGTCATTTAATCTTACATTCAGATATATTGACGATGTCCTTTCTGTCAATAACACTTCATTTGGTAGTTGGATTCCTTCAATATATCCTTCGGAATTGAGGATTAAAGAGACCACCGAATCTAATTGCTTCACGTCTTTCTTGGATTTGCACCTCGAATTTGACCCAGGTGGTCATCTCAGTACAAAAATTTACGATAAACGAGACGATTTTAATTTTCAAATTATTAATTTTCCTAATCTACAGAGCAATATACCTACTTCTCCTGCATACGGTGTTTATATTTCTCAACTTATTCGATATGCCAGAGCTTGCACACATTTCACAGATTTTTTGATCAGACACCGGTTTCTTCGTGACCGACTTTTGAAGCAGGGCTATAAGAAAATACGTCTCATACGATCACTAAAAAAATTCTTTCTTCGTTATCAGCCACTAGTAGAAAAGTTCAAAATTGATTTAAAAGATATGATAGTTAATTGTTTTAGTTGGTGTTAGACTGGTGTGCTGTACTGAGATGATCACCTCAATATCCCTGTTGTGTCTCACAACTATGTTGTGTTCTATGGTCATTACCGGATCCTAAGATCGCAATGGAAGAGGGAGGTTTGGCGCCATAAAACCTGGTTTAACCCACCATTTCGTTTGAAATGCCTGTACCAAGTCAGGGCCATTGCGATCCACCAGTTCTCCGGTATGACTGATTCGTTTTTGTCATTTTCTCTGGACTATGAGATTGATCATTCAAGTTCGGTAGTTTTGTTATTACCTTTATTTCCATAAATTCCACCTTTCATGCTTTTGACCATACGTTTCTCCCAAAAACACTTGGATGCCCAGCATGATATCATTTAGCATAATTTTGAACACTTTGGAAATCCTTTGCAATTTATATAAGTGGGCCAATGTATGTTGACACTGCAACTCATCTGAATTCCATATAAGGAATTCTAAAGAAAATCTTATTATGCACAATAAGTTGAACGGGGCCATCAATGCCTCAGATCAAAATTTCGTCTAGTTCATGTTTTTCCTAGCATTCTAAGACCTGAATACAGTTTTCATTTTACGTTTATTAGCATATACTGGACAAAACTGTGATAGCACAAATGTTTCTTTGATTGTACTACACAAAGTACTGGTAGATAAAATACACAGGTCTCATTTATTGTACTACACATTGTACATAGAACATCCAGGTTTCGTTAATTGTACAACACAAAGGACCAATAAATAAATCACGCAGGTCTCATTTATTGTACTACACATTGTTAATATAACAAACAGGTCTCATTTACTATATTTCACATTGTATATAGAACACCCAGGTTTCTCTTTTATTGTACTACACATTGTAGATAGAAACCAATGTGTCTTTGATTGTACCACACAAAAGAGTACTTGTTGATAAAATACACAGGTCTCATTTATTGTACTACACATTGTTAAAAGAGCACCCATTTTTCTTTTATTGTAATACATATTGTAGATAAAACACCCAGGTTTCTTTTATTGTACTACACAAGGTACTACTAAATAAACACACATGTCTCATTTATTGTACTACACATTGTAGATAAAACACCCAGATCTCATTTATTGTACTACACATTGTAGATATAACACACATGTCTCATTTATTTTCTACATAATGTAGATATAACACACGGGTCTCATTTATTGGACTTAATTCACATTGAAGATAGATTACACAGGTGTCTTTTATTGTACAACACATTGTTGATAGAGGTCTAGGCTTCTTCGATTATACTTAACAATGTACATAGAACAAACATGTTCCTTTGATTGTACTACATATTGAAAATAGAAAACCCAGGTTTCCTTCATTATACTACACATTGTAAATAGAAAATCCAGGTTTCTTTTATTGTACTTCACATTGTAAAGAGAAAAGCCAGGTTTATTTTATTATACTACACATTTTGCTTTTATTGTACTACAAATTGTAGATATAACACCCTGATTTCGTTTATTGCCACCTTTTGAGGAGAGATTTTTCAACAACAAATCGGCATTCCAATGGGCACAAACTGTGCTCCTCTCCTCGCCGATTTGTTTTTATACTCTTACGAGACTGAATTTCTTCAGGGACTCGTAAAGAACAAGAAGATAAAAGAGGCAAGGTCATTTATTCTTACATTCAGATATATTGATGATGTCCTTTCTGTCAATAACACTTAATTTGGTAGATGGATTCCTTCAATATATCCTCCAGAATGGGAGATTAAAGAGACAACCGAATCAAATTGCTTCACGTCTTTCTTGGATTTGCACCTCAAATTTGACCCAGGTGGTCATCTCAGTACAAAAATTTACGATAAACGAGACGATTTTAATTTTCAAATTATTAATTTTCCTAATCTACAGAGCAATATACCTACTTCCCCTGCATACGGTGTTTATGTTTCACAACTTATTCGATATGCCAGAGCTTGCACACATTTCACAGATTTTTTGATCAGACACCGATTTCTTCGTGACCGACTTTTGGGGCAGGGCTATAAGAAAATACGTCTCATTCGATCCCTAAAAAAATTCTTTCTTCGTTATCAGCCACTAGTAGAAAAGTTCAAAATTGACTTAAAAGATATGATAGTTAATTGTTTTAATTAGTGTTTGACTGGTCTGCTGTACTGAGATGATTACCTCAATATCCCTATTGTGTCTCACAACTATGTTGTGTTCTATGGTCATTACCTGATCCTAAGATCGCAATGGAAGAAGGAGGTTTGGCGCCATAAAACCTGGTTTAACCCACCATTTCGTTTGAAATGCCTGTACCAAGTCAGGACCATTGCGATCCACCAATTCTCCGGTATGACTGATTCGTATTTGTCATTTTCTCTGGACTATGAGATTGATCATTCAAGTTCGATTGTTTTGTTATTACCTTTATTTATTGTAATTCACATTGTAGATAAAACACCCAGGTTTCTTTGATTGTACCACACATTGTAGATAGAACCCATTTGTCTTTGATTGTACCACACAAAAGAGTACTTGTAGATTACACACACAGGACTCCTTTATTGTACTGCACATTGTAAAAAGAACATCCAGATTATTTTATTGTACTATACATTGAAGATAGAACACCCAGGTTTCTTATATTGTACTACACAAAGAAATACTAAATAAACACACAGGTCTTATTTATTGTACTACTCATTGTAGATAGGACACCCAGATTCCTTTTATTGTACTACACATTGTAGATATAACACACAGGTTTCTTTCATTGCACTACACGTTGTTAATAGAAAACCCAGGTTTCTTTTATTGTACTACACATTGTACGTAGAACACCCAGGATTTTTTTGACACATTGTACATAGAACACCCAGGTTTCTTTTATTGTACTACACATTGTTTATAGAGGTCTGGGTTTCTTTGATTGTTCCACACAAAGTACTGGTATATAAAACACATAGGTTCCATTTCTTTTACTACACATTGTACATAGAAAACCCAGGTTTCTTTTATTGTACTACAGTCCCGTGCGGACCCGGATCGCGAATAGGCCCACAGCAGAGCCTAGCTTGTCGTATGAGGCAACTAAGGGTCTTGGGATTCTGACATCGGGTCAGTGCTCAGCCCACAGAGCGACCAAGTGTGTACCTTAGATGGATAAATAGGGTAGCTCTCGTCCGCAGATGTTGTCAGGTGTATAATACGAAAACCCTGACCGCTGACCATAGTGGGCCAACATGTGTGGAGAGTGCCACGCTTTAAGCACGTAAATGACCCCTTTGTGGACCGCCAGGTAGTGAACCACATAGGCTAAATTTTCCGCACAACCGTTCCTTTTTTTCCCACCCCATCCCCATATTTCATATATTATCATCATTTCATGTTCATTTTATTATCCTTTTCATGTTCATCAACTGTACATAACCTATATAGCGTTGCTCGGGCGTAAAACACCAACTCACTCACTCACTATTGTACAACGCATTGTAGATAGAGGTCCGGGTTTCTTTTATTGCACTACACATTGTAGATAGAGGTCCGGGTTTCTTTGATTGTTCAACACAAAGTACTGGCAGATAAAACTCATAGGTTCCATTTCTTGTACTACAAACAGTAAATGCAATACCAAGGTTTCTTTTCTTGATTTCTTGTACTGCACATTGTAGAAATAAGCCAGTGTTTTGTCTTGTACTACATATTGAAAATAGAATATTCAAGTTTCTTTTCCTGTACTAAACATACTAATTCCCCCCCGTTTTACTGTGCAGGTGGAAAATGGTACCGGTGCCCTTTTGTGTGCACATTGTAGAAATAAGCCAGTGTTTTGTCTTGTACTACATATTGAAAATAGAATATTCAAGTTTCTTTTCCTGTACTAAACATACTAATTCCCCCCCCGTTTTACTGTGCAGGTGGAAAATGGTACCGGTGCCCTTTTGTGTGTACATGGTAGATAAAACATCAATGTTTCTTTATTGTTCTACACATTGTAGATAGAAGCCAGGTTTGTTATTGTACAACACATTGATGTTAGTCGATATTCTTTTGAGTACTAGATATGGCATATTTTAAGCCCAGATTTCTTTTTTGTATGACAAAATACAGATAGAACTTCCATTTTATTAATTGTACAACACATTGTAGATAGAAGCCCTGTTGTTTTATTGTACTGCACATTGTTAACAGAAAACATATGTTTCGTTTTATTGTACTACACAAAGAAAATAAAACACCGAGGATTGTTTTGATGTACTAAAAATGTAGAAAATAACCGTTTCTTCCCTGTGCTGTTCATTGTAGAAAATTAACACACATGTTTGGTATTATTCACTGTACATTATTGAGCTACCCCGGATTCTTTCTTTGTACACCATATGTATGATCTGATGAATAGGTTTTTCTTTGTATTGCACATATTTTCACAAAATATGTCACAAATATTTTAATCCCTGCAATGTATATAACAAATGGTTGATAAAACCCGTTTCTTTCCTTTTACTTCAGTCTATAACAAGACACGGGTCACTTTCTTTAAAAGTACACGATACAAAAAAAAACCAATTACCAAGGTTTCTTTCCTGGTACTGCAATAAAACATTCAGGTTTCTTTTTTTGTACTGTACATGGTACAAAATAGCTTACAGGTTTATTAACACCTCCTGTACATTAAACAAAATCCATCAAAGGTTTCTCCTTGAAAGCACGCGACTTGTTAAGATCCACTCTACTTGTACCTCTTGTGTTTATTTTTTTTTGGGGTGACCTTCATTCATTCATTCATTCATTCATTCACCTTTTTATAGCATTATAGTTATTGAAAGAATCTACACTTTCATCTATAATAAAACATATCATGAAATGTTAAACAGTGATATTAGATAAGTTTTTATTCTTTAAAGCCAGGATAATGCATGGAAAGCATACAAAGTTATCTAATTTACTGAGACAATATACATATGCGAATACAAAACAATTAGATTTCATTTAAACACTATTTAAATGTTTGTACAGCATGTGCGTGTGTACTATTTGAATAGGAGTCTGATAGGTATGTCCATAGAACCAATGGTAATAAAATCGTTTTGGATTGGTGTTGTATTTCCCCATCGAAACATCTCTTTGGCCACTCTGGTTTTTCCCAGACGTATAATATTATGACAGTAGCAGTAGTACAAGTACACAGGGGCAGCCTGTAAAACAAAAATGAAATTTTGAAATAAATTTTTGTTGTAGTCACAAAAAACTACACGGGAAGTATCCATCATATCTTGAAACATAAATATTTGGAGAAAGATTTGGTATATGACATACTACTGTCTGTAAAGAGTAGTCTGGAGAACAGATATTCTTAATTTTTTTCTTCATGTAGTTGCTAGATTCTTTGAAATGTTTGCCATTTTTATCTTTGCAAGAAAACATAACTAAATTCACAAAAAGGTAAAGAAATGGCTTACCTCTTAGATAAATGAAGCAAAATCACTTTTCCCCCTAGTATTTACATTGTAAATGACAGCCATATTTGGGGATGCCAAATTGTCAATAATCACCTTTTTGTAGAATAATAAAATACCATTCAGGTCCATTCAGAACACAGAGATATATTGTGATCAACTTGTTTTGTTTACATCTGGAAGTGCACTTTGACGTCATATGACGTCACAATAGAAATTGACAATTTTTCCCGCCATTTTTTTACAATGGGAAATCCCCATAGGCTTGCAAATATCTGAATTTTTAGGAAATGTATTTAACTTTTTTGTAAAGTTGTTATATTTGTAACTACGTCTTTTTGATAGTAATAAGATTATGTAAACAAATTAAAGCTAAATTATTTTAGTAAAAAATCTTTATGATTTTTCCATTCTCCAGACTACCCTTAACAGACAGTAGTTACTATTTTTAAAAGCTGCATTAAAGTGCAGTTGTTATTATGTTTCTTATAATCAGAATTTGAAAAAGGACAACATGTTAACACCATAAATATTCTATTTGTCCATTTTAAAATCATTCGGTATGATAAACCAGTGTGGTTTCACAAAGGGCGAGTACATTGAAGCAACCCGGTTAGTAATAAGCTAACACATTGTTAAATATATTTTTTGTCTTTGAATTAAAAAAATGCAAAGTACCCTTGCTGTTGCGTCAGGCCTTTCTGTCAACTTAACGATTAAGATGAATTCCCCAGGACAATAAAACCCTGTCGTATTTTATACCAGTTTCGTTTGGCCATCATAATCTACAGAAACCTGTGAACAAATACAATGTGAAGTGTTGCACTGTTTTGTTGCAATTACAACGATCATCGAATGTTGAAAGAAAGAATCAGAGGTACTAATGGGGTATCATAATGACAAAAATCCAAAAGGGTAGAGACAAAACCAGTTAACACCAACAAGAACGGGACAAAAACAGACAACATGTAAAACATGGAAACACAAAAACAACTGAATACCAATCAACAACGCGAACACTAGTCAAAACGAGAGTGACACTTTATTTATTTATGTTTCACTATAAAAAGAAGCCCGAATTTTTATGCAGTATGCCTAAATGGCCAATATTTCATTCCCTGCTGGTATTGTCCTGGTATCCCTATTCGACTCGTTTATTATGTACTTATTATTACCGTTTCGTTCATGTCATCTTCCTGATGTGGCCGTATTTACGATGATTAAGAGTAAAGCAATAACTTATCAAACTTGTTCAAATAATTTAAATAGGTTAAAAAAATCAGCGACACTCTATAACTCTATCAACAATAATAAGGTCATATATGTATGTCAGTTTAGCTTTTAAGTGTAAATATGAAATATTAAATTCCATTTTTCTGTAAATGTACATGTAGTTATCAATATGATAAAAACAATATTAAATACTTCCTGATTCAAATTGTTCCCTGAACATTAATAAAAATACATTTTAAGGTAGGATAACAATTAACTTGGTTTTGGGGTGGTTAAACTTCATAGTTACTAGTTCAAAGCAATATACATTTCTTAACTTCTTAACCCCATTGGTACCTCTTCTTCTTTCATTACAAAGCTAACTTGTTTGTAAAAAATGAATAGCTAAAATTTAGCTTGATTTGTTATTTAAACCAATCATTCTTAAAATTATAATTCAGACATAGAAGTTTGACTGTAACAGTTGTTAAGAGGCTGTCCATGTAGAATTCAGGCAAAAGCCTACAATATCTGGCACATGAAGAATTTTATCCCAGCATATTTATTGTTTTAATGTATTGTTGGACTCATATGTAAAACAAATATCACCAGGATTCGTTTGAAAGCAACAGGAATGACTTGTGATTCAGCCTTAAAGTTCATGAACAAAGCAACCAAATTTTGCAAATATGCAAGAGTTACCTTCCTTTTTCTGCATATTTTCAATGCATTCTATATAAATTATATCTGCGTCATCACTTCAATAAACCAAAAAATCTGCATTTGTTTTGGGGAATGGATGTGAAATCAATGACAATTTTTGAACAACAAAATTTTTCATATGCCAGCTATTGCCTGGGATTTGCTTGGACATCCTCTTAATTGTTTAATGTTTAGTTGACACGATCTTCGAGCATAATCAGGACAATTTGAAACAACATTAATTCAAGCTTAAAAGCCTGTGAATATGACAAAATAGTGGAACCAAATTTAGGTTGCCACTTCTTTTTCCTAGATATTTGAATGGGAATTTTTAATTTTGTTTCAATATTGTCCGCTGCTAAAAATTACATACCCCCAGAAAGTCAAAGTCATCACCAAGGAGTACCTTTCAACGCCTGATGGTTATCCCTTTTTATAGTTTTAATTAAAATGATTTCCTAGTTATTTTCTGCTTTTTATATTTTCAGTTGAATCAACATTTTTAATATAATTCTAAACATTTTATTATGTTCCCCAAACGAAGTGTGGGAACATATTGTTTTTACTCCGTTTCTTATTATTTATGTCGCCCCTAGACGAAGTCGGGCGACATATTGTTATTCTACTGTTTCTTTTTCTTATTATTATTATTAAGTCCCCCAAACAACGTTTGGGGACTTATTGTTTTTGCACCGTTTCTTATTCTTATTATTCTTCTTCCGTTTCTTCCACTTAGTCGTGAACTTGTCCGGAGATCCCAGAGAAAACGACTCCACATATCAATATGAAACTTGGCAGGATAATAGATTGTAAAGAAAGGAAGCTTCGTTGACAATCGGAATTTTCAAAATGGCCGCCGTTTCCATGGAAACAGGAAAATTGACTAAATATTGGACATTGCAATATCTCGGTAACCTAGGTGCACAGGGTTCTGAAATTTTGTAGGTTGATAGAGCAAAACATTCTCTTTAATAATATGAAAAAAAATTTTGAAGCGATATTTACGGTTTTCGAGATATAAATGAAAATGTGATTTCTCAAGGGAGATAATCGGGTCGAAATTTTCAAAGTGCTCCGATTTACATGAAAATTGATATTTAGTTTTTTTTGACATGCTGAAGAGAATAGTGGCAAATACGGGTCGTTTGGGGGACTTTGTGACTTGCTTGCAATCACAGTTAATACTTGTTATTATTATTTTTCTTCCTCACTTTTTGTCCGGCTTATAACATGGAGAAAGCTGATTGCATTAGAACATCATATGGGATAAAGTAGAACCACTATCTGAAGTTGTGCAACTGACTTAAAAAATGGGGATATGTGGAACCGTTTCCATGGAAACCAGAAAGTCATGCATGAGTGATTTTGGGCATTATCCTTAATTTTTCGGAAACCTAGAAGCACAGAGGGACCAAACTTGGTATGATGGTAGACCATAATGAGATACAGGTTGGAGATGATTTTGGGGCGGAACGAAAAAACAAGATGGCCGCCATGGCTAAAAATAGATTTAACATGGGGCCTATGGGAAAATGTTTTTTCTACAATTATAGCTTCACCATGGTTTGAGATATTCCAAAGATTTTTTATAGGAAGTTGGACCTCTTGAGCCTCAAGAAGACAGGTAAGTTTGAAAAAAAAAAATTGCACCGTGTGGCCGCAGCCACGCCCGTTACGTTTGCATTGAAGTCTATGGGGAAATGGAGGTTTTTTGTCACCTCCATTTCTCCGCTATGCATTGATGGATTCCAATCAATCTTTACACAAAGCACCATCATCGTTACATCTTGGAACTCACATATCACAAAATTCCAAAATGGCCACATTTTCCAAGATGGCCGCCACGTTACATTTGCATAGAAGCCTATAGAGAATGGAGGTTTTTTGTCGCCTTCATTTCTCTGCTATGCATTGATGAATTCCAATGAAACTTTACACAGAGCACCATCAGTATGACATCTTGGAATTTGTGTTGCAAAAAAATTCAAAATGGCGGCCATTTTTAAGATGGATTCCGAGTTATGTTTAAGAATACAACATTGTCGGAATTCTATGAAAATTAACTTCTAGAGATATTTTGATGTGAGGAACAACATGGAATCATCGATTTTGGTATTCACATGAGGAAAAGTTGAAAAATGGCCGCCTTTTCCAAGATGGCAAGGGGCGACATCTGCTATTGCTCGCAATGGCAATTCTAGTCTTATTATTCTTCTTCTTCTTCCGCACTCTAAAAAACGCTTGTCCGGGTATAGCCGAAGAGATGTGAAGACTGAGCTTTATGAAACTTTCCACAGCGATAGGGCACATATCAGAGGTGTGCACAACGTTTTCGGAATTTTCAAAATGGCCACCGTTTCTGAGTAAACAGCGAAAGTTCATTATATAGGACATTGCTATATCTCGGTAACCTAGGTGGTCAGGACCTTGAAACTCGGTAGGATTATAGAGCTTGATGAGTACTACAAAAATATCAAAAAAAATTTGAAGCGATATTTACGGTTTTTCCGCAAAATGCGAAAATGTGAAATTTCAAAATCCAAGATGGCCGCCAAAATTTAAAAGTGCTTGGATTTTGATAAAAATTAATATTCTGTAGGTTTTTGATGTTGTGAGTAATGCTCCACATCAGAGGTGTTCATAAGGACTTCGAAATTTTTTAAATTGCCGCGTTTTTTTTATAAATAGCAAAAGTTCATTATATAGGACATTGCTATATCTCGGTAACCTAGGTGGTCAGGACCTTGAAACTCGGTTGGATTATAGAGCTTGATGAGTACTACAAAAATATCAAAAAAAAAATTTGAAGCGATAATTACGGTTTTTCCACAAAATGCGAAAATGTGAAATTTCAAAATCCAAGACAGTCCGCCAAAATTTAAAAGTTCTTGGATTTTGATAAAAATTAATATTCTGGTAGATTTTGGTGTTGCCAGTTATGCTCCACATCAGAGGTGTCCATTAGGACTTCGAAATTTTTCTAAATGGCCACTTTTTCTTAATAAATAGCAAAAGTTCATTATATAGGACATTGTCATATCTCAGTAACACATGTGATGAGCACCTTGAAAATTGGTGGTATTATAGAGCTTGATAAGTACTACAAAAATATTTTAAAAGTTCTAAAGAGATATTTACAGTTTTTCCGTCAAATGCAAAAACGTGTAATTTCTAAATCCAAGATGGACGCCAAAATTTAATTATCCTAGATGGTATGTTTAAACACATCATTGACAATGCCATGAACATTATACATATATATTCTATATTTTTATATCATTTGCACATTCTATAAAACTGAAAAAAGGCAGTATTTTTGCTGCTTTAAGGTTCATATTGTTCGTTTGGGGAACATCTGTGACGGCTGCCGTCACAATCAATACTCGTTTTTGTTATCTTAATAACTGCTTTTGATGATATTGATTGATATATAATTAACCAAGTGTAAAAATCATTAACAGAATATTAACAATTTGTCATACATTTAAATTTCTTCAAATCACCATTTGTTTTGTTATTATATTTTACCTGTTGTAGAATTTAAAAGTTTCGGCAAGTTTGAACGTGCATTCTAAATAACCAATCAAACATAAGAGTATAAGGATACCTACGTAATAAAATTCATAAGGGTATCACAGACCAACATCTTTTTATAGTATTTTACTTTGTATTACAGTCTCTGTTTTTAACGGAACTGAATGTATAAAGATATCATTGACATGATAAAAACTGAGAAAATATTAATCTATATTTACAATGTATATTCGTAAAGGTAAGTGATTTAAATATGATGATGGATTTGTGATTAGTTTAGGTCAATTTAGGATTAATCAATTTGTTTGAAAATCTATAAAATATAGTTTGACGCTTAGTATATAATATTTTAAAATGATCCAATCGTCTGACCTATATACATGTAATTAATTGGGTTTGTTTTCTTAGAGTCATATTGGATATTTGTACCCCAATTTTGACACGTAAAAAGTTCTGTTTGTCTTAACCAACAAAAAGCGTTATTAATTGTCAACCATTACTACTTATCAGTGACTAACTAGATTCATATGACAAAATTTGCATATTTGCATTCAGAGTGAATGTTAGAGTCGTGCGCAGATTTTAAAAATTTCCGGTTCCTTTAAAGCAACATGGCTACTTTTTGTTCGCACCGGTACATGTGTATAAGCATTTGTCCTAATAAAATTTGATTTTATATGGAAGTTGACAACTTTAAAATTCCTTTTTATGATTTTCAGTCTAATGTTTTATTTTTCAAATTTCGCCATACTTTCATGAATTTATCATACATGTAATCCATGTTCTTTGTTGTTTATATTTAACTGAATTGATTAACATGTGCGTTTCGCTTTTTGCATTTTGTAGGTTATGAAATTGTCGGTCAGAAAACAAAATCCCAACACATTCTTCTAAAAAAAAAACAACGGCATAAAGCAATTTAGAGTTATTCATTACGTGTGCATGCATTGAGTTTCCTTGTTATTGAATTGGCTTGATACAATAATCATCGTAATCAAAATCAAAACATACAATAAAACTAAGATTTTTATGTTATCTTACCATTTTAAGATATATGTACAAGTATTTTGTCCTTTTCCTCCTCTCCTCTGAATTTTGCAGCAAGCAGAAGATAAACAATGCTATTGCTTATCACTGTATCACGTGACACGAACACAAAATGTGTACACGTTTGTGTTCTGGGGGTTTTGTTTCGTTTTTTGTGTGGAACATAATCAAATATAGTCATCTGTTTGCATTTTGAGGAATGACGTTGATTTGTAGTTTTGCTGCAAGATTTGTCTTAGTATTTAGTATAAAAAAAAATTAAGAATGTATGTAGTTTTTCGTCAATATACACTTTTGTATTCTGCAAATAGTGTTATATTCATGTGAGGAGTGTAACGAATTCCTTAATAGAGCTACAAGACTGACAAACAAAACACAGGGGTACGTTGTTTCCAGGTTGTTGTCATCACTCAAGACATTTTACGAAAGAGATCATGTGCTTGAATACAAATACGGGATCTCTATCCCCAAGAGGATTGACATAGAGTTGGGAAGTCTCATTTTTTCCAAATTTAATTGATTTTTGGCAGTGTGACGGGTGTGCTATAGCAAGTATTTACTACTTTCCCTTCCGGAGCACCCGAGTTCACTCTCGTTTCGACTTGAGTTCATGTTGCTAAATGTGGTATAGTTGTTATGTGTGTTTTGTTTGTTGTATGGTTTGTTTTGATGTGATGATTGTTTTGTCTCCCGATTTTGTCTTTGTTTTTTGGGTATAATGATGCTTGAATACTCCTTTGGCACACCTTTGCTTCTTTCTTACATATTACTCATTTTTATTGTTTCGATAAAAACCGATATGACAATATTATTTTTTTTAGGTTTATGTAAAATTATAAAGGTGATAACAAACTTATTATGTCCAAGAGAAAAGACATACTGGAGAAATTGATGATCGCATGGGTCCTGACTTGGTACAGAAAGGTGAGTTTAATTGCTTAAATCTGAATATTTTACTATCTAGTGTCAAAAATAAAAACATAAAAAATATTACTGTTTGTACCAATTTTACCAATTATGCATTAGGAATTGTACATTCCTATTTTCATTTAAAATGAAGTTGATTTTTTATTCTTATTCTATGCAAAATACCCATTGCTATGTTTCTGTTTGCAAATAGATACGATATTCTTTTCAAAAGAAGACATTTATTTGCATACTAACAAGTTTTAGCTGTTACATATGTTACAATATTATGAGTATCATGTTTAAAGTATGAAACGATGACTGGTAACGTTCTTACCACTACTAAATAACTATTCAGTTATTGTAATTTTATGGAGGTACATGCTACATACACCAAATTTTTCCTGTCAATGAAATTTCTTTAAAATCTGTTAATGGATGCACTTTGATAATTTAACTTGAAAAGGGCATGCTTCCCACTCGGTTTTTGATCTAAATGACTTTGGAGTCTAGATTTTGATTTTCATTGAAATGTTAAAGAAAGTTACTTTTTTCAAAGGAATTTTGTCTGTAAAAAAATTCTACCAATGAAATTTTGTAATTTTTTGATATTATATTGGGCTTGGATAATGCATTAGAAAATAAAAAAAAAGAGGGTGCTACCCAGATCATTTTTCTGATATTGAAAAAAGTATGAAAAAAAAATGACAAAAATTGGCAAATTTTTACACAAATAATCTCCCTTTGCAAAAATGCAGACAACACAACATTTTCTTGTTATATAATATTCATTATCAACCAAGGGCAAAAAATTACTAAATCAATTTGTTAAAATCATTTTCAAATCAAAGCCAAAGTCTATAATATGTGATAAAAACATTTAAGCAGATATTTTTAAACAAAAAAACCTTGCAAAACAAAGTTGTACATTTTTTTAAGTTTAATTTTGGCTGGTCACATGACCACTGTCTTGAATCCCCTTGAATAAAACCACTGCTATCAGATTTGTTCATTTACTTGCTTTATGAAAAATTAATTCATATATTCTTTTGTATTTTAGGATACAGAAATTTAACAGCTTTTAAGATGATGTATTTTCACTGTGATGAGTAGATAGGAGGGTGTTCTTTAGACTGTCTCTTCTTTTTACTTGTTACATTGATGTACTGAAAGAGCAACATGAAACAGTTTCTTTCCATGCAAATGTTGGTTTTACAATTAGATGATTTTACGTCTTGGACTGAAAGAGGTATTTATTATAAGGATCAATCATATGATACAAATTTAAGATAACCTTTGTTGCAACCCTAGATGGGGTCTTGTCCTTCGATTTTTAAAACATTTTGGCGTCATTTTACCCATTGCAAGTATTTTAGATTCAAATAATAAAATATAAGGTTCATCGTAAGAGTTTTGGGGTAAATAATGATAGATGTAGAAAACAATGCTCAGTTTTTAGACACCTCGTCTACTTAAATAAGACATTCCCCCATAAAGGAAAATTTGATATCATATGTGGCAACATCAACTTTAGCATCAACAATGCAAATAGTTTAATTAATTGTCTAATACAGATTAAAAAAAAACCAAAAAACAAAAAACAAACAAACATACAAACAAAAATTGATTAAACAGTTCCCACATAATTGTGTATATGATTTTATAGTGTTTTTAGGATATGAAAGTCTAGGTTTGTTACATGATCAATTTTCACTGTAAGGAGAATATAAAAAGTTGATTTCAAAACTACTGACAGAACAACAGGATAGAATGTATTTATGCAGTAGACGAATGTTAATGCTGGATCCGTATAGGCTATTATGAAAAAGTGAGAAATGCTTAACATCAACAATATGATTTGTTCATTTATAGCGTAGTTAAGGATGGTCACTGATGTACTGCAAAAGGAACATGACGGAATATTATCTACATATATTTCTTTAATGTGACGTTATAACATTATTGAATTCTACAGGTACATATATTTTTTTTATTAGAATAAGCCAATTATAAGAAGGCTAAAGATTAAAAGTTTAAAAGATCTTCATTTGTTGCAACCACTAAGGTAGGTGGGGACTAAAATTTTGTCCACAGATATTACTTATGTTTTAGTAACGGTTAGTCCGAAAGAGTACTTTAAAGATAGATCATAAAATATAAGGTTCTCTATTTTAGTTTAGTGGTTATTTTTAGTATTTTAGAATAGAGTAAATAGGTCAAATTTACATCAGATTAATCTACTTCATAGATGTTTTCTTTAAAGTTATATAAAAAAATGTTTTTTCTAAGACCTTTAAGTTTGAGTCTAAAGGAAAGTCTCATGAAAACCATAAAATGTAAAAAAGGAAATATATTGTTTTTGCCCTAATATTTCTATACCAAATATCTCCCCTAAAAAGGGTGCGCGAAAATATTACAATTTTTAAAATAAGATGTATTTATTTCAATTTTCGATGTAAGTGTAATATTTTACCTATCATAATTCAGGAAGAAATAAATTAAAGTTATCAAACACAATAAAATCTAAACTAATGGTAGACCTCCAAAGATGCAACATCAACCTTAACAATAACAATACAATGGTTAAACAAATAAATACTGCAGACCAAATAAAAACAAATCAAAACATTTTTTATTAAAACAGTGTTATGTTTTATATTTTATACATTATTCCTTTTGTTTTATAAAGAAGAAACCTATATGCATTATCAGAGGTTAAGAGTGTTACAATATAATGAGTGTCATGTCGTAAGTATGAAGCGATGACTTGTAGTGTTCTTACTATTGCTAAATGACTTTAAGATACATTAGTTAGTTATAAAATACTGCGATGAGTGTTTATCTTTTTATTAAGTGTTGTTTTTTCATTTACATGCCAATGATAATATAATTATACATTAATTTTGTATTTGTAGGATACTGTAATTCATCAGTTTTTAAAATGATGTATTTTCACTGTGATGAGTAGATAGGAGGTTTTCTTTACCCTGTCTCTTCTTTGTTACTTGCTGCATTGATATACTAAAAGACTAACATAATGCAAATGAATCCATACATATTTTTGGTTGGTAATAAGATGCTTTTACACCGTGGTATTTATTAATATGATCAATCAGTTCTTAGAAGGTTTAAGATTAACTGCATTGTGATACAAAGTTTAGATCCACCTTAGTTTTTGGCCTACCAATGTTTTGATTTTATGCGGCTGATGAGATGTTACTTCATGAAATACATATACAGCATAACCAAATTTACTTTGTTATACCCGTTTTGGTATTTGTATTTTGCAATCTATAGGGTAGGTGTGGTTTATAGTCTACAAGGAATCAACTAATCATTATAAAATTCAAAATAATGGTAGATTTGCAAAGGATGCTCTATTTTTTACACCCCATTTTCCTTTAAAAAGAAATTCCATCACAATGCAACATCTGATATTTTCTGTTGCAACATCAACTTTAACATTAACAATACAAATGGTTGAAAAAATAGATACTGTCGACAAAATAAAAAAAAATAACACATTTTTGTTAAAACAGTAGTTATCCCAAATGTTTTGTGTATAATTCTATCGTCGTTTTAGGATATGAAATTCTAACATGATATATTGTTAATGTAAGGAGTACATTAGAAGGTGATATCAAAACTACTGACAGAGCAACAGGATAGAATGCATCTATATATGGCAGAATGAGAACGGTGGTTTCCTAGTAGTAATGTGATGAAAGAAAAACGAAATGCTTTGAAGGCCAGGGATGGATATCAATGGTTCTGAAATTTATTAGTCTTGTTGGAAATAAGCAATTGTTAAAGAAGCAGAGGTATTAAATTTTAGATACTTTAAGTTTTGATTTTATCTTTTAATGAATCAAATGATGCGAATGAGATTATACTCTTTGAAATACGCATACAGTATAACCAATTAACTGTTTAATCATTTCCAAGTTTGATACTTTGAACTGATGACACATAATGTATCTCCACCTAAATTTTACAAAATAATGTCATGACAAAAATGAGAAAAATGGCCATCATAACAGAACGTTAGTGCCTTTGAGTGAAAGAAAGATTCCCAACAAGAATACAATTTAATTACTGCCCATATCAAAATGTTTAGAAATAAGTAAATTTGCCACATAATTTAATTTTTTGCACTTGTATATAATTCTTATTTGTTGTTTTTTTTAATATAGATATCAAACAGATTTACACATTATGTATTTTCACTGCGATAAGAAGAGAGGGATATAATTATTGATTTTAATTTTCAAAATGTTTTGACATAGCTTTTCATAGTGTCATGTAATGTTGATTTGTTTTACTTGTCATTTATGTGTTACATGTAAATTTTTCCAATATAACAATTCATATATCTCTTACATTTATCACTATGTAATTGATCGTTTAATGAGTAAGCTGGTATGAATCTAAAAGAACATTGTTTTTCTCATTTGAGCAATAAGACAGTTGATTTGTACTAAGAGAGTCTAGCAAATATATTCTGAACACAATAAGATCGAACCATGCAATAACAACATTAAGAACATACATCTTATAGAACTTAAATAAAGGAAAAAAACTAACAGAGCAACATAGCAATTTCAGTCATCGGGTTTTACATTTAATATCTAAATAATATTTTTTTTTGTTTTACAGGAAAACAACAGGATAACTTAATATACATATTGGAGAGTAAAATTAAACAGTGGATGGTGAACAGTACAAGATAAGAAAAAAACAATGCTAGCTGAAGAGATAGGTACTGTTCTATACCCAATTTAGGTTAGTATGCAGACATTGTACTCTATTAAATTTATAACCACTTTGTTAAAAAATATTAAGTTCGTTAATCAAAGTAATTTCTTTTTTTATTATTAACTGGTGAAAAGTGGTTATTTTGGCTGTAAATTATATTGAAATCTTGTCTCAAAATTGAGGAGACCTTCCTGGAAAACAAGAAAAATTCTTATGGGGTCATTTTGACTTTTTCATATCTTACTCTTTTGTAATAACAATACAGATTTACTTGTTTAATTAAATTTAATTGATCAAAGGGAAAGATCTGCAATTTTAATCAATTTAAAAGTCTTTCCCAAAATAATCATACAGGACATGGTTTGTTCTTGTACTGAATTTGTTGAAAAAAAAGATTTCTGATCAAAATAATCACCAATTAGTGCTTCAAAACTATAAAACTTTCCATTCAGAATTGTAAAATTGAAAACTTCAAATCCATATTCTATACACATGTATAGAATAAATTTATCAACGTTTATGTCCGACGAAGAATGGTTCGGTAATTCGTATGTCTTAATAGAAAACACACAAGAAAACTAGTTGAGTTAATGAGTTTTTGTAAATAAATTCATCATTGAACTATCTGAATTGACTAAATATGTGTTCCTGTGTGATTAGGATTTTTTTTTATAGATTTCCCATAAAGAAAGATGAGAATTTGCAATTAAAACAGAAATATATCAAAATTATCATTTTATACAACTTTATACAATCCTGTTTCAGGTGTAAATCATACCTTGTAAAATGAAACATTTAAATCCATGTCAATATTTGGCAAAATAATTACCAACTTATTTCCTTCTTTTAAAATCATAATAATGGCTAATTTGAATCAAACATATGTGTTCATTTATAACATTTCTTATTTGGCTGGAACTTGTACAAAATCCTTAAAGCAGAGATCAGAGAACAAAGAAGTCACACATTTTAAAATGTACATAATGATCAAATTTGACAACACTTGTGAATTTTTTTCTCAATAGTGCTCATTTTGATTCATTATATTGATTTCTGGTATATAATTGTACAGAAAACTTGCAAATCATTTCTTGCATATTTGATATTTTACTAAATTTTATATTTATCTTATATTTTATATTAAATAATATTTAAGTTTCATATATATGTGCAACAGGTAGACAACGTAAAGGGATTGAAGAGAAAACAGTAAAAGAGTGGACCTTTTTAACTTTCGAGTATTTGAAATAATGAACAAAACAGTGTCAAGAGGGAGACAAAGGGAAAGTTATGCTTGAAAATACGGAACCTTTGCAAAAAAGAGAGTGATGTTCAAATATTCCAGCTCATCTCTAGATTTAATAAAACATATACAGCAATGATATCAACCTCTATCATGCATGAAAAAATGCAATGAACAGCGATAATTTTTCACACAATATACATGTACATGTTATTGATGCTTAATAATTTGAAGCATTTTGTTTGCTAACATGGATTCACTAGGTGGACCCACAAGAAATAAAAAGGGTGAAAGTATTCTTGATTACTACATGGTATTTTTGAAATAATTTGCAAGTTTATTTTAGTTTTATTGTTTAATGTCTCTAAACATATAATAATGGAAATAAGAAATGTACGTCACTTTGAAAATTCACAAATTCAACATTTTATTAGGTATTTGATACATGTTATCAACAAAGTAATGCAAAATTATATTACTAAAGATTTTGTCCAAAAATTTCATATAAAGGTGCCTAAGTGATGTTTTGTTTGGAGTTTGAAATGAGGTAGTGTCAATCTGAAATTCACAAAATCACACTTAAAAAACAACACACATTTTTGAAATAAAGTTTTCTCAGCTGATTTTCACCAAAAACGTTTCTCCTTTTAGTGGTTGGAAGTTAACAGCTAAAATTTTGAGTGAAAATTTAGATTTTTCATTTTTGGGCTAAAAAAAGTGTTTTCTTTTCAATCTCAGAAACTGGAACTCAAAATTTTTCAGATTTTTACCACAAATGATCTGCATTGACCACTTGACATTCAGTGAAAATTTCAATTCGATAGCTGTATTTTTTGCGATTTTCTGATGAGAAGAAATTTTGATACAATAGATTTTCCACAGGCATGCACAGTTTCTTTTTTCCATGAGTATATTTAAGCTTTAGAATTGTTTCAATTTCACACTCGTTAATTTTTTTTAGATATGCAGACAATAAATTCAAATTGTTTCTATCAACTTTATAATCAAGCTGCCATAACAGTAAATTATAAAGAAATATTTTATGTATTTAACGATATAAAAAAAATGAATTTGATTTTGTTTGTGCTTGTTTACTTTTCTGGTTAATATTTCATTTGTTTGAAGCTGCTAAATATGAGTACAATACTTGTAAATTATATAAAAATCTTTTCATGTAACACTAAATAAATCAGCTGTGCTATATTCTTATTACAAAAAGAGAACAAACATTCAATGTCATCATCCAACTTTTTATATAACTACAACTTGAATACATTGATAAAACTGATAACGTAAATATTTCAGTCATCAGCATTCACATTGAATATCTAAATAGGTATAACTTTTTGTTTTACAGAAAAACAACAGATACGTTTAACATACAGCATGAAAAATGAAAATTAAACAGTGGAGGATGAACATTACAAAGCGTTTGGAAACAAAGATATTCAAAGAGACAGGTACTGTTCGAAAATTAAAAACACTTTATACTATTTATGATTCCTACATGAAAACATTTTGATAAGTATGATTTTTTTCTATACGCATATGAGGTTTCAAGAGGTTTTCAGGTATGCAGACTGTGTACTCTATGTAGTCTATACCCACGTTGCTATAAGAAAAATAAGAAATGATGAAACAATTTTATTTCTTTCTTTGTTATTGAAACAATTGAAAAGTTGTCTGTAAATAATATTGAAACCTTGTTTCAAATGGTGAGACTTTTTTTCTAATTAATTAATGATGGGTTATTTTCACTTTTTTTATATCCTATACTTGATACCATTGGCACCTGGGATCACCCTGTTCACGTTGTTGATAGATACTCAGCTGTTTTTGTGTTTTATATGCTTTATGTAGTCTGTTTCTTCATGCTGTTTTCGTTCATGTTTACTGGTTTTGCCTTTGCCCTAACGGACTATTGACATTTCAATGCCTCATTGGTCCTTCTTTGCTTCTATGATTCCTACATATGTTTGGGTAAATTTGATCTTTTCTATGCTTATCCATCCTTATTGAAATTTTCAAGAGGCTTTGATGCATGCAGACTATTTGCTGTATTAATCTATAAAGACAATGTAAAAACTGTAAAACCAAGTATTTTTTGTTTGTTATTTAAGCTGTTGAAAAGTGGCTGAATTGGTTGTAAATTATACTGCAATTCTGTCTCTCAATAGAAAAGACTTTTCAAGGTAAACCAGATAAATTTAAAATTATGTTGGTTTATTTTCTTATTTTATATCCTACCCTTTTGTAAAAACAAGACTGGTTTACTCGTTTAATTACATTTGAATGATCAAGGGGAAACAACTACAAATCTAAATCAATTTTAATCTTTTCCACCAAAAAATCATACAGGACATGGTTTGTTCTTGTACTCATTTGAACATGTCGAAGAACATAAAACACCAAAAGAGAGCATTTCTTATAAAATGATTATTTATTAATGATTCAAAACCATAAATTTCGAACACAGAACTTCAAAATGTTATCGCTAAAACGTGACGGAAAAATTCAAATCAACATTATATACATGTACAGAATAAGTAACATGTAGAAAACATTTACAAATTGAAAGAGAAAACTGTAAAAGAGTAGATTTCTTTTAACAATCAAGTATTTAAAGTGATGAACAAAACAAAGTTAATGGAGAGACAAAGGGAAATTAATGATTGAAAATTCAGAACCTTTACAGTTAACAGATTTATATTCAAATAAGTTAAAAAATTGAAAGCCCAGCTGTAGATCTAATAAATTTATCCAGCAATTAAATCAACTTATATCATAAAAAATCAAAAGCAATAAATTGTTCATACCATGAACATGTACATGTTATTGATACTTTATAATTTGAAACATTTTTGTTACATGGGTTCACTAAGTGGACCCAAAATAAAAGAAAAGTGTGAGAAAATATTCTTGATTCCTACATATACGGTTTGAAAAAAAATTGCAATCTAATTGATGTAAATACTTACTGTCCTTAATAATAAATCAGTTTTAGAATATATTATTTTTTAATCGTATAGATTCTTTTAGAAGTGCAGATTATTTACTCTTCAACTATATAAGGTGGCCATGGCAGTAAGTACAAAAAAGTCTTCATTTTTCTTTATAAAACTACAACTCACAAGTAACTAACCTTTGGAGTAACTAAACGTTAAGTCATCAACTTTCACATTAAATATCTAAATAATTATTTTTCTCTTTTTTGAGAAAAAAACATGTACACTTAATATACAATGTGGAAAGGGAAATAAGACAGTGGGGGAGGGGTGAACATTACAAGGTAAAAAGAATCAAAGATAGCCAAAAAGGCACGTACTGTTCGATGATAAGAAGCTTGATACAATTTATGATTCCCCCATATGATAGTTTTTGATCAATTTGATCTTTTCTTTCCTTTATAAAATGTTTCAAGAGGATTTTATGTATGAAAATTATGTACTCTTTTAATATAAAAATCTTGTTTCAAAATAGAGGAGACGACTTTTCCTAGAATACAAGATAAATTGATGCTGTCTTATTTTAACTTTTCATTCCTTAACCATTTGTATATTTTCTGGTTTAGCTACATTTAAATGATCAAAGGGAAACAACCTTAATTTATATCAACGTGGAATACTGCTGATGAGAGATTACTTCTTGAAATATACATAACCAAGTTTATTGTGTTATGCTATACATTCAAAAATGTATTTCAACCCATCACGAGATGTTATAAACTTAAATACTAAGCAGCATGAAATAACTTCCATCAAAAAAGAAAACCCAAAAGCAACAAATTTTTCGTATAATATACATGCACATGTTATTGATGCTTTATAATTTGAAGCATTGTTTATTTTTCATGGATTAACTTTTAGGATTCACAAGGAATATATGAAAATATTTTGATTACTACCTGAATGTACTTTGATAATAATGCAAGTTTTTGAACGATTTTTGTTCCTTAATTAATGCAGGCATTTACTCTTATAACTTCAGAACACTTTCCATGCCCGTGACTTAGACAGAAGCATTATATATTAAACATTCTTGGAAATAAGATGGCAAAAAGATTTTCTTTGACTTGTGTCAAAACTGTACCCCAAAATATGGTAACCTGCCTATTTGTATGGGGTTTAAAATAAATATCTTTGTTTTAACTGTTACTAATAACCATGGTAACCTATTTCAGTGCCATTTCCCCTTAAAACTTTAAGTAAAGCCATTTGGATTTTTTCATGAAGAAGTCCTTTAATTCATCTTTATAATTATTTCATAAACAATATAATTTCTTTAGTTTGGTTTTTATGTAAATTAACTGATAATGCCTTTATTTCAATGAAACAATAAGTGTCTGATAATCATCTTTATTACCATGCATGTCATAAGTATGCAAAATATGTAAAACTTAAAGCTTGATTTATAATTTCGTGCCTTAGGGTGTAAGCTATACCCATACTTATTTTTGATTTGACATCTTTTTAAGAGAATTCTTTAATGAAATATAGAATATTATAGGGTATTCCGTAGAGTTCAAAATGGCCGATGTGGTTACCATGGCAACATTAGTTAATAAAGTTGTACTGAGATTAATAGTGTTATTCTAAATGAAAATCAATAAAATCTGTGACATGTTATGTCCGAGCAATTTTGGTTTTAATGAAAAAAGCTCGTAATCCAAATTAAAGTGTTTCAAAGATTTTCCCGATCTTATTGACCATGTATATGGAAATAAAAGCAAGTATTGTGATTGTTGTACCTTTTTTGCAGAATAATGTAGAACGAAAACGCAACTGATGAAACTTGAGTATAAATATTATATGTTCGATTC